>RJVU01079805.1:9414537-9453183 GCA_003731715.1 Anabarilius grahami | reverse complement strand
ATACTACTTTGTCTAAAATAATAATAAAAATAATATTTAAAAAATGAAAATATTTAAAGAGAATTCAGGCACAATAACAGTATTGTTATTGTTAACCAAACCAAATAAAAATCATTTTCATTGATTGAAACAAAGGCTGAAGTAAAATAAAATACACATACAGTATTAGATGAAAAACTTTGAAAATTAGAAATGTTGCCTTGGTTATTAACTGAAATACAGTAAGCTAAAGTACTAAAATTAAAAAAAGAAAAAGTAATATCAAACATAAATATATATATATATATAAAAANGCATAACGAAGAATTAATCTAAAGTTAAAATTAAAACTGAAAGTATAAAAAAAGAATAAAGCTAGTTCAAAATATTAATAAATACTATAATTGTATATAATTATTACTGATAAAATGATACTAACTTTAAGTCAGTGTTAGATGATGACAAAAGGTAATCTAAATATAATAATATATTAATTTGTCATATTATCAGTTATAAAAATGATTTATACACACAAAAACAAATACAAAAAAAAACTCACTTTCTTCTTGGCAGGATTGTTGACTGTTGCCAGAGCGATGAATCTACTGACATGCTGAGCATTCTCTTGAAGGACCACATGATTCCTGCAAAACATATACACATTTTGTAAAACAAACAGCATCTGAAAAGAGCAAAACTTATTCTGAAGCTGTAATATAGCACACCTGTAAGGCAGCCTCTCGTAATGCACCCCTTCCAGTCCTGCAAAATGGTAGCGGGGCTTCAGCTTGTCAGCGAGATTTGCGATGGTCGAAACCCCACAAAACTTTGTATCAATTTCCTGCAAAAGGGCAAGAAAGTAAATGATTCTTAAGCACACGTTCAGGGAAATGCCCGAGACGTGTATTAAACGAGCACAACAAAGCACTGACGGGAGTGTTTCCGTACTGCCACACGCCTCGAGGCCACTGCGAGGACAGGAGGATGTCCACTCCTCGAAATTTGGAGTTGGACAGCAGCGGGGACACCAGGGCACTGATGTCTTTTGGGGTGAAGCAGTGTGAGGGAGCAGGTTCCTGTTGAGCTTCTCTGCCACTGACATAGGCGATCTGAAGCCCTGATGCACCCGTGAAAATGCCTCTTCGTCCTGAGAAAAAAAGCATAATCGTCTAACTCAAATTGACAACCCTGAGCATAACAATACATATACAGACAGTGGTATAGTTTTATACACTATAACCTAACTGAAAACTGCAAAGACATATGTCTTTTAAAGATGAGGAGCTGTAGATCCATCTTACCCAAACATGTGATGTTTTCTGCCAACTCACAGCCATCAGAGTTTGGGAAATACTTCACAGTCTCTTGGCTGGCTGCGCCGAGAATATATGTGTGAATGGGTGCTGGGGGTTTAGAAAGAGCACTGTTTAATTCAACACAACTGTTTGGTGTGATTAAAGCAATACATTCTAAAGATATATAAGGAAACCTTACCCTTTTTTGCACCAGATTTGTATGCTTCCCACTCTGATTCAGCCTCAGGAGAGGTTCCAAAAAAGTCACCAACACACAGCAGCAACTGAAAAACAAACCCGTCTAGTTCAACCCACAACTCTCTCTTATGTTTATCACTTTAAAATAAGAAAGATACACATGCAGACTCACATCAAATTGCCCGCTCTTTTTCTGAATAGCGTTCACCCGGTTGAACAAAGCATTTATTCTTCCTTCAACGTCACCACATGCGAGACTGAGAGGGAATGAAACATTAAATCAGCGTGAAAACAAAATACGTGAGTTTATTACATAAACACCTCCGACTATGCTGTTAATTATGACTGTAAATTAGTTACGGAGAGCCAGCTAACATTCACATACGACGCCTTTTAACCCAAAAGCAAAACTTACACTCGTAAAGGCTTGTCTTCCATACCGAAAAATATATATAAATGTTTCTTAAAAATAATGACGCTTGTGTCCGAGCATTGGCGTTAAATTGTGTGCATCGACAAAATAAACCCTGTCGTAACCGGGAGTAAATGATTTTGACCGCTCATTCACGAAACATACATCCTAATGTGAATCTTTGTGATTTTTGGTGCTATAAATTATCACACACATTAGAGAAAATGCCATATATAAAGTATAGAATTTATAAACACGAGAATATATATTACAAACCTAAACGCACATCAAGTTTCTCGCCGGAAGAAATATGAGTGACACAGTAAAAGCGTATTAAACGCGCCAACTACGCGTACATTATTCGCAATGTTGCTCCAGCGATTATTACTTTATAGTTTCGTTATATCGGTTAACTTAAACATTAATAATGTATAGATTCAACAAACCTAAAATATTTTTGCTTATGCGTTAATATAACATTATGATGTAGATTTAAAAAAAAACCATACCACTGCGCAAAACTGGGGCGAGCATGACACAACGTGACGCAACATAAACCACAAGACGAAAACAGGAACTGATTTACATTTGAAATCCCGAAGTGTAGAATGTATTAAAAGAAAATAAAACTGCCCTATTATTTATACCACAACAGAAATTTCCGCCTAGAATAACTGCGTTTAAACAAATGACAATCTATCGATAACAAATGCACATTAGCTGAAATTAAACATATTTAAACAATCAAATGAATTTATGAAGCATTATTCCTTTACTATATGCAAACCATCTGCTTGTTTGCATATGCAATGCAGACCTTGTTTGCAAATGACGCTATTGTTTATGGGATGATATATGCATGCACATGAGCAGACTCGGAATCTATGCGCCGAATATTTCCATATATAGGCTTTGGCATCGAAGGATGAAAAAGCGCCTCTAATCACAGCTGAATAACAACCGCTGATCCCAGAACAGCAGACATGACTTCCCCAGAGCAGATTATAGAAATAGTGATGGATGACAAAACGTACAATGTGAGTAAAAGCAAACTGATCGAGAAGAGCGATTACTTCCGCGCGCTGTACAGCTCAGGGATGCGCGAGTCCGCGGAGGATTCGGTGCAGCTGCAGGGACTGAGCACGCCGGGGCTCGAGCTGGTGCTGGAGTTCATCAACACCTCCAAAGTTCAGGTGGCCAACGAGACTTTGGAGGACCTGATCGAAACAGCATCCTTTCTGCAAGTCACTTCCATCTTAAAACTGCTCCTGGCGGAAATCAGGCAGGAGAACTGCGTCGAGCTCTTCAAGCTCTCGGAAATCTACGGGATGCATGATCTTAGAAATGCTTGTTTGAAATTCATGAGCTGCTATTATCATCCCATGCTGCGCAGGCCGGAGTTCAGGACGTTGCCAGCTGCTGTGCGGGATCAGATCCGAGATATGCGCATGAAAGGCACGGCCACTTTAGTAGCAATAGGGGATTTCACTGACACCTGTCTGGATCTGGCAAATCAGGACGAGCCCTGGACCATGTTGAGGTATGATGAGCTAGAACAACGCTGGAAACCTCTAGCCAACAACCTTCCTCCAGACATGATTAACGTCCGAGGTTACGGATCTGCTGTGCTGGACAACTACTTGTTTATTGTTGGTGGACACAGATTGACAAGTCAGGAGATCTCAGTGGCCCACTGCTACAACCCCTGCAAGAACGAGTGGAACCATGTGGCACCTTTGAACCAGAAGAGGTACAATTCACTCAATTATTTGTGGTTTGTCCAGTGCAAGGGATCAGTAAGTGCTCTTTTTGTGTCCAGATCAAACTTCAAGCTCCTGGCCGTGAGTGGGAAGCTGTATGCGGTTGGAGGTCATTGTCTGGGGACGGTGGAGTGCTACAGTCCCGAGCAGGACTGGTGGACGTGTGTGGCGTCTCTGCCTGATCCTCTTGCTGAGTTCTCTGCCTGTGAGTGTCAGGGCATGATCTACGTCATGGGCGGTTATACCTCTAGAGGTGTGTTTTACTGTCTGAGAGATGGGTTCATTCACACTCACACACACTAACGGGCATTAGACTACTTTCTTTTACGTGACTGGAAGAACGATTCATTTGTGTATGTTATTCCAAAGAAAATGCTCGTCTTTTTTCGCTTGTGATTTTTTCCTGTTTTGGCTGATGTCTTTAAGACCTTATTTTTTAACTAGATTTTGATATATTTTTAAAAGAAAAGCATGGGTCAGTATTAAAACTCTATTGCAATCCATTTTAACATTTAAATGACCTTTTCCATCATTTGACACTTGTCCATTAGTTCATCCAAAAATGAAAATTCTGTCATTAATTACTCACCCTCATGTCGTTCCAAACCTCTAAGACTTTCGTTCATCTTCGGAACACAAATGAAGATATTTTTGATGAAATCTGACAGCTTTCTGTCCCTCCATAGACAGAAACTGAAACTTTGGTGCTTCAAAAAGTTCATAAAGAGATTGTAAAACTAATTCATATGAATTGAGTGGTTTAGTGCAAATTTTCTGAAGACACTCGATTGCTTTATATGATAAACAGATTTAATTTAGGCTTTTATTCACATATAAACATTCATCAACTCACACATCAGTTGTGGTAAACGGAAGCTCAAGCAAACATGCCGTGTACGAGAACCAGTGAGGTTCATTCTTGTGTTATGCAGCACGTTTGAGCTTTCGCAAGAGGTTTGTTCTCGTGCGTCAAGCAGGTTCGGTTGAGCTTCTGTTTATGTTCGCTGAGCAATGTTTATATGTGAGTAAAAGCCTAAATTCAATCCGTTCATCATATAAAGCGATTGACCAAACCACTCAATTCATATGGATTAGTTTTACGATCTCTTTATGAACTTTTTGAAAGCGTCAAAGTGGTTGTCGCATTGCTGTATATGGAGGGACAGAAAGCTGTCAGATTTCATCAAAAATATCTTAATTTGTGTTCTGAAGATGAACGAAAGTCTTACAGGTGTGGAACGACATGAGGGTGAGTAATAAATGACAGAATTTTCATTTTTGAGTGAACTTAAGTTAATCTTTAAAAACTCAAAATGAATATCAAATTTTCATACTGTATATTATGTAATGATGGCTAAATTCACTTGTAGCATTAAAAATAATTGATGTTATTGAATTCATTTAGTTATTAAAGTTATTAATCGGTTATAACATGAAAATCGTAATTGGCCATAATTTTAGTATTGGTACAAGATTACTCACTTTAAAGGTGCAGTGTGTAAATATTAGCGACATTTAGCGGTGAGGTTGCGAACTGCAACCAACGGCAGCTCACCCCTCCATTTTGAAGCTAAATAGAGAAGCTACAGTGGCCGTCTGGCCGACACAAGACAAAGATGTCGTCTGAGACAGCAGAGAGTACGTTAGCCAGTCAAGCAATGATTACTTCTAACAAAGAACGGTCTCTGCTTCTAATAAACCAGACAACTACTACTTCTACTTCTTCTTCGTGCTTATTCAACGTAGTGAAGATGCAAGCTGCCTCTAAAAACACAAATGATTTAGAAGAACAACAACATAGTGATTAAACACACTCAGTTTGTCCATTTAGGGCCACTGTAGAAACATGCCGGTGAGTAATGACGACTTAACATGTAAGGGGACCTGCGGTGTATGAGATAGAAATGGCTCATTCTAAGGTAATAAAAACATAACGGTTCATTACGTAAGGTCTTTATACACCACTGAAAACATAGTTATGTACATTATATTGCATTTCTGTCAATAGATCCTCCCAAATTTTACACATTGCACCTTTAAATGAGTATTAGATTATTGCAAAGGTAATCTAAAAACTAAAATATGGGAAACCAGAATAAAATATATTAAAATCAAAATTTACATATATTTTAAATTTAACCGTATTGGTCAATATTCAATATATTTCCCCTATTTTAACCTTTAGATTTTTTTTTTTGCCATCATCTAACAGTCAAAGATAATAAAATTCTGACACTGTTGATACTATAATTATTTTCATGTTATGGCTGATAACTGTTAAATGGCTGGCCAATTTGGTACTGATAAATTCTGTCTAACAATTACAACATCGGAAAAATTACACACAAAAAATTTAAAGTCACCATGAAATCAAAATTTACAGTTCTTATATTTTATGGAATATTATATTATGTTTATTATAAATGTTTTATCCATGCACATCATTATTATTATTTTTTTAAATTCATTTGTACTTTTTAATTTTTAATTAAATACATAAACGCCATTTCGCTCATATATACACAGTAGGGAAGAAAAGATGATTGCAGTTTCCGTTTCATGCTGACTTTAAATAACCATTAAAATCTTAAAATATCCCGAGATTCCATCTTCTCAGAGACGTCTTCCTGATATCTGACAGATAGGAACACCAGCGTGCTGCGCTACTGCCCCAGCTCGGACACGTGGTCCGTGTTCCATTCCTGTTCGGCTCATGTGCGCAAGCAGCAGATGCTCTCAGTGGAGGACACCATCTACCTAGTGGGTGGCTACACGCATGAGCTAGAACCTGCAGAAACGGGACGGCGGAGGCTAAACCAAACAGAGGACATGCTGACAGTACAGTCTTACAATGTTCAGACGGGAGAATTGTTGCAACTTAAGGAGAACACATCAAAGTCGGGCTTGAACCTCACCTGCACGCTGCACAACGACGGCATCTACATCATGAGCAGAGACGTCAGCCTGCCCACCAGCCTGGAGCACCGCGTCTTCCTCAAATACAACATTTTCTCAGATGCCTGGGAGGCGTTCAGACGTTTCCCTGCTCTGGGACAGAATATGCTGCTTTGTTCACTCTACCTGCCCAATCTCCTCTGAGCCGCATCGCTCGCGCTCTGGGGATCTGGAGAAGACTGCAGACTGCTGGGAAACACCGATTCTATTGTAGCGAGCCCAGCCACTTCAGAAATGACAAGGAACACCACAACGGTTTACTAGATCAGAATGATCAGCCAGCACAAAGAACCTGCAGGAGACATTAAAGCGATGGTTTAGCCAAAAATGAACATTTCGGTTATCATTTACTCACCCTTATGTTGTTCCAAAAAACGAGTGGCTTGAACATTATTCACCATCCTCATGTTGTTTCACTGAAGAAAAAAAAAAGTTTGGAATGACATGAGGGTGAGGAAATGATGAATGATTTTTTTTTTCTTTTTTATTTACGTAAAATAGTCCTTCTAAATAAAAGGTCAACAGTTTGAATTTGATCAATAAAAAAGTAAAGTAAAAAAGACCAAATATTTAATATCTCCATCAGAAGTTCTGTTAAGGTGCCTTTGTATTCAAAAGCAGTTTTAATATATTCAATAAATATATAATTTTATTTATCTTGGCAAAGAGAGAGAACACTGCAAGAGTTGCACCGAACATTTACAACCTCCACAGAATCTACTATTTCATATGCATGTACAGGATCCTAATCATGTAAAACATGACATATATTACTACTAATATTCAGATGCACAAGTGAAGGCTTCAGATTTATAGAGCCTGCAGATTCAATTAAAGCACTAAACTTGCATATGCTAATTAAACAATTAAACATGAAGGGTAATTAAGGCCCCGAGTGAGACATTAAAGAGGTAGTTCACCCAAAAATGAAAATCCCATTATCTTACTTCATCAAAACCTGAATGAATGTCTTGGATGTCTTGTTTTGGATCCCACTGACTTTCATTATATGGACAAAAATTTTATTTTTGTGTGTTTTGCAGAAGTTAGGGTGAGTAAATGATTTTTGGGTGAACTGTGCCTTTAAGATCCAATGTGCCAGACTAAATAGTGATTGTAGAAAGTGTCATAGACTGTCTGTGCCTGAAAAGTTTTTGATTTTTTTTGACTAGTCTTAATAGTCTTAATTATTTCATTCCAAATACTGTATATCTGGAGAAGTGTCTTAAAATGTGCTGCACAAATGAAGCACAAATACATAAGCGCCTGACCTAAATCGCTGTGATGTATTTTTGCATTGAGTTGAGTGAGATGACTTGCTGAGATATTAACTTGAAAGAAAAGGAGATTTTTTTTTCCTTCTTTTTTCTTTTTTTAAGAGGGAAGTACTCCATTTACTTTTGGTTTTCTTAAGTTTTGATTACTTTTCATAGGTCGAGCCAAAATGAATGATGGTATTGTTGAACATTCCCAAGTTGCCTTGAAAATGTTAAGGTTGTAAGTTAAAAATAAAATGTTCAGGGAAGCAAATAAACGGGTTTATATTGCTTGTTTCTTTTTGTGTGTGTCTGTTTGCATTTGGCAGATGTCATACTGTCACTCGTCCTTCTTAGTGAGGTCACCTTCTGTCGGTCAGTCCTCAGAGGAAGTCTGTGTGTAATCGGCTGTCCATCAGACACACTGCAGCGTCAGATCAGATCAGCTGTGTCTTTATTGCAGCAAACGGTTGAGATGCGTCTGATTAATTCATTGCCTTTGAATCTGATCGTTGTCCACTTCTTGTCCTTCATTCATTGTCTTGGCATCTGCACTGTGGAATGTATCCTGTGCGTATGTCCTAGCATGACTCTGGTCACTGGGTCTTAATTTTGAGCGGATGTCCTAGCAAAGACAAGCCACCTGTAAGAGAGGATGGTGGGGCAGCAGAGGGCCAGTGATCCATTGGTTAAGCTCAGGGATACTAAGAGCCAAATACTCTACTGCACACAGACAGGCTTCTGTCTTTTGTGTTTAACACAGTCACAATGTTTCAAACAAGATATCCTCTTCCAAATCATCTGGATAACAGGTAAAAAAATATATATGTGTGTGTGTGTGTGAAATAAGTTATCAAAATGCTGATAGAAATTAATTAACTTTCAAGCAAGTGCCGAGAAGATTTCATATGATCTTACACTGTAAAAGTCAATAAATTCAGAATACTCAAAACATTTGAGGAAACATATTACCTCAAAACATTTAACTAAACTAAGTTAGTAGAACTTTTTTGTGGCAAGTGGGGTGGGGCCAAGAGCCAGTGTGGTGCACACACTGGCTCTCATTAACAATCACGTGATCGGCATGCCTTCACTCCCCCAGTTCTCAGCCTCTCCTCATTTATTTACATAAACATCACATTCAGATCTTGGTTAAATGTTAGATAGCAAATAACATGCTATTAGGAGACTGTCATTATATACTTGCATGTATATAATCAAACAGCATACAGTATATGTGGTCTTAAACGTTTTGCAGCCCATCCTCAACCTAACCACAGGCTCTACTCTTCATCACAATGACAACCCTTAAAAAATTTACATAACAGAACCCCCTGTCATGTTTATTAACACAACATTAAACATGAACGTATGTCTCCCTATCTTAATCTTGTGTAAAAACACTTCATTTCAACATTTATTTTCCCTATACAGTCTGACGCAAACCATGCTGTGAATTAGAAATCTGCTGCAACTTAATTATATTAAAGGGTTAGTTCACCCAAAAATTTAATTTCTGTCATTAATTACTCACCCTCATGTCGTTTCACACCAATAAGACCTTCGTTCATCTTCGGAACACAAATTAAGATCTTTTTGATGAAATCCGAGAGGTTTTTTTTTATCCCCCATAGAAAGCAACAAAATTACCACATTCAAGGTCCAGAAAAGTAGTAAAGACATCATTAAAATAGTCAAAAGTAATTCAACCTTAATGTTATGAAGCGACGAGAATACTTTTTGTGCGCAAAAACAAAACAAAAATAACGACTTTATTCAACAATTTCTTCTCTTCCCTGTCAGTCTTCTACGCAGTTGACGCAGTGAACACAATGCAGAGCTTCCATTTACAACCAAATGTTGGCTCAGTATTCAGTATTTTTGTTTTGTTTTTGCACACAAAAAGTATTCTTGACTCTTCATAACATTAAGGTTGAACCACTGTAGTCACATGGACTATTTTAATGATGTTTTTAATAGCTTTCTGGACCTTGAATGACGGTAATTACATTGCTTTCTATGGGGGATAAAAAAAAAAACTTTAACTTAATTTGTGTTCCAAAGATGAACGAAGGTCTTGCATGTGTGGAACGACATGAGGGTGAGTAATTAACCTTTAAGTTCAGCTTACTCAATCAAATTTTGAGTTCATTCAAGTTTTTTCTAATAAGTACAATGAACTTTCATTATTATTTGAGTGAAACAAACTCATTTCATTATATATATAAAATATAAATGATGACACGACTATAAATACTATATATTAAATTTTTTATAAAACTGAAATTAAATTAAGAGATTCTTACCTGATTTATTAGAACATTTCATCCATGTTTCACAGGCATACAACAAAGAATTTGATTTGAACACAAACTTTTAAATATAATTATGTAGCATATTTTTTAGGACCATTAAGATTATATTACATTATACTATATTATATTATATTATATTATATTTGCCATTACAGTAATAAGAATTGGGGGACTTCATTTTCTAAAAGCATTTTCTTACTTTATTTTAGGGGAAAATAAGAGTCCCTGACAAGCATCATGACATTTACTGTGCGTATATGTATTACTGGGAGGCAAAATATCAAAATAATCTGTTCTACTGAGATGTCCTTGGTCCTAGTTGTCCTTATGTCCTTGTTGCAATAATATAGCCACTTGGTGGCGCTACAACTTAATTCATTAGATAATATATATTTTCACCACACTTGCAAACACACAGACACACTGTTCTGTTATTCATTACAAATGCAGATGAATGGAGTATTTAAATATTAAAACAACAAGATCATAAATACCAATAAAAACACATTAAAAACATGAAAAACACATCAACCACCCAAATAAAGAACAGGCAGCAAAGAGCAGTGATTCTTCTGTATTACAGTGACCTCTTTTCAAATAGCCAGCAGCGTGATTTGTACTGGTTGGGAATTGGGGGTTGAGTGAGGGGAGTGTCTCTTTTACTGATTTTCTCTGAAACACCATGTGGCCAAATGATAACATCTCTAGCAAATCAGAGCTGAAGAAAGAAATTAAGCCTTGCATGGCCATTTAATGTGTCACTGCTATAGTGAGCTGACTTTCTGATGGATCACGGGTCTCAAGCTGAAATACATGCAGCAGAAACAGCTTGTTCTACCTCAGTGACTGATTTAACAAGTCACATCTTCTCTGTTGTAACGCTGGACTCTCACAGTTCTCAATGTAGTTTCATATCTGTTTTGAATAGAACCAATTAATCAGTCAGTGAATGAATCACTTCATTAAAACACTGAATCACAGTGGTGACAATAGAAAACATTTTTTTTTTTTTTTAACAACAGTATATTTGATCAAATAAATGCAGCCTTGGTATGTAGCCTACATGTCTACTACACTATTTATAAATCTTTTGTTGCAGGTTGAGAAGATTTTCAACTACACAAGAAAGTCTATTACAGTTTTGCCATGCATGTGTGCGTGAGAATGAGAAGACCAAAGATGAAGGCCAAGCACAGTATTTCAAAGAAGCCTTTATCATTTCAAGCTAATTAAAGTTACATACTGAAAGAAGTGACTTTGACAAGACAATATGGGGAGAACGAGATGAAGAGACACACATGAAACAGAGTGAGAGAGAAGTGAGAGTGTGAAAGAGAGGTAGGTGGAGAAAGAAAGGGGAGGTGGAGAGAGAGAGAGGAGGGGAGGAGAGATAGAGAACGAGAGGGAAAGAGGGGAGGACAGTTCGCCTCTGCAGCGCTGCAAGGACAGTGTGAACATCGTAAGGACACAGACGGACCCAAGCTCTCAACAATCACATGCTCTTCACAATGACAACCATGCAAATCACTGCACTGGACTGACAGCTGTCAATCGACAAGAGAAGATTATCAGGATCACCTGCCACAAGAGAGATTACAAGCTACAATAGGGGACTTAAGCGGAGTAATTCCAACTTATGTTTGGTTAGAAGTTGTTACCCAGGGGAAAATTGGCCATTTTTGATCCCTCTACTGATTTACTCCTGCAAGCGCTCACATGTGCATGCTTTAGGGGGAGTGCGTACGAGGTTGTCTTGCTTTGTATCAGGGTCACGGTCTTACCCGTCAGAGCAGTGCCACAATAAGCTTCAGCCTGTGTTAGTGGGTAGCTCTGTTTATTTAGCCTTCGTCCACTAAAACCATGAGTGCGGGCAAGAAGGAGTTAGAGATGAGGGACAAAGCCATCATGCACCAGCAGAGGAGACTGAAACAGGCCACCCAGTTCACGCACAAGGACTCCGCGGATCTTCTACCCCTGGATGGGCTGAAGAGGTTAGGCACCTCCAAAGACCTGGTGAGTGGCTCTTTTGTTGATCCATAAAACGGTTGTGACGGTTATGAATTTACTTATGTAAATGCAGTGCGTGAATATGTGAAAGGATTCATGCACGCAGCATTATATATTTATATATGTAAATCAGTATCAGATTTTTTGTATCCTATCACACAATGCTGACATGATGCATTATTTAGCGCTCCAGGCATGGCAGTGAATGTTTCTGACACATCAGTAGATCCGGTATTCAGCTTCCCCTCCATGCTGGTAGATAAGAGTCACACACTTTCACACACGTACACATATGTCATGGATTATATCATGGTGAGGACCTCCCATTGACTTCTATTGTACTTGAATCAAGCTAATTATAATTCCTACACGTTACTCTATCTCTTTGAAAAACACATTAAATTAAGTGATTCATTTGTTAAAGGATTAGTCCACTTTTAAATAAACTTTTCCTGATAATTTACTCACCCCCATGTCATCCAAGATGTCCATGTCTTTCTTTCTTCAGTCGAAAAGAAATGAAGGTTTTTGATGAAAACATTCCAGGATTTTTTTCCATATAGTAGACTTGAATGGGCACCAAACAGTTGAAGGTCAAAATTAGTTTCACTGCAGCTTCAAATTGTTCTACACGATCCCAGATGAGGAATAAGGGTCTTGTCTAGTGAAACCATCGCTCGTTTTCTGAAAAAAATTGAAAATTATATAAGTTTTAACCTTAAATGCTCATCTTGAACTAGCTCTCTTCTTCTTCTTTATTAGAATTCCAGCAGTGTAGACACTGCTATGTGTATTAGCTAACAATTAGCTAAGTGTCTAATTGTATATACTAGCATATTGCATATCTATTTGGTGGACATTTTTGGTTACCTGAGAAACGTGTACATGTTTATTATAAAATAATGAAAAAAATATAGTATAAAATATGTAATTAGTTATACAATAAAGTATTTTCACACAAAGCAAGAGTGCCGACATGAATGTGATTCAGCAGTAGGGAATCACAATCGTGCTGATATTAAGACCAACAACACAACTGTGAGTATGGTATTGCTTTTATACAGCAGTTCAATAAGCAAGAAGTCAGTATTGAGTTAATTTAACTTGCATAATATGGCCACTTTCTGTATTTTTGCTATGCCAACAAAAATATTTCCAAACAAAGCCAACGGTCGTGCATATCCGAGTAACACATAGTGACATTTTGTTTCAAATTCAAACATATTGAATGGTTTGGTGAATAATTCAATGACTCATTCATAAGGACATCACTTATTTCTTAAATGAATCAGTGTTTTTGAACGAATCAGTTCACTGAAAGAGTCAGTGATTGTATTCAAAATTGCATACGGTCTGAGTAGTTACTACATTTGATAAAGAACCTACTTCGCGACCTTCTAATAATGTATGAATGAAAACCAGACATACTAGCCATTCACAACTCCTCTTCCATGGCCTCATGGGATAGTAAAGTGTTTATAGGGTTCGCACTTCAGAATCTCGCCGAAAGTAGTATGTCATCCAGTACTTTTTGCCTACTGTTTTATTAGTACCAAAGACTCTATAAAACAATGGACGTAGTGTGCGTGACATCACCCATAGAAGAGCATTCTTGAAGCCCAAAGTGGGCGGAGCCGGCCGTCGCCATCTTGGCAGCGTGTCACCACACGTCACTCCCGGATAAACGAAAATGAACAAAGAGGGGTGTGGGATGTGGACAATTGACAAACAACTAGTAGTGACAGCAGCGGCAATCCACCTGTCACTCAAGTGGCCACGGCCCTAATTATGTGGAAATTTAAGACTTAATATAATTTAAACGAATGAGTTATAAAAAAATTCACCCCCCTCACAGTTGTCATGAAAGGCAAAATTAGCTATATAGACCAAAACGACTTTTTGTACCAGGCTGTAAACATATTTTGTTTCTGCTGTAAAGTTGGGCATTTTAACATGGGGGTCTATGGGATTGACCCCCATTTCACTAGCAGCCAGTCAATGAATTCCAGTTTAAGTCACTTCCGTGTTGGATTCAAGAGAGACCGAAAGGTTGGCGCTTGATTACTAAGCATTTGGACAAACTATTTTCACATACTGTTTTTCGCATACTATATAATAGGGAAGTATGCATATTAGGACACAGGGAATTAATAAAGATGGTCACTTGTCGCCATCTAATGGCATAAAGATGTAACCTACTGCTAACGCACATACTGATCGAGATTGATGACTGCTATATTTAATAATAAATAATATTATCTAGATACTTATTACTGATTTTTTTACTGTTTTTCTCAACAAAAAAAAAACTTGTTTTATCGAAGTTACATAAGCAAGGCAGAAAAATAATATATGGCCTCTATTGGCTTCTGTGTCGCTATGGAGTTGAAATCTCCGTAACGGTGTGCAAATTAATCCTCTCATGAATTAATCAGAGCTGCGTATTTCCACACAAGATTTCTCAGAGCTTAAGCTCTCTAGCTTTTTCCCCACATATTTTTAGTCATCAACATCAGAAGCTAGAAATATTGGTGGACACACACATAATGGTTTATCTCATGGCAAGATAATTATAACATCTTATCCCTAATCCTAAGGCTTACAGACACCATTTTCCATGTTAGTCCTTTTACGAAGCCTCGGTGGCACCACAAGTTCCCCACTATGTAGGTTTATCACTACCTGAAACACACAACAATAGGCCAACGATAAACCAAGAGGTAATGTCCTGTTCATTTAGTGATATTCTCTTCCTCTATGTCATTAAATTGTACTGGTTCTGTCTATCTGCCATAATAACTGTCCCGCTGTCATCTCTAGCCACTACTCTGATTAGATGGCACATACCCAAATTCACAGTGCGCACTCCAAGAAATCTTCAGAAAACGAGCGTGCGAGAGTGCGCAGACACGCATGCGTGTTTATATGTGTGTGCCTATGATTAGAGAGTGCACATACACAGCAGGGAAGAGCTGAAGCTTGTGTGCACAGCTTACGATGTCAGAGCCTCAAATGTGGGAGCTAAAGATAACTGGCTGTCACAGGCAGTGGAGTTTTTTGTCTTAACACATCAGTTTAAATGCTCGATGTGTCTCAAGTAATATCATATTCTGTTTGTGTGTGATTGTGTGTGTTAGCCTACTGTGCATGCAGCTGTTTTGAAAATCACCATCTGGCTTTTGTTGAAAATACAATTCTCTGCCTCTTTCTTGTTTCATGAAGGCTGTCATAAGCAATTATTCACCAGATTCAATCTTGACGCTCATGGATGACACAGATGTGTCACGCTTGCTTGTCCTGCCGTGGCGAGTCAGAGAGAGCAGACAGATACCTACTGACAGTTAGACAGATGGTACTGTCGTTGCACTCTACAGTGGACTGTGTACCTCTTAAGGGCAAGAGGAAGATTATGTCCTATGTGTTTAGATGGATGAAGTGCAGGGTGTGAAATACAGAGAATTTTGGAGAGGCAAAATATATAACTAATTTATAGTTATAATTTTATCTATTGCATTTTAAAATATATATATATAGTAATGATCATTAACTCAGATTAATAAATGCCGTAAAGACTGTTCTATTGTCCAAGTGGCGGAAAAAGTCTTCGGTGCTTGTCATGTGTATGGATGTAATGAAGCGCATGAGTAGCCAGTCTTTAAAGGGATAGTTCACCCAAAAATGAAAATTTGCAGTTAATGTACTCACCCTCAGGCCATTCAAGATGTAGGTGACTTTTTTTCTTCAGTTAAACAGTAAAGAAGATTTTTAGCTGAAACTGTGATTGGTGATTTGTATAATGCAAGTCAATGGCTACCTTCACTTTGAGGGTCAAAAATACATATACAGGCAAAACAAAATGAATAGCAGTGGCTACTTATGATACACTGAGTTCCTATGAAGCGAAACGATCGGTCTGTACAAGAAACTGAACATTATTTACAACATTATTACCTGTAATCCACAGCCTCGGCAAACGGTGCTGAGCGCATTCATGGAAGTCTGCAGCTTCCTGTCGCATAATGACGTATGTGTGAGAGCAAATTTACACGTCAGCTGACGCAGGGCTTAAATATATGGGGAGTGTAATCAAGGATAAAACGGAACAGGTGTAGGAAATGATTAACAACCGGGGAAACTAAATAGAGAACTAAGCCAGGCAAAACAGGAACAGAACACAGTGAAAACTGAACATAATCGTAACTCTGCAAGACTGTCAAATATTTTTGTATAATAAACACTAAACTGTATAATTAATACATTTAACTCCTCTAAATGTCACTGTATAGGCTGATTCACACTCGGATGAAGTGTGTGTATATGTGAAGGCAATGATAGTAGAAGTGTTCTCAAGGCACCCTGGTTTGCTGCTCTAATTAACCTACAAGTGTCACGTGAAATTGCTCTCGTTATGTAACCATAGGTTTGTTTTTTAGCTCTTTGGCCTTTAGGCCCTATGCAATCCCTTTTTCTCTCTCTCGTACTGCCTTGTTCTCTCTTGACGTGAACTAGAACACAGAGAGCAAAGCAGTGAGCATGAAAAGGGCTCACGCAGATCGGCACTGCGCAGGAGATGTGGATGAGTGAAAGAGAGAAAAACACACGACTCCTCCCTTACAATGCTTCTTAATGCACTGAAGAACTGTGTGCTGTTTATGCTGCCGCTATTTAATGAATTAGTCCAAGGCCGCACATTTCTCACCATTCAAAGTATTCAAAGATGTGGGCACACAGTGACTGAATGTGCGTGCAAAAGAGTTGTAGCACGTGACGGACATTCTGCTTGCCAGTGATTTCAGCAGAATTTTATTTTAATAGTGGGGGGTATATACAGTGGGTACGGAAAGTATTCAGACCCCCTTAAATTTTTCACTCTTTTTTATATTGCAGCCATTTGCTAAAATCATTTAAGTTCATTTTTTTTCCTCATTAATGTACACACAGCACCCCATATTGACAGAAAAACACAGAATTGTTGACATTTTTGCAGATTTATTAAAAAAGAAAAACTGAAATATCACATGGTCCTAAGTATTCAGACCCTTTGCTCAGTATTTAGTAGAAGCACCCTTTTGATCTAATACAGCCATGAGTCTTTTTGGGAAAGATGCAACAAGTTTTTCACACCTGGATTTGGGGATCCTCTGCCATTCCTCCTTGCAGATCCTCTCCAGTTCTGTCAGGTTGGATGGTAAACGTTGGTGGACAGCCATTTTTAGGTCTCTCCAGAGATGCTCAATTGGGTTTAAGTCAGGGCTCTGGCTGGGCCATTCAAGAACAGTCACGGAGTTGTTGTGAAGCCACTCCTTCGTTATTTTAGCTGTGTGCTTAGGGTCATTGTCTTGTTGGAAGGTAAACCTTCGGCCCAGTCTGAGGTCCTGAGCACTCTGGAGAAGGTTTTCGTCCAGGATATCCCTGTACTTGGCCGCATTCATCTTTCCCTCGATTGCAACCAGTCGTCCTGTCCCTGCAGCTGAAAAACACCCCCACAGCATGATGCTGCCACCACCATGCTTCACTGTTGGGACTGTATTGGACAGGTGATGAGCAGTGCCTGGTTTTCTCCACACATACCGCTTAGAATTAAGGCCAAAAAGTTCTATCTTGGTCTCATCAGACCAGAGAATCTTATTTCTCACCATCTTGGAGTCCTTCAGGTGTTTTTTAGCAAACTCCATGCGGGCTTTCATCTGTCTTGCACTGAGGAGAGGCTTCCGTCGGGCCACTCTGCCATAAAGCCCCGACTGGTGGAGGGCTGCAGTGATGGTTGACGTCCTACAACTTTCTCCCATCTTCCGACTGCATCTCTGGAGCTCAGCCACAGTGATCTTTGGGTTCTTCTTTACCTCTCTCACCAAGGCTCTTCTCCCCCTATAGCTCAGTTTGGCCGGACGGCCAGCTCTAGGAAGGGTTCTGGTCATCCCAAATGTCTTCCATTTAAGGATTATGGAGGCCACTGTGCTCTTAGGAACCTTAAGTGCAGCAGAAATTTTTTTGTAACCTTGGCCAGATCTGTGCCTTGCCAGATTTCTGTCTCTGAGCTCTTCAGGCAGTTCCTTTGACCTCATGATTCTCATTTGCTCTGACATGCACTGTGAGCTGTAAGGTCTTATATAGACAGGTGTGTGGCTTTCCTAATCAAGTCCAATCAGTATAATCAAACACAGCTGGACTCAAATGAAGGTGTAGAACCATCTCAAGGATGATCAGAAGAAATGGACAGCACCTGAGTTAAATATATGAGTGTCACAGCAAAGGTTCTGAATACTTAGGACCATGTGATATTTCAGTTTTTCTTTTTTAATAAACCTGCAAAAATGTCAACAATTCTGTGTTTTTCTGTCAATATGGGGTGCTGTGTGTACATTAATGAGGAAAAAAAATGAACTTAAGTGATTTTAGCAAATGGCTGCAATATAACAAAGAGTGAAAAATTTAAGGGGGTCTGAATACTTTCCGTACCCACTGTGTATATATATTCTGTTTTTGATTTACTAGAGAATAGTGAATGATTAAATCATTTGATTTGTTGCAATGTATGTTTTTGTGCGCTGCCCATGAGAACACCTCAATGGAAAGACATTTCTCTGCATTAATTGCTGTATTTTTATTGCATCACATTCAGTAGAGACTGTAAGCTTACATTCATAACTCTGATAATAATACATTTTGATTTCTTTTGCTGTGGAGCTGAGAATTCAGCAGTGAGTAGAACAACGGTCCCAAGCTATTATGAAGTGCAATGTCTAATGCACTGGCTAATCAAATAAATTCACTTCTGTTATTACGCCACCCTCGAGAGTACTCGATTCTGATTGGTCAGCCGCAAGATTCTGTGGTCAAGTATTTTTGTATGAAGTCCTTTTAGCTCAAATCACTATTTTATGTCCATTTATTTATTAGTTTGGTAAGAAGCAGTGTAATATGCAGAAAAATGTATAGTCAGCTGACCAATATCACTAAATAAACCCTGATAAATCAGAGCCGCGTTGTAAAGCAATATCCCTTACACTATTAAAAAAAATGGATCTCTACTGGCATCTATGGTTTAATGAAGAGCATCCATCTTTCCATTGCACGAAAAGGATCTTTATAGAGTAAACATGTTCTTCAGATTATTACTCTAAGAAAAATAACTCTTCAATTAATGGTTCTTTGAGGAACCCCAAATGGATCTTCTATGGCATCGCTGCAAAACCTCTTTTTGGGACCATTATTTTTAAGAGTGTACTATTGACACAAAAACAAAATAGTATAAAGATTAATGACAAGTGAGTAATGGGAGCTTTGTGTCCTGACTATAACTCTTCAGTGGCCTCATTGTTTTACCAATGAGAAACATTACCGCTAATTATTAGGGTTACTTGATGAATGGCTGAAACTTTTTTTCTCACCCCAATCCCTCATCTCAGTCTCTGAGGAATTGTCAAGAGCTGAGATACAAAATGTTCCTTCAGGAGAGATGCTAAAAATACTACCTGTGTCAAGGGGGAAAATAAACAGCTGTACGGTAGCTTCAAAGAAGGTAAGGAGAGGGTTAAGATGAATAGGTAGAGAGAGACAGAGAGAGAGAGCAGCTGGCTGTCTGGTGCAGGGGTGGGAGATCAGCCATTAGGCAGGTCACATGACTCTCTGAATGAGAGGAGCCTGTTGCTGTCTGATAATTAGCCATTAGCCGGTAATCACACAAAGAGAGCAAAAGAGAGCAATCTCCTATGGGGCAAAAGCCCAAATCATGTACATAGTCTTAAAGGTGCCCTAGAATCAAAAATTTAATTTACCTTGGCATAGTTGAATAACAAGAGTTCAGTACATGGAAATGACATACAGTGAGTCTCAAACACCATTGATTCCTCTTATGTAAATCTCATTTTTTTAAAAGACCTCTGAAGAACAGGCGAATCTCAACATAACACCGACTGTTACGTAACAGTCGGGATCATTAATATGTACGCACCCAATATTTGCATATGCCAGCTCATGTTCAAGGCATTAAAAAAGGGCAGCCAGTATTAACGTCTGGATCTGTGCACAGCTGAATCATCAGACTAGGTAAGCAAGCAAAGACAATAGCGAAAAATGGCAGATGGAGCAATAATAACTGACATGATCCATGATATCATGATATTTTTAGTGATATTTGTAAATTGTCTTTCTAAATGTTTCGTTAGCATGTTGCTAATGTACTGTTAAATGTGGTTAAAGTTACCATCGTTTCTTACTGTATTTACGGAGACAAGACTGTCGTTATTTTCATTTTTTAAACACTTGCAGTCTGTATAATTCATAAACACAACTTCATTCTTTATAAATCGCTCCAACAGTGTGAAATGTTAGCTTTAGCCACGGAGCACCATCAAACTCATTCAGAATCAAATGTAAACATCCAAATAAATATCATACTTGCGCAATTAGACATGCTGCATGACGAACACTTTGTAAAGATCCATTTTGAGGGTTATATTAGCTGTGTGAACTTTGTTTATGCTGTTTAAGGCAAGCGCGAGCTCCGGGGGCTGCAGCCTAAATCGGCCCCAAAATAGGCAGTTAAAAAAATGAATAAAAAATAAAATCTATGGGGTATTTTGAGCTGAAACTTCACAGACACATTCAGGGGACACCTTAGACTTATATTACATCTTTTGAAAACACGTTCTACGGCACCTTTAAAAATAAAAATTCTTTATTGGCATCTATGATTCCATGAAGAACCTTTAACATCCATAAAAACTTTTCAATGTACAAAAGTTCTTAATAGTGGAAAAAGGTTATGTCTTCACACTAAGGCCCCGTTTACACTAGTGCGTTTTTGTTTTAAAATGCCGTTTTAAAATGAAAATGATCCTCATCTACACTGGCGTTTCCACAGCGTTTCAGAAACAATCTCCGTCTATGGCCCCGTTTACACTAGTGCGAACACTAGTTACACAAACGCTCGAATCATAACAAAATACTATTTTTTATCACGCGTCTCTTGTGCCTCATTTCGGAGGCGTGCGTCTGACTCATGTGCGAATGAAGCGAGTAAACTCAAAATGTTCAAGCGTCCAACTACGCGCGAATAGCGCGATTTATTCACGCAAGTCGCGTCTGGTGTGAACACCCCAGTAGGCCGCTGCAGTGACACGATGACTTTACCAGTCGCCGATTGGCTCTTATTTAGAAGGCGGGACTTATTCCTCCATATTGCACTTAAATGCAACCCCGGCATTTTCAAACTAAAACGGTGTCTACAGCGTTTTCATTAGTCTCTATTTTTTAGGGTTTGAAAACACTGGTATAGTGTAAACAACAGATGTAACCGCAGCAAAAGTTTTGCGTTTTAAAACGAAAAGGCACTAGTGTAAACAGGGCCTAAGAATAAAATGGTTCTTTAAATGTTCACTATAAGGTTCTTTGATTAACTAAAAAATGGTTCTTATGTCACAAAAAAAAAAAAAAAACCTTTTGAACCTCTATTTTTAATAGAGTATGGGTTACATTTTACCCCACGCAGGTCACTACTCAATTAATGGCAACAATGTCTTAAAGTTATGAAACAAAATCCTGTGAAAGGGACACAATGCAGTGCCCCATGTCATGACCCATGCTGCAAACCTCAGTAAGTTCACAATTAATAGACACTGACCTCTATTTACCCACAATTCAACAGCACAGTGGTTTTGGACATGCTGTTCTAGGCCAAACATAATTTTCTGATAATACAATGATCAGCTTTGTCAGGTTAGGACAGATATTTTTCTCATTAAAACCAGAGATGGCAATTGTCCCCAAACTACCAATAATAGCACACATCTAATTCACAGACCTACGCAAATGAATCATGAATAATTCAAGCAAGCCCACAAGTTAAAATGGATTGCAGCGTCCACAAGTTAAAATGGATTTTTAAATAATTCTTCTGGTGGGACTGCACAGATTTAGAGGGGAGATTTGCATTTGATCATAATCTGTCAATTGTATTTCTGAATTTAAAATGACAATTAAGAAGTCTTTATAGAAGATTGAAAAAATACACACAAAAACTGCTCTTTTAAGATGTTTCGTAACTGCATTATGTGGCCCTTACGTGACTGTTTTACCTTCATTGTATATTAAGAATCGTATTATGAAAGGTGGCCATTTCTATGTCCTGACTAGAGATTTTTTATTATGTCTGGTGTGTCAATGACTTTATATAATCTGATGCACAAGGTTACGGAGTCTTTTCAAATCAACATCAGAACCACACAAGAGCATCACTCTATCAAGGTAACCGCGGCTGTAGTGACAGCCAGCTCTCAAAGGAAAGAGGGCAAGAGAGAGAGAAACATAATGCTGTGATCAATCCTGTCAAAATCTATCCAGCCCGCTCTATGAGCAAACCCAGATAGAGAGAAACATGGGTAATTGCATTTTGTTTTTGTCTTTAAAAGCAGAAGGAAAAACTATTTTGTCTGAATTCACCTTACATGTTCCCTGAATAAAATTAACAATGTTCAGTCAGAAATTGCTAGTACTTTTCACAAATAATTACAAAGCAACACTGAATTAAAATGTCACATTTTGAAGTAGACTGTAAAATATAATCTTTGTTTTCCAGTAAAATATCTAAGAATACTTACATTATAAGATTTAAAGGGTTAGTTCACGCAAAAATGAAATTTCTGTCATTAAGTACTCACTCTTATGTCGTTCCATACCCGTAAGACCTTCGTTCAGAACACAAATTAAGATATTTTTGATGAAATCCAAGGTTTTTTTAATCCCCCATAGAAAGCAAAGAAATTATTTTTATTATTTAAGGTCCAGAAAAGTAGTAAAGACATTTTTAAAATAGTCAGAGTGACTACAGTGGTTCAACCGAAGATGAAAGAAGGTCTGGAACGACATGAGGGTGAGTAATTAATGACAGAAATTACATTTTTGGGTGAACTAACCCTTTAAGATGCAATAAATTAATAAGATAATTATTTATAATCTTTAAATATAATTATATATCTTATTATATGAATTATGTAATTAATTGAAAATATTAAGAATTGTTTACAGATAATGTTTCTTGAATTAAGCAAAAATGTGTAGACTTAGACTTAAAGATGTTTAAAATAAGCAAGAAAAAGCCAAATCTGCAGCAACTGAGGGATGCTATTATGTTAATATGGACCAAAATCTCTGAGGAATGTTTCCAGCACCTTGTCGAATCTATGCCTCAAAGAATTAAGGCAGTTCTGAAGGCAAAAGGGTCCAACCCAGTACCTAACGAAGTATGTCTATACACGTTCTCAGATGTAAAGGTGAATCAGAGGATTCCACAGAAAATGAATTACCCTGACCATGTATTTACACATGTACACATGAATGGTCACTCACCTCATTAAAACGAAGAGTGCTGTAATGACATTCATCACAGCCCAGTTAACTTGATGTGTTAACTTACATTATTAATCTTTTCAATAAAATAAAATAATGGCCAATTATGGTGTTCAACCGTTTTCTCCATTCACATCTAACTCTCAGAGATTCATTTAACTGTGTGTAAAATAAATGTCATCATTCAAGAAAGTGATGCAAGGTAGATTTTGTTTTAAGGCTAAAGCAACATCCAGTGTTGGGGAAAGTTAATTTTAAAAGTAATTAATATTGTACTACTCCCTAAAAAAAGTAACTAATTGCGTTACTGAGTAACTTTTTATGGAAAGTAATGTGTTACAATACTTTTGCGTTACTTTTTCTCACCTGGGCTGGGCTTGCTTGCTTGCTTGTTTTATAATAACAACAAAAATTACATTTCTAGCTGTCAGACACAAGAGCAATGCTTTTGCTTTCAGGCAATGTAATCAATCAAATCAATTATAACAATCTAATTTACCTGCCTTTGGATGTACAGCAGCGATAAAGAGCATCTAAAGCATCGTCAACAGTCAAGTCACAGCTGGATGGTTTTTATCATTTTGTAAGAGGGTGTCAACGGGAATATAAGGGTTCTTGTGGAGGTCATCTCATTATGCCGGGATAAAATGAGCTTTGCAATACTATCTCAGCCTTTGACTTTGTGTCAGGATATGTCTGATAACATGGTATTGGACTTTGTAAAGATCAATGAATAAGAAAACAGATTGCTGCAACCTCTGTGACTTTTTATTTGATGAAAGAAGATGAAAATCTATAAATCTGTAAGTCTTGAATACATGTCCATTAAAAAATGAAGTGCCACACAAGGCTGATAGCAAAAAGTCAAAAAGCAACAAAACTCTTATTGTGACTGGGGATTCTGCTGTCAGCCATGTGAACAATGCACTGTTTTTCGATCAATATACAAAATGTCTATTATAAAAATGCTATTACATGCCATCTAACCCACAGCTGCGGATCAATAGTGTTGTTGCGTAGCTGGAGGAAATACCTAGTGATAATGTTTTGGTGAGCTGACACATTTATAGCAAGATGGTAGAAAAATGTTGACACAAGCACAGGATGAATAAATTGAAAGTCTTTCTGATTCAATGCTCATGCTAACATTTCATTCCTTTTCAAAGACCTAATATTTTTTGCTTTTTAAAAAAGAAAAGAAAAAAGTTTTTATTTTTTCTCCGCCCATCTATATCAATAAAAAAGACTAAACAACTAAAAAATGAATATGCATATGTAACATATTTTTTACATTATGATTTCCAATGTTCTTCAGAAAAAATCCTCCAGGTCCTGCAAATTCTTCAGTTTTCCAGCATCTTTTGCATATTTGAACCTGCAGTGACTGTATGATTTTGAGATCCATCTTTTCACACTGAGGACTCAAACACACCTATTAAAAAAGGTTCAATCATTCACTGATACTCCAGAAGGAAACACAATGCATAAAGAGTCAGGGGTGAAAACTTTTGAACAGGATGAAGAAGTCCAAATTGTTCTTTTGTTTAAATATTTTTTTTTTTCATTTAGTACTGCCCTTCGAAAGCAACAGAAGATATTTGCATGTTTCCCAAAAGACAAATTACAAGTTTTCACCCCCAGGCAGATGGATCTGAGAATCATACAGTCACTGCTGGAAAGGGTTCAAATATGCAGAAGATGCTGGAAAACCAAAGAATCTGCAGGAACTGGAGGATTTTTTTTTTTGAAGAAATTTTGGCAGTTTCACAACAAACAAGGGACTCATGAACAACCATCACAAAACAAAAAAACAGTCGGGATCATCCAGGTAACAACACACAATATTTAGAATCAATGGTTTATAAACTTGAACGGGGTCATTTTTATAAATTCAGCTATTTTTTGTCTTGTGGACTATATGTAAACATCTTTTATGTAAAATATCTTACTCAGGACAGGACTAAATAAAAAATAACATGCATTTTGTATGATCTCTCTTATTTTGTTAAAATTATTCACATTTTCACAGAAGTGGTTCTCATATTTTTCTTGCAACTGTATATTATACTACTTTCCAAATCGCAGCTATCATCTTAAGCTGAATTTTCGAATAGGATGAGCATATGCTTTGAGTTACAAAAGAACAGCACTACATGTAGCAGATGAAAGAGATGGGATAGAAAAGGAAGGGAAGATCTAGGTTTCTCTGTGTATTTTCAGCTTCCCCCTTTGAGAATATCTGAGTGGCACTTTCAAGAGGTCCTGATAATTGTATTATTAGAGAGGCAGAGAAATTTTTAAAAGCAGATCAAATTGCAGTCTGGTCTCTTCGGGTCGCCCTGTTGTGGAAATGGAAGCTGTTCTCTAACTAAGTTATAGGAAGAAGCAATCTCATAGACAGTAACAGCACCTGCACATGTACAGTGCACAGATTGCCTTCTTTATCTAATATTCACTTATCTGTCATAAACAACAATCTGCAGGATTTGTTTTTCTGAAATTGTGCTATCTAGCCGAAAGAAATATGATAGCATAATAGAATCACATCAAACGGCCATTGAAACTGAAATAAAGGCATCAGTGGTTTGCTTCTCTGCACCAGGAACCCAAAAAAAAAGCTATAATTTTTATTTGAGAGGTTTATTTTTAGTGTTATACTGTAAACCTGTTGAATGAGAACTGAATTGCATCAGTCTGTAATTGCACAATTGCATGAAGAAGGTTGATAGAGTGATAGACACTCACAGCCTCAAAACATTTGCTTACAATTTCGAGAAAGAAAAAGAAAAACTGTTTACTTCTACTTTAGATTAAATAGCATGCTGCAAGTTAATGGTGTCTTTCGGGAAACATGGCCAAAGCAGACACACAGACTTCAGCAGTAATTAAAGTGATGGGAGTCGTTCTGGAGCCGTCATGTTTGTTAATTGAGTTCACTTCAGCACTCAGTGACTCTGTTTACTTCACACCTGTTTACTGTCTGACTTTGCAATGATGAAAAACTGACTGATAAAACATCCATAAACTTGTTTATTTCCCACAGGCAATCAAACTGCAGCAATGTAAAAGGGAAAAACAATTTACATGTCTTGTCAATATGCTCAGCAAAATAACATTCTACAAAATAGCTCCACAGGTACTTACTTATAATGCACGAGGAGCCTATTGAAAGAAATGAGTGTCACAAATTAGAAGTTCGTTTTTTCCCAGCAGTTTTACTGATCAATCATGGGCTATTGTACATTTGAAGTATATGAGTAATGTATTCTGCAATTTTTACTATTTATAAGAAATAATATGCATTTTGCAATAATAAGCATTTCAAGCATTCGTACCTAAGGGTACGTTTACACAACAATGATGTACTAAAACACCTTCGTGTTTTTCGTGTACAGACGACAACATTGTCAAAACAATCCCGTTCACATGGATCTGCTAAAACAATAAAAAATGCTTTATTTTGCTGCCAGGCTAGTAGTTGGCGATGTCACTTTGTAAAGAAACACTATGCGCCGATAGACCTTATTCACATCAGCGCCATCTTTAATTTTTAACGGGAATAAAAGTGAGGCTGTGAGGGATAGACATATCTTTAGTGGGTTGCACTGTTATTTAATGTGTTTTTGGATTGTTCTGATGACGAAACACTGCAAAAATATCTTTCCAAGAAATTTCAGTAGACAAAACACTCAAGACAACATGAGCTGTGGAAGATTATAAGTGATCTAGAAACTTTTTTACAAATGCCATTGAAAACAGCAAGTCTATCCCTCACAGCCTCGCTTTCATACCTGTCATGGCGCTGCTCTGAATAAGGTCTGAGCATGTTATACGCATGTGCATGACGTCAACATTTTCACAACTTCGCGTTTTTGTAGTTTACACAGAGATAAAAAATGCTATCGTTTTCAAAAACGAGCACTTTGAATCCCATTTTCAAAAGTTTGCGTTTTCAGGCCATCAAAGCGTTGTTGTCGTGTAAATGAATGGCCAAAACGCATTAAAAAGCTTTCCATTTTTAGTTGAAAATGGTGTCATGTAAACGGCCCAAACATTGTAGTCATGTGACAATAATAATACTGTCTAAAATGCACAAATTGCAGAGATATAGTACAGCCATAGCAATGAATGACATCACTTCCTATTCCTGTGTGCCCCATACAGCAGCCCCACAGCATCGTGCAGCGACGCCTCCTGGAGGGCAGCATTCCACGTTTGCGTGGAGAGGCCCGGGACATCCCATCTCATGTTCGCTCACCCCTGGCAGACAGCAAAGAGAGTGGAGAGCCGGAGGAGAGGAGCGAGAGCACGGTGGATGACTCCACGGAGGAGAGGGAGTCTCCGGAGGAGAGCGAGAAGAGCCTTAGGTCTGATGAAGATGGGGATGATGAAGATGAAGAGGACAGCAGCGATGCAGGCGGGAAGACAGAGTCCAAACAGAAAGATAAAATGGGAGAAGGAGAGAGGAAGAAAGGCCTAAAAGAGGGCGAAAGAGCATCCACCCTCTCAGCTCTAGTGGTCCAGTGTAAGGTAGGCATTCACACAGATGAACTGAGCTGAGCCTCAGCCTTCTCAGCTGTCTCTGCCCATAATAGAAGCGATAACAGCTTGCTGTAATGACAAAACACCAGCTCTGGCTCCCTATGACTCATTGTTTTATTTTCCTCGCAGTCGACTGTTCTCGACGGTCGGGTTTGAGAGGGTTTTAGAGGGCCAGTGTGCATCTAAAAATCCAAAATCAGCGTAACACCTCATGCAAAGTTTATAATAGAGATGACATAACTGGGGCGCAAGTGACTCATTGTATGGTGACATAACATATATCTGACCCATCATTTTCAAAGCTTCAAAACCTCATACATAAGACACAAGGAACTAAATACTGAAATAAGATATACACTACTGTTCAAAATTTGGGGCGGTACGATTTTTAAAATGTTTATTAAAGTAGTTTCTTGATCACCAAGGCAACATTTATTTGATAAAAAAGACAAAACAGTAATATTGGGGGACAAACAAAGGCAACTAGACACAGGTGAAACTCATTAGTAACTAAGGTGACTAACGTCTAGGCTACTATTGTAACCCCCCTTCCCTGAAGGAGGGAACGGAGACTTTACGTCAATACTGACGTAATGGGGTCTCGCCTGGGAGCCCATTACGTCAGTACTGACATAACGTCGAACATGACTGACTGATGGGAACAAGGGAATTCACTAGACTAAACTCAAGAAATACAGGCACATGAATGAAAACACAAGAACACTGAACAACATAACCCTGACAATAAATGCTTTTACAGTCACTTTTGATTAAATTTATGTCTTTGCTGAATAAAAACATTAAAATCTTAATGACCCCAAACTTTTGAATGTTAATGTATATGGGAAATGAACAGGATTAGCTAATGAATTTCAATGACTTCTCCAGTCAGTCAAAGTTAACGAACAAGGCTTTTTAAAACTAATATATATATATATATACGAATTTCCATAACTTCTCCATTCATTCGAGGTTACTGAACAAATGTTTGTAAAATAGCTAAAAAGATCAGTGTTCTTTTGAATTAATTTCCAGAACTTCTCCAAATGTTTGAGATTACTGAACAAGAATCAATTAACATTTTTTAAATTATTATTATTTTTAAATGATTTCCTAAGATCTGGAAATAACTATTCTAATCCCTGATGTTTCAAGGTTTTCCAGCACCATCCATTTCCATTAAACGGTTCTCTGTTTTACTATATAGCAGACTGAACATCATCAAAATCACCCATCTTGCAGGACCCCCTCTCCATCACCCTCCATTCATGCGGTGATTGAGCGTGGTAAAAATAGACCCTAAATTAAAGCAGATTAAACCACAGGGTTGGGTGTGAACCAAAGAGCAGCTAATTTCCTCTGCCTACACATGTCAGCTGACAATTCAAGAACAACAAAACCAATCAATGTACTACTGAACCTAAATTAGGCAATCATGAAAATCAATCAATAAAATTAAACCCTATTGCATAGTTTATCTTTTTATCATGCAAGAAAGAGACAAAAAAGTGATAAAAGAGACATGAAAATAGTACAATTACGGCCATGACATGACTGACCAATAATAATGAAGTATTCCATATGGCTCAGATTTAAGTTAAATGAATAAAAATTCTAATCTGAATGTTCCAGATCACATGTGCATTCCGAGAGAACTGAATGTTCTGGAAAACACATGCAGTCGTATTGTCATAGGTGAACTGAAAGACGGAACGAAATCATCAACGTCTAATTAAAGCTTCGGTAATGAAGAGCCAGATAAGTGGGGCAGCATTTTACACAGCAAATCCACCGTACTGGTTCATGCCTCCAAGATAAGTTTCAGTTTGAGGCAACGAAGTCAAGCTTGATTTAGCTCCATGCAGAGCTGCCATCATTATAAATGTATCGCACATGCACCAATGCACACATAAACACACATTTATAACAGCAGCAATCAAATCAAAGACATAACACAGCTCACAATGGAAGCAGCTAGAATGAACCTGACACATATCCATCAGTCACAGTTTGCCTCATATGGTGTGTTGCCACCTCAATGTGTTTTATTTAGGCCATCTTGCACTGCCACAAAAACCCTTTCAACGCAGCACTAGAAAGCTAGCAGAGGAAGAAACAAGCGTGAAACAATGCAAGGAAACCTGCGTGTCTGTGCAAGTCTATGTGGAACATACTAGTGGGGTAGGAACATTGTGCAAAAGGGGCTTGACGGCCCCCCGTATAAGCGCAATGAGAGACTGACGCACTGATACGAGAGAAGGTGTGTCCCACCCTTTATGTGGTAGGAAAGTTGCGGGGGTGACAGCTCACCTTGAGTGACAGGAAACTCATAGAGGTTGCAACACCGTTATTTATCTTTAACGGTGGAACAGTGCTGACGCAGACCTCATCCCTCACTCATTAACTGTGTAGTTAACAAACAGGCGAAGAGCAAAACCAAAGCTTAACAACGCTTTAGCTGTGTGTAGGTGGAGCCATATTGTCTTTAAGTCCTCATGCATGCTGAGAGACCATATGTCACAAACAGGTTCCAAATCCATCGAAATATCTCAGCTGAGGCTTCCTCCACCCACGACACTAATTCATTATATAATAATAACTACTAACAATTATTATTAATATTAAAAAGTATTATTTAATAAATAATGTGTTACTTATTAGATATTATAGTTAATTAACAGTTAAATGGTATTATTATTATTATTTTTATTACTACACAGCTCTCTGAAAAGCTCGAATCCATATCCAGGTCAAAATTCTTTGTTAATGGCTGTATTTACTCTACACAATCATGATACTTGAAGAGTTCCTGAACGGATAATAATGATATTATTTACAAATACTAACTATTAAATTACATTGTACATACTTTTTATAAGAGGGTGTTATGATGGTAACAGTAACGACACTTAAGGTGTTTTTTTTTTGTGGTGACACTTTAAAAATAAGGTTTCATTTGTTAACATTAACTCCATTAGTTAGCATGAACTAAGAATGAAAAAATACTTCTAAAGCATTTATTAATCTTAGTCAATTAGATTTTTTTTTTACTAATACAATTAAAATCAAAGGTTGTATCTGTTGATATCATTTAATGGACCTGAGCTAACTCACAATGGAAGGTGAATTGTTATTAGTTAATGTTAACAAAGATTAATAAATACTGTAACAAATGTATTGATCATTGTTAGTTAATGTTAGATAATGCATTAACTAACGTTAACTAATGGGACCTTATTGTAAAGTTTAACCATAATATTTTCACTTCAACCGAAATATATAACGTATATAAAATATATTGTCTTCTTCATTCTTCCTATGTGCAAATATGCACATTTTGTTTGAAAAAAAGACATATATGAAAAATATGAAAATACTAACTGTTATGTCTTTTTTTCAAACAAAATGTGCATATTTGCACATAGGAAGAATGAAGAAGACAATATATTTTATATACGTTATATATTTCAGTTGAAGTGAAAATATTATGGTTAAACTTTACAATAAGGTCCCATTAGTTAACGTTAGTTAATGCATTATCTAACATCTAACAAGACAAAAAGCACCCCACTAAATAAATTTTTCCTCTGTTTTTGCTGATCTATTAAGAAAAATGCCATAAATAACACATATGGAGTAAGCTAATGTATTCATTGCTCAAGTTACTGTTTACACAACTGTGGTATGACCCAAAACAGGATCTATCAGGAAACAATGGCTAATAAGTAAAAAAAAAATAATAATAATTCTGCTAATACTGAAAAAAAATGATTAACACATAAATGTCAAGCAAGCAGCATGAACAGGCACTCAAACCTTCCAAAGAGCAAATGCTGCAAAAGCACAGGGTCATTGCTCATCTGATGAGCTCTGAATTCTGCAAGCACTGATGGAATTTCAGGTGAAAGGACAGACTGAGAATAAACTGACTCACTGAAGTGAAACGACGGGAGCTTCCATAAAGTACCTTTGACAGCGACAGTCCATTATTAACCAGGACTATTATCCTCAGACGGTGCTAAACTATCCTGATACTGTCACACGATGCGAAAACAAAACCTGGCACTGTCTATTTAAAAGACCAAGAGTTAATATCTGTTCTTAACATACTGTACTGTCTCAGCTCGGCTTCTGTGTGAAACTAGTTGGCAGACTGAGAATGTTGTTAGACACATGAAAAGTGTGAAAAAGGCATCACAAGGAAAAAAAAATATTATCAGGGAATTCATCGGAGTGAAGAAAACTTGTTTATTTTGCAGTGCGGAGATGCAGAGGTGATGCTGTCCATAAACACAGGGTGCCAACACAACCACATCTCTAAAACATGCTGCAGACGACTGGGGTAAGTGTATTATACACATGCACATTTGTTTTTGTGAGTTGTGGGGACATTCCATAGGCGTAATGGTTTTTATACTGAACAAACCGTATTTTCTATCGCCCTACACTACCCGTACCCCTAAACCTACCCATCACAGGAAACAGTGCACACTTTTACTTTCTCACAAAAACTCATTCTGTATGATTTATAAGCGATTTGAAAAATGGGGACATGGGGTAATGTCCTCATAAGTCACCCTCTCCTTGTAATACCTATGTCATACCCATGTCATTATACACATTTGTGTCCTGATATGTCTCGCACACACACACACACACACATATGGTTTACGGTGACTCTCCATAGACGTAATGGTTTTTATACGGTACAAACAGTATATTCTGTCCCCTTACACTAAACCTACCCTTGAACCTACCCATCACAGAAAACTTTCTGCATTTTTTTAAATTTCAAAACAAACAAACAAAAACAGTTTAGTATGTTTTTTAAGCCATTTGGTTTACGAGGACACAGGAAGTGTTGTAATACCCATGTAATTACGTTGTAATACCCATGTAATTATACACATTTGTCCTCAAACCATATATACAAGAGCACACACAGAGACAGAGAGAGAGAGAGATAAACAGTTCAATCAGGATTTTGTAGGACTTTTTCACTGTGCTTTTGTCAAATATTGTGATGTTTGTGCCATTTTTGCAGTGAAAACCAACCAATAATAATTATCCATTCATGTAATTTATATCAGTGAAATTAAACATACAATCTGTAATTTTTTGTGCATTGTGCATTACTGAAAATCAATTGTGGTCATAATCATAATTTTGCTTAGCCGTAAAAAAAACAAACAAAAAAAAACTAAAAATTGTGTTAGACATACACTACAGATCAAAAGGAATAATTCTGAATAATTACGATTATTTAAAGCTTTTCTAAAAGTCTTATGCTGACCAAGTCTGCATTTATTTGATCAAAAATACAATAAAAACATATTTGAATGATTTCTGAAGGATCATGTGACATTGAAGACTGGAGTAATGATGCTGAAAATTCAGCTTTGCATCACAGGAATAAATTACATATTAAAATATATTAAAATAGAAAATAGTTATTTTAAATTGTAATATTATTTCACAGTACGGTTTTCACTCTATTTTATCAAATAAATGCAGCCTTGGTAAGCATAAACATTAAACACTTAATAAAAGATTACATCATGTCCTAAATGCTTGTATTTACTGCAGACTGAAAACCAACCAAGAAGACAAACCTCAAGACAAGCTGCCACTCAGTGATTCGACAGTGGAGACAGTGAAGTCCCTGCACCTGCAGCTGGGCAGAGAAAGAGTGCAATGCACTGCCCAGGTCATAGGTCAGACTTCAAAGTTTCTCCAGTCACTTCTGAAAAATGCACTGCCCATTACCTTAAGAAAAAAAAAACATGACAGCATTCAGCTGTTTATACAATGTTCAATGGATTTGATTGAATATAGAATAGCTGAGAGACATCCAGGACATTCTCCTTAAGAGTTAGATACTCACAGAACCGGTTTCAACCAGTCATATCTAAATATAAGTTTAATGCAAAGAGAAAAGTCTTGAGAGAGTGTGGAAAGGGATATTCATATAAATTTCTTCAGCCTGTATTTGCATTCAGCTTTCAGAGTAAGCCACTGACCTTTTCCAATTCAGACAGCAGTCTGGGAACGCGTGAACAAAGAAATGTGGGCAGCACAGAGGAATTACGTAACAGAAGAGTACATGAATTGGGCATGATGCCGGTCGTGTTTCATGCATGCGTTGCATACAGATATATAATAAAGCTATACCAATGATGCAGTTTTATCAAGCCACCTCATGTGCTCTTCTAATTAGAGAAAGAATACAATTATGCCCACAGGGGATAAATATTCTGTTTTTGCCTCCCACATTTTGAGTCTCACTTCTTGTCTGTTCACAGAGGACGCCACGTTTGAGGTGTGTCTGGGTCTACAGACTCTGCTGGAACTCAAAGTAAGCCCTGCGTTTTATTAATACAACTATTAATTAATATTGAATAAAAATTAATAAAAAACAATAATAATACAAAATTTTAGACTATTAATTCTACATATTTTCCTCTGCCTCAGATTGATCTAGATTTTCAAATATTTAAATGAGACTTAATAATCAGTTTGTCAATTTTGATTTTAGCTGATAAAAATCAGACATTTACATTATTTAGCAAAACAACTTATTTACTTGAACAAAAGTTACTTACGTACATTGCATTCAAAGTATTCATTTTATCAGTAAGTAGTATGTGTGTTCTTGTGCTCTACCAGTTGATTTTTAACTATGAAACTGTGAAAAATAAGCATGCTGAAACCATCACAGACATAGCATGATGTAAGTCAAATTATGAAATACTTAATCCAAAATTAAGCAGCAAAGAAGTTTTGAGGCTACGTTAGATGAGTTCTGGCACTAAGTGGCTTTGTACATGATAGGGGAGTTATTTTTTGAGCATATATCTAAATATTGAATCAGCTCTGAAAATGGTTTGAGGTTTTTTCAAATGCCAGGGGGAAAAATTCCCCTTTGAGGTTTACATGAGTTATGAGGAAGATAAATGCTATTGAAAGAAGAGAAATCCTTTTAAAAGTATGACAGAGGGAGCAAGAAAAGGGGATGAGGGAGAGAGAAAGCTAGAGAATGAAAGTGTGGAGGATGTGGACAGTATCTGTATAAGTATATGCAAATTACTATTCTTGTCAAAAGAAAAAGATAATGTATGCAAGGAGAAGGATCCCTGAAACCAACGCGGACCTATGTGATGACAATAAACAGCAGAATCAAACTTACAGCCACTCAGTTCACCTGAAATATAACTGACATCAAATAAATTAAAATTTTATACAAAAAGCCATTTTTCTCAGTTCCAGTGTTGACGTCATTACTGCGTCTTGAAATGTCCTTGCTCATTTTCTAAAAGTAGAAAATTAACTTCAAGTGAACTCTGATGCTGGCTTGAAAACACCAGAAACTTTATAATATTTTTTTTAAATGTGAAGGATTAGTTTGAAATTTATATAGGTCTGACAGACAGACAGACAGACAGACAGAGAGATTCTGGGCGGTTGCTAGGCAGTGGCGTAGGTGTTCTGACTGGTGATTAGCAGTTACTTAGATGTTGGTTGATAGGTTATAAGCAGCTGCTAAGGTGTCATCATTGGTTGCTAGGGCAGGCAGACAGATAGAATTATAGACACTATTACTGAACGATAGACAGAATGATGGATAGAATAACAGACAGACAGATTGAATGACAGACAGACGTCTGATAGAAAGATAGAATAACAGGCAGAAAGAATTCTAGATAGAATTGCAGACAGATTGAATGGCAGATAGAACAATAGACAGACAAACAAATAGATATAAAGACAGAACAATGGATGGATGGATGGATGGAACAATAGACAGACAAACAGATATGGATGGATGGATGGATGGATGGATGGATGGAGTCTGATCAGCCAGACAAAGCAACAACTGTAACAATGAGCCGTCAACATAATAAGCAGTATTATAAACTAGATGTGATGAAATGATCTGCTCTCTATTCCCAGTGCTGTGTGGACCTGAACTCCAGAGTGCTCCGTCTCCACAGCACAGGGCAGGAGCTTCCCTTCCTGGATCCACCAGCTTGCAGCCAGTGCCATCACCATGACAACAACAAAAACATGTGACCTCGGACCTATGTACCCAACAACCACCATGACCGTACCCATATAATCAGAGAGGAAGTTGACAGAAGGACGCCTGCATCTGGACTGTAGTGTTCCCTTGTGCCAGATCAACATAGACAGGCCTCACCTCTCTCATCTTTCCTTCTTTATTCTTCGTTGTTTGTTTCTGTGCTATTTACAGAAATCTGCCAACTATGATTTTTTTTATATTATTATTTGCTGTGCTGCATTAGTTTTGATTAAATGTAATAAAGCTCAGGAGGAGGAAGGTTGTGTTCTGACATTTTAAAATTGCCTTTATCAAAATGACAAAAGGGGTATGTAGTTAATTGGTAAGAAATTGGATTAATGTTTGAAGACCGATGAGAAATATTCTCTAACTGGTGATTTTAATTACAAAACAAGTAAATTATATTCTTGTACATTACAGTAACTGAGAGTTCACGAGATGCTGCACACTTTGGGATGTCCTAAACAATCCCCAAACCTGATTTTATACTTTTAAAAGTGTCAAAATAACAAATCAGAAAGTTTCTTTCGCAAATATAACCTCAAATTTAGCTAGAAATCTCTCACCCGAAACTGCCTTTAACTAAAGACTATGTTTTCAAACCTCATTTCCCTTAAGAAAGCCAAATCTGCCCTCAGATGATAATGGCTTCTTCAGCCAGCCCAATCAAATGTTAATTGAGCCCTTGGGCTGCAATCTCACTCAATGACCCCAAACCAAGCAAAACACTTCATCTGCATGATTTTATAGACTTTCCCCTTTGTATTTTTCTGTTTTTGGTATGTTGGAGTGTGTATGACTGAGTAAATGCTTTTCTGTTTGTCACCTGCGTGTGTTTTCTTTTAGATTGGATGAATGCTCCTTATCTAGAGCCCAGTTTCTAGAAACTCAGTTTGTCCTCATGACCGGAGGCATTTCTCCACCACCCATGCCTTGCTCATTGCTCTGCTTGTTCGACAGCCAAAATCTCCCACTAAAAGGCCAACCGATGACCCAAAGGGCATCAATGTCCCACACAAACTCACTCTAAATGGTGGGGATGATTAAATTGTTGGCACACAATGCTCAACTACCTTGATCATCCAGCCTTTTAACACTATGGATGACCTTTCACTGAAGGATGTCCATATATTTGCCCATTTTATGTTCTTCTCTTTCTTTCTGTGTTGAGGACCAATTGTACGGGGGAAAATAGAGTTTATTTTTGGTGTTTATTGGTTTAGTTTTCTCTGAACAGTATTTTCTCTGCCTAAACAAAATAAATATGTATTCTGGCTATGAAGGTCTCTGGTCTTCATCAATACACAGATCTCATAACAAGCATTTTTGAGAATCTCAAACCCATGGAAACAACACCTGCACTACTGCTGGCAAAAACAGCGAAAACACTGTGCTGCTCCTCACAGAGGTTCACGTGCCCGTAATGTTGATTTGCCCAGGGCAGTCAACAGCCTATTTTAAGCTTCTTTCATGATGGAGGGAAAAGATGTTCCCACAACCACACAGAGCCACATGGGATGACATCATTGACCCTCCACTGAGGGCAGGCTGCTCCCGTTCCAACCAGCATGAAGATTGGAAACATAGCCAAGACAAGAATTTATCAGTCTAAAAACCATAAAATCCATTCTTTAAAAAAGCCAAGGAAATATATTCAAATGTATTAATATATATGTAGTGTTATATATTATAATATACATATATAGTGTTCTAAACAGTTTTCAATGTACAGCACAATTTGTAAGTAGCATTTCTGTGGCACCGTGAAGCCCCGCCCACAGTTAAATCTCATTAGTCCACTCTCCATAACTCCATATTTAACATTAAATATGTTTTGATTGGCTTGTTTTGCATCACACAATTGTTCAATGTGAACAGACAACTTAACAGTCATAAATATAATAATTAATCGTTTTTGACCAAAATATAACAATGTTCCAGGCTCTGAAACAACTTTTCTTTTCTGCTATAACACAACAACCCTTTGGGAGGGGTAAAATAATATTATCCATTACAGCCAATGGTATCACAGCATCCATGTTTCACTTTTTACAATCCAATCAAATCTAGACCGGTAAAGCTCCCTACTACAGTTTCATTCAGATATGTGTTACATTATGCATTGTGAATGCCTTTTTTGTGGTCTTCAAGGGAGAAAAGAAATTCAATTCAACATCAAATCACATTATAACCACATTTGCTACAGCACGATAAGAATGGCACGGTAAATGACCATGTCGCACGCTGTGCCCCATGTCTTTCGGTCACATCCAATGATGACTTCAGAATAACAGATTATCCTGTAAAGCCTCAGTGCTACACAGAAGAGTAGGAAAGGCTTTTTTTTTCAGCCAGTGCTCACATAGAGATGGGCTCTGCTACTGCTTCATAACCCACTCTGCAACGAGGGGCCTGTGGCGTTTTCTTCTGACTCAGTGCACATGCCACATCCTGTCACAGTTTTAAAAGACATATCTACCGGTGCAATAAAAAAAAAA
>RJVU01079805.1:9395210-9414141 GCA_003731715.1 Anabarilius grahami | reverse complement strand
TATATATATATATATATATATATATATATATATATACATACACAGTTGTGTTCAAAATTATTCATACCCTATGTAAATATGACTAAAGAAAGCTGTGAAAATAAATCTGCATTGTTAATCCTTTTGATCTTTTATTTAAAAAATTTACAAAAATCCAACCGTATATTGGAGAATAAGTATTTTAAATAGGGGAAAAATCTCATTATGAAATAAATGTTTTTCTCTAATACACATTGCTCACAATTAATCATACCCTTTTATTCAATACTTTTTGCAACCTCCTTTTGCCAAGATAACAGCTCTGAGTCTTCACCTATAATGCCTGATGAGTTTGAAGAACACCTGACAAGAGATCAGAGACCATTCCTCCATGCCGAATCTCTCCAGATCCTTGATACATGGAATCATGGATTCTATCAAACAGCAAAAGATAAAAAATCTAAACCTGACTGTCCCTGCTAGAACTCTTATAATGGGCTGTGGTTTGATCTTCCTTCAGGGCAATGATACAAAAACAAACATCAAAATCAACACAAAAATGTGTCACTGAGCACAAAACCAAGCTTCTGCAATGGCCATCCCAATTCCCTGACCTAAAACCCTATAGAAAATGAGTGGAGTGAACCGAAGAGAAGAAACACCAGCATGGAGCTGGGAATCTGAAGGATCTGGAGAGATTCTGGATGAAGGAATGGTCTCTGATCTCTTGTCAGGTGCTCTCCAAACTCATCAGGCATTATAGGTGAAGAATCAGAGCTGTTATCTTGGCAAAAGGAGGTTGCAAAAAGTATTGAATAAAAGGGTATGATTAATTGTGAGCAATGTGTATTAGAGAAAAACATTTATTTCATAATGAGATTTTTCCCCCATTTAAAATACTTATTCTCCAATATACGGTTGGATTTTTGTAAATTTTTTAAATTAAAGATCAAAAGGATTAACAATGCAGATTTATTTTCACAGCCGCCTTTAGTCATATTTACAAAGGGTATGAATAATTTTGAGCACAACTGTAATATATATATATATATATATTCTCAAATATTATTATGTAATTGTCACGGCCGGCTCGCAAGCCGCGACAAAGAAGGAGACAACACGTTGGATGAGGGTCGAAAAAAACATAACATTTATTAAAGTAAGAATAAAATTAGGATAAAGACTAAATGAAAACAAAACAGACAACTGAAGAGAGAACGAGCACGACACGAGGAGGGGAGAGCGAACGCCATCACACTGGAGGGAGCTGCTTAAATTTGCCGGCATCAGCTCCACACAGGTGTAAGTCTTCAGTAATGATGACGTCACTCACCCCAGCACCATCCTGCAAAACAAGGAAAAAACAACCCACCAACAAATATGACCCATACTGGGTTCATAACAGTAATATATTAAAATGTTCATTTAAATAAATTCAAAAATATTGCTCGCATTCAAGCCAAAAATCTTGTGTTCCGGTCCCCAAATGCATCAAGTACCGCTCTAAAATGAATGAACTCTAGTAACATGCATATAATGGAATCACAAATAAATTTGAAATATAATAAATATTAACCCAATGTTTTGAAATATTTCAAATTGCTACTTCATCAGAATGGTATGAAACTCTGTGACTTTTGTGGGAATCGCTGTGTGACCACAAAAAATAAATAAATAAATACATAAATACAAAATTGTGGACTTGATTCGATAGTTACTGCAGATCTGTCAGCTGCACATGCATGATGTGAAACTCTTGTTCAACCACATCCCAAAAGTGCTCTATTGGATTGAGATCTGGTGACGGCGGAGGCCATTTGAGTATAGTCAACTCATTGTCATGTTCAAGAAACCATTTTGAGATGATTTGAGCTTAGTGACATGGAGCTGGAAGTAGCCATCAGAAGATTGGGACGCTGTGGTCATAAGGAATGGACATGGTCAGCAACAATGCTCAATACTGAGGCATTTAAACAATGCTCAAATGTTACTAAGGGGCCCAAGAAAATCTCCCCCACACCATTACACCACCAACACCAGCCTGAACCATTGATACAAGGCAGGATGGATCCATGCTTTCATGTTGCCAAATTCTGACCCTACCTTCTGAATGTCGCAGCAGATATCGAGACTCACTACAATGTTTTTCCAACCATCTATTGTCTGATTTTGGTGAGTCAGTGCGAATTGTAGCCTCAGTTTCCTGTTCTTAGCTGACAAGCTGTGTGGTCTTCTGCTGCTGTAGCAAATCTGATTCAAGGTTTGACATGTTGTGCATTTAGAGATGCTCTTTTGAATACCTCAAGTAATTATTTGAGTGAATGCTGCCTTTCTATCAAGCTTGAACCAGTCTGGTCATTCTCCTCTGACATCAACAAGGCATTTTCACCCACAGAATTGCCGCTCACTGGATATTTTCTCTTTTCTGGCAATTCTCTGTAAACCCTAGAGATGGTAGTGCGTGAAAATCCCAGTAGATCAGCAGTTTCTGAAATACTCCAGCCCGGCTGGCACCAACAACCATGCCACGCTCAAAGTCACATAAATCACCTTTCGTCCCCAATCTGATGCTCAGTTTGAACTTCAGCAGGTCATCTTGACCATGTCTACATGCCTAAATGCATTGAGTTGCTGCCATTTGAATGGCTGATTAGATATTTTAATTAAGTTGAACAGTTGCATACAAGACAAAATTCATCTGTACGGCTCCTCAAATGAATGAAATTTTAGTAACATATTTATTTACTTAATCGACAAAAGAAAGGACACATTTTGTATGGCTGTTATCTGAAGTGTGAACAGGAAATCCAATGGGAGCACAGCAGGAGCATGTGACTAACAGGCAGGGAATGAGCTCCCTCATAGCACACAGGTGCGTTTAGGGACTTTGATTGACACCTTGATAGAAAAGAACAAAAATAAACAAAATCATGTGTGGGCAATCTGCCAGCCCCTTCTCAACCCCAATCCCTTCCACCACCAAAGGTGTTGTGATATTTCCGTCCCCTTGCTGAGCACACTCCACAGGGTTCAGGCAAAATCCACCTTGGGAGTGCAGGTGGAAAGAGAAGCATTGATTAGAGGAAAAGACTCACATGCACGGAATAAAGAGGAAATGGGCATCTTCCTGTCCGTAATGAACACGACTATGAGCAGAACACAGCGGAGGGACCACAGCAGTGTTTAATATCAAGATCTAATGAGCTTTGCACCTCTAACGGCACAAGCCACTGAGGAAGCACCACAGAGGAACGCATTAAACGGAAACCCCGCTGCCAGCGGGATAAACATAGGGGCTTATTAAAACTGCCATTTGTGATTCCATCGACAGGAGCGCCTCTGAGGGGGCTGATGAGATGATGGAATGAGGGACTAGATGATTAAAACCAGCACTAGAGGAGTTAAGTGTCCATTAAGAAAATGGCTGGAAACAGAGAACGAGGAAGCCGGCATGTGGAGCTTCTTCAAGATGACGCCTCGCTGTCAATCAACAGGCTGGAATCCCTCTCTGACTCCGCATGCAAATGTGCACGGATGCAAGGGAGGAAGACAGATGCGGGCATTAATTACAGGGATTTGAAGAGGCATAATCTTTTATGATTCTCTCCCTTCTCACCATGATCAAAAGTGGGTTATAAGAGGCCAGCGGTATTAATTAAGGGCTTCTCTATTGCGCATAAAGAGAAACTGGGTTCACTGAAGATAAATAAATTTAAAGTAATGTGAATAAAATAAGAATAGGGGGTTAAGGTAAGATGAGTTTCAGTCACTTAGCCAATGCTGCTGATATCATGCAAGACACACATTTGGGATTTTCACACAATTGTGAACCCTTGGTAACGTAATCCTAGGTTGTCTGGTTTCATTTTTCAGCATAGGTTCTAATTGTAATTTTTATGAGGTTAAAAACAAGAACAGCATGCGAGGAGCACATTTTAATTACTGCTGTTGATATACTAATAATCTTAAAGGATTATTTCACTTTCAAATAAAAATAGTGGACTTCAATGGCCTCCAGACGGTTACTGCAGCTCTCAAATCAAATACAGTGCAGGTTTGACAGCATTATGTTTAGTTACAAGAACCAATGATATATGTTTTATGTTGAAGGATGTTGAACCTGTGGCAATAAGCAACACATCTGATTTTGAGAGATAGTCAATTCAGTTTTTTTTTTCTTCCCCCCACTGAAATTTCAATTAAATTTTGGTAAATATGCCACACTTTCTGCTAATTCTACATTTGGCAATGCAAACTCATGAATGACTAAAGACCACATTTGCATTTCTCATTACATTTCAATAATCCATAATAAATGAGCGTGTATGCTGATGAGTCATAAGACCAAGCCGAATTGAAATTACATACAATCATTTACATAGCATGAGTCACATTCAAGCACCACAGACAGGAAACGTTCATTGATGCAATTAACCGTGATACATTACACATGCCATCCGCATTAACACAAACACAAGAAGACACATTTGCACATACACTGGCCTCTAGAGAGCTCGGCTCAAGGCTGTCAGTTGCCATAGTCTCAAACTCAGCCGAGTCTGAAGTACTCCCTCTAGCTTCAACCCAGTCTGTCGCACAGTTCTGGAGTGCAGTGAGAAGACAGCACACCTTTTTTCTCTCTTTTCCTGGAGCTTCCCAGATGCATTTATTTAATCTTCGCTAAGAAATCTTCTCTGACCCCCTTTAACCCACTCAAAAGGTTTTGAAACGAAAGCATTGTGCTGTGCCCAAAAAATTAAAATGACATGTACGTGGCACAATAGTCTCTTCAGCCTGTGTGATTAAATTCACACAAAAACACTTTCAAAAGAGCAGCATCTTGCAAAGCCTGAGGGGTTCTGACCACAGACACACAATATGACAGTCACAATATCATACCAACTTAGTTGCCTGTGAATCAGCCAATCAACATGAGACTGAGAGATATGAGAAGACAGCAATATTATGAACATGAATAATTTGTCCACTAGATTTAGTCTACATAGAGGACCCCAGGGTGTAGCCTTTTGTAATGCCTAATTAAACAAAGATAATCCAACTAATTTGAAAATGTGTACAAGATAATGGCTAAGCTAACAGGCTAATTTACACATTTGCCTAAGGTACAGCTAAGATTGTGCAGGATAAAGGCTAAGCTAACAGGCTAATTTGAAAATGTGTACAGGATAAAGGCTAAGCTAACAGGCTAATTTAGACATTTGTGTAAGGTACAGGCTAACTAACAGTCTTGAACATTTGCTGAGGGTATAGCCGAAGCTAACATGCTAATCGTCTAACAGTGTGTTAAGTACATATGCTGTGCGGTTAACCAGAAAAAACATAAGCTAACTAAAATAACAAAAATGTTTGTCATATATTATTATACAATTTAAAAGACAATAATTGTCATAACACAGTTCAGACAATTTACATCAAACAGGATTTCTAGTGAGGTATTTAATAGAGTACCCATTAAAAGTTCTTTCAATGAAATTGCTCGATTCAGTGACAACATTGTTCATGACACTTGTTTGTAAATATAGCATGCAACAGATGCTGCCTATTGGTTTTAATGGTGCATTTAGGCAAATTCTAGGGAATGTTTCATCAAACTAGAAGATTTTGACAACGTAAAACAGGCCTAGGGATTGAGACACACCCATAGATGTAAAAGATAAAGGATTCTCGGTTACACTTTATTTTTAAGATGTCAATATTACCGTGTAATTATACATTTAAGTACTGAGTAATGACAATTAACTACATGTACTTGCTATAGGGTTAGGGTTAGGATGAAGGTTTGGTTTAGGGTTAATTGCACGTAATTATGCATAATTTCTAGTTATTACTACAGTAAATACACGTAACATATGTAACAACGACACTGTAAAATAAAGTGTTACCGGATTCTCAGTGCAAATGACAGCACATTTTTGCTTTTACAATCACTAACACCTGAGCCTTTTAATTCTCAGACACAGGCCTGCTGCTAAAGTCTGCAGCACAAACAAACAGAACTGAACCATCTTTCATATTTTGGCTGGAGAGATTCCCAAGGGTGGCCTGTTCCCAGGGTCAGCTATCTGCCGGCTTCACATCAGCTAGTTTTTTGCCCAATGTTTTCTTACAGCTGGGCAACGAGTTCAGTTCACACGGAATTAATCAAGTGCGCAGCCCATTTAGAAAAAAGGGTCAGAAAGTCAAAATGTGCCAGTAAGACACGTCATGATGAAAGTTTCCATACTAAAGACTATCAAAAATACGCCCACGGCCAAAGCCACCAGACTTGAAATGTCACACAACGCCACTAAATTCAGTGTGACCCTGAGGAGTAGGTTTCTCTGATGGCCACTGTGCCCATTTACGGTCAAACAGGAAGTAGCTTTGACAAGACCGACAAGAGTGCTGACCATTCAGTGTCTTTGTTCTACTCTGCACTTTTAAGGGCAAATCATTTTGTGCATGGCTTTTTTGGGTGGCTGAGGGATCAAGCTAAATTCCAGTCACTGAACTTCTGTCATATTGCTCAAAATATATTAATAATAGACTTCATGCATTAGATCTTGCACACATCATTAGATGAAGAACACAGTAATTTCTTCCTAACTAAAAAAAGTTTTACACAGAAAGAAATTAATACTTTTGAAAAAAATTGCCTAAAACCATGTTTAATTTTACAGTGTAGGTTGCCTCATGATTATAACTCCGATTGTGTTCATCAGAAAGAAGAAAGTCATATACACCTGGCTTGAGGGTGAGTAAAGCTTGGGGTAATTTTCATTTTAAAGTCAACTAATCTTTAAGGGAGAAATCCTAAAAGCCCATTCTGGTTTAGCACTTACTGACTTTAATAATCAATTTTTATTCACTTTCACAAGATTCACAGTTGCTGAACACCAGCGGTGTGAACTCTTGAAAGGGTAAAGTGATGTTTGTGTTCACTGAAGTACATAAGCTGTGTCTGGAGAACTCATATATCCCCCGTGTTTTTGCGGTAAACTGCAGAGCAGAGCTCAGATACGCCTCAAGGGCAGACACGCACACACAGGGGACTGACAGTGTTTCAGTACAACTGAATTTGCAGACACGGACACACTTTAATCTGTCCTTACTCCTCAGCAGCAAGAAACCCCATAATGCATGATGACACCTGAGCCAAACATTGCTCTTGTCCTGAAGTACACACACACACACAAAAGCTCCTCCAATCCCTAAAGCAAAGTATCTCCATAATCCATCGATAATGCATGAAGCTCCACAGGCTCAGAGCAGGTGGTGGGACACGGAATCCTCCCCCGGGCTTCTCCTACATTACAAACACAAGGAATCCAGTCTTTCCCTGGAAAGTGGAGACCTTCTGCTATATTAATAGCCATTATACTTCACCTGGAGTTAAACACCACTCAGTAATAATCAATATCTCTCAAACTAAAGCTATACAAGTCCTTCCTGTTACAAAGTACTTTTTTTACAAAAAAATAATATGCATGTTGTGTTAAAGTACTTAACCAGACTTTCCTAAACATAGTATGGTCAAGCTCAGACATTTAAACTTTATTAATTATCTACAAACTTAACAGGGTGGAACCTAAAAATAAAAAGCTAAAGTTAGCCATTGCACAGTGAGGGATTGAGAATTAGCTGACATGAGTGTCAACTTTAAAGTTCTTTGTGATTTGTTTTGAGTATCTTTTAAAATTTTGATCATATAAAAGTGATTTCTGTAATTTTATCAACAGGACAGAATATTTAAAGTGAAACAAACCAACTAATACCACAAAATATCTATGTTTGTGCTGTTGTTTTCTTATCAAAATTATGTCACTTCCTGTAGGATGATGTCACTAAAGAACATGATTTTGTTAATAAGGCATATTACAAAAGAATAACATGTGATATTGAATATGTGAAAAAAGGCTACACTGACAAACTGAATGATTGAAAATTATAATAAAGCAGGAAGGGCTTTATTTTAGTATAGTATTGTATAATAATATATAATAAAAAGTATAAACATTATTTATGAAAATAAAATTTTAAATATATAATAAACTGTATTAAAATATAATTATTATGTTATCAAGTGGGTATAAAATGGGATGCAATAGGAATAATTCATATATTCCACCAATTTCAAGAGAACCTCATGATCAACAAATGGTTCCAAATGGTCAGAAAGGAAAATGGCAGGCAAAGACACAGATGAAATATCCAGATGTAGTTTTATTAAAGGCTATTTACAGAAATGAAGAGCTGTGTTTGTGAGTCGTGATTCACTCTGTGCCATCTTTCGGTATGTTCTCGTAGAGGACGTCTCCAATGAGTTTCCGAACCGCTACTGTATCACTGATATCTGTAAGGTGCACAAACAAACACAACCATATAGTTTTTAGGCTTTTATATGGTAATAATTCTCAGCTTTCCTGCAGGATGTAAAACACTAAAGACAGTGTGCAAACAAACAAAAGCTTATTTCAAGCATGCTTGTGTGTATGTGTGTGTTTGTTGTGCATAGAAACGGGCCGAGGACATTGCGTAAATGAATTATAAATGCAAAAATGGGTACAATAGGAGCCCTTTCTGTTGTCAGAATCCAATTTTAGACTTGTGTAAAATATTTTGGAAACTAAAAGCGGAAAGAAACGAATTGTGGGAGGTTAGGGGCATCAGAGCTCCAAAAAGCCTCAATATTAATTCATGCCTCTAATGCTCTTTTAAATATTCTTTTGAATACATTTGCATAAAATAGTCATTTTATATATAAAAACAAACCCTCCAATCCATTAATTAAAATTTGATCAACTCTCATTTTTTTAATTTTCCCACTAGGAATCAAAAAGCCATTAACCTAGAATGAAAAGCTGTCTCTAACAAGAAAAAATAATTTATTAAAGGCCCACTGAAGTGCTTTGGAACGCACAGCTTTATTCACTGTGTTGACGTAATTTCCAATGAAACAGGAAGACAGGGTGGGATATATCTAGAAGCTCCTTTCCCTTTTTCAAAATAGCCAATAGCGTTTCGACCTAGATCCCAGCTCGGCCAGAGCCGTTGAGCTCGTAAAACCCAATTTTCCTCATAATCTCTAACTGTTTCTCCTTCATATTGTTTTAAAATATAGCATTGTTTGTAGAATTCAAACTCACGTGTATGATCCGCTCTGTGCTCTCGTGTCTCTGGACCAGAGCAGACTGTGCTCGCGCTGCGGCGGTTCACGTGACACGAACGCGAAAACGGACTTCATTCGCGTCAATGGAAAGCATATTTACACTGTCTGAATCATTCCCTATCCTCTATATAGTGCACTATGTACCATTCACCGTGTAGAAAATAGTAAATGTGTGAACAAATGACCGATTTCAGCCGCAGGTTCAGCGTCTCTGTTTAGTGTAGGAGGCGGTGGGACTTCAGATTCTAGAGAGCATTTGATTGGACAGAAGATTTGATGAGAAGCTGAAGTGCGATGTGATGTCATGAAAATCCGTGATCCATTTTAGTGGAAGTGTGAGACTGTAAGTTTTGAATGCTTATATCTCTTAAATGCAAATTTTGTCATTGTTTTGGAACACACCAGCTTATTCATAACCTTAAGGCTAACATATTCATACTGAAAGCTAAAAAACATACATTTGATTTCAGGGGGACTTTAAATAACCAGTGACAAAAAAATGTAATAAATAAATAATTAATTCAAACATTCCCCATTTATTGGTGAACACATTGGCTTTAAATGCCTCATTTGGCATGAATCTCCATTTATATCTCCACTTTTCTCCTACAAACATCACAAATCGTCTACCAACTATAGTGATTTCTCTCACCTGCAGGAGTTCAGGGCGGCTGCGTCCCGTGGCACGGTTAGCTAATCATGCTTTGAAAATCACGTTGTGGGTGCACATCAGACTCGAAGGATGAATAATTAACAGTGGCTCCAGGAAGTCAAGCTGGCTTTTCATTAACAACTGTGCATGTGGCAGGAGTCTGAGTGAGCAGAATGACCTGACCCCCCTTCGGCCCAGTCAAACGCTTTTGAATACGAAGGCAAATTGTGCCGCATCCCAAGAAATTGAAATGACGGGGAGCAAGAACTCGAGTTCAAGAGTCTCTGCAGCCTATGTGACTGAATTTGCATGAAAACACTTTCAGAAGAACAGCATTGTTGCAAGATGTACCATTTTTTCCACAGCACATTTTACACAGTAAAATTCTAGACTGGATTTTATCAGCCATAACTCAATAAATATAAGCTAAATAACAGCCAAAATATCCGATATATAGTTTCAACACTAAAACATAATATAAAGTCTGCAGGGTTAAAAATGCATTCAGAAACTTTCAGATTTTTCCTATACATTCTATCTTTTTCCTGGCTCCTCCAGATGGCCATTGTGGGCAATGTTGAGCTCTACAAACTATCACACACACACACAGACGTCCACTCACCCACTCCCAGTCTGTGAAGCAGATCTGGATACTCGGGCCTCTCTTCCAGCACACTCAGCAGGTTGGTGGGCTCCATCCTCTCCAGCTCCACCCTCCAGTACACATAGATCTTATGGTTAAAGCTCACATAGACCAGGCAGGGGCTGTTCCTCCCGTCCTTACATGCATACTGGCCTAATGGAGAAAACAAGAACATGACAAAGAGGACATAGTACATTAAAGACTATACTACTAAATGTTAAAATTAACATTTCTATAAATAATTAATTTATATATATATATACAGTTGCAAGAAAAAGTATGTGAACCACTTGCAGAATCTGTGAAAATGGGAATAATTTTAACAAAATAAAGGAGATAAGCCTTCGCTCCCCATGTGCATCAATGAGCCTTGACCCGGTCACTGGTTCACCACTGTTCCTTCCTTGGACCACTTTTGATAGATACTGACCACTGCAGACCGGGAAAACCCCGCAAGAGCTGCAGTTTTGGAGATGCTCTGACCCAGTCGTCTAGTCAATCCAATTTGGCCCTTGTCAAACTTGCTCAAATCCTCACGCTTGCCCATTTTTCCTGCTTCTAACACATCAACTTTGAGGACAAAATGTTCACTTGCTTCCTAATATATCCCACCCACTAACAGGTGCCCTGATGAAGAGATAATCAGTGTTATTCACTTCACCTGTCAGTGGTCATAATGTTGTCTGACCGGTGTATATATACCTTGTTGTCAACATATAATGTAAAGAAAATAAATGTAAAGGTTACACTGTTCCTGACCAGAAATCAAAGAGACACGACAATATAACATAAAACATGAAACTAATTGTGAAGTGGTCTAATTCATTGAAAGGCATTTGAGTTGCCACCAGATGCTTAAAGTTTAGACTGGAGACAAACCGTAGTATCAAACATGGAAATTTATGCGAAGGCTCTGTTTACTATAATTGCTAATATAAAAACATTGTCGATCAACACTGATAAGCTTGAATGAATGCTTATTAAATCAAATTACACCTCTGCAATTTTGTTTACACTTTCAAATGGAAATTACTGATCAGGAATTCACTGGTGCTGTATGGACAAGACCACATAACGTTTCACACGGCGTCTGATCTGTTTAGCATTAGAATATGTTTTTCTCCAGAGAGACCTTGCGTGAAAGCACAGCACCTCTCCTCGACATTCCCATCATACAGCAGACTCACAGAGACTGGGGCTGAATTTTAATGAGCGAACGCTCCCTCCACATTTGCTTTCTGCATTTTCACAAGATGAAAATGAAGACACAGGTGTATGAGCTGATAAACACTATGTAGTGTGTGAGCCTTTGTTGTTTGTGAGTCAGTGCCTTTCAATGTCAACATGAATGCAAGTCATCTATCATTTTAATCCTCTTAATGTAACAGCTTCAATACTTCACTAATGTGCACTGCGATGAAAGAAAGAGAAAAAAAGGTGATAAAAGAAACAGGAAGATGCAAGCGAAAGTGAAATATATATAGAAGGTATAGAAATGAGACAATTTCCAACCCTGCAGGTCCTTCTACTCGCATATATAAATTAATTTTAAAAGAGAAAATAGTCTTTTTATCTTTATTTTATATTTAAGGGGTGTGACAAGATCTCGTGGGAACATGATATTTCTCGTCGAGGTGAAAAGCTGTCTCACAATATAAACATTAAAAATCATAATATAAATCCCATTGTGTTATCGACATTAAAAATTTGGAAACAATTCCGACAACATTTTCGTTTGGAGTCACTATCCGTTTCAAGTCCTATTTGCAATAATCACCTGTTTTTGCCACCAGGTATTGATCACACCTTTAAAAGATGGTGGGATAAAGGCCTTGTTTGTTTTTCAAATCTTTTTATTGATAATTCTTTTGCTACATTTACAAATCTTATTTCCAAATTTAACTTACACTCTTCAGGTTTGTTCAGGTATTTTCAACTCCGTAATTTTGCCAAAACCAACTTCACCAGTTTCCCTCTATTACCAGAAAAATCTCTGCTTGAGAAATAATTGTCAGCTTCTACAGGTGGTAGAGAGCTATGGTCTGAGGCCCTTGCTAGAGTTAACTCTACCACTGTATGTGCTCGGCTAAGTCTCATTCAGCTAAAAGTCTTGCATCGAATTCATTTGACCAAAGCTAGACTTCATAAATTGTTCCCACAAACAGAAGACTCCTGTACCAGATGCTCCTTCTCTCCCGCTGATCACACTCATACATTCTTTAACTGCCCAAAACTGGCCTCATTTTGGGCTTCTTTTTTTGACTTCATGTCTAGGGCTCTGCATGTTTCTTTTTCCCCATGTCCTATAGTTGCCATCTTCGGTGTGTCTCACTTGTCATCTATCACAAGGCAGAAAGCAGAGGTTATTGCCTTTGCTTCTCTTATAGCTAGAAGGTGCATCTTGTTGCATTGGAAGTGCCCAACCCCACCCCCAACTACCTCTTGGTTAAAGGATCTGATGTCATTCCTTTCTCTTGAAAAATTTAAATATACTACTCGGGGCTCAACTGATAAATTTTATTCCCTATTCTAAACCTTTATGACTCAATGTCCTCACTAGATTCCGACTAATTATATAAATCTTGGGTGCCCATCCATGGATTTTTGAACCGGTATATGTGTGCATTGTTTTGGATACATATCTGTATGTATATGCTTCTTTATACTATTTCCAATTTACACTTTATCATCTTCACATACTATTTGTATAGTTGATTGCACTTGTTTTTCCTTTTCTTTTTTTTCTTTTTTTCTTCTCTCTTTTTAATATATGCATCTTATTAGTATAATTGTATACAAAGACTGTTGATATTTTCTAATCCTCCTGGGGGGGTTTTAGGGTGGGGGGTGGCTACTTTTATTTATTTATTCTTATTATTTTCCTTGTCTCTTTCCTCATTTAGTTATATGTGGGAAAGAAATGTGTAAAAAGGAAAAAAGTACAGACAGTTTTCTCTTTTATGATTGCTTGTTTTTCATTTAGTCTGTATAATAAAAATTGTGGATAAAAAAAAAAATCATAATATAGCATAGCGCTATTGTGATATCACAAATGCTGCGATTCAATTAAGTAAATATATCACTGGGGGTTTCAACGCGTGTGTGCAGGTTACGTGTTTCTTCCAGCATTTCAGAGTGGCTTCGTTCACAGCAAATGCTGCTCCACACAAACTCAGTCTCTGCATGTGCTGTTTGTTTGGGTTTCCAAGAACTTGCATTTGGGAATGCATATAAAGTCTGATGCGCTTTGTGTTTCATAGTGAAGTGTTGCACTGTTAACATTCACATTGTATCAAATGTCATTTAGCCAATATTAAACAAGGATTTGATCATGCTGTAAAGTGTAACAACAACAATTATTAGGCCGTTGGCACGCAGGGCAGGGCTGAGACCCATAGAAAAGGAATGGAGCAAGGCCGGTGGCACAAGTGCTGATAAGGAATCACCTGCGTGCCACACCAATGTCAAGTCTGGAAGAATAAAAAGAGTGATGACAGTGATGGACGAGAGAGAACCAGGACTGGATTTTATGTTGTGTTATTACGTTATATGTTACAGTTGTCTGTGAGGGGCTGCCACTTTACTTTCGTTTTGTTGTTCATGTTTGTTTATTTTGTGATTAAAGTTATGTTAAACCGTTTTTTAAGCCGATTCCAGCCTCCTTACCTTTAACTTGGTTACAATCACATTATTTATTTTAACAGTGTTGTTCAATAAAACCATATAATTACTTGCTTTTGATACTTTATTTAACCCACTATTGCCTTATTGTTATTATATAGGCTATATATTTTATATGTAAGTCATTTTAAAGGCTATTGTATTGTTCACAGGTCTTTTTTATTAACACACACACACACACACATTCTGATTACTGAAAGTCCATTTTGTGACTTTCAGTAAAATAAAATACTATTTTTCCAGTCATATATCTTGTCATTGAAGGTTTCCTAAAAACTGTGTAAAAATAACATCTCGTTCTTGTGAACCCATTATCATATATCGTCTTGTGAGCTAAGTGTAGCGCCACACCCCACATACAGTCAAACCAAAACTTATTCAGACACCTTGAACATTTCAGTCATTAATACAGTTTATTCACTATAGTTTAAAAAAATGGTAAAAAAACATGACAAGATCTCAGTTAAACTGTGTCAGAAAAAAATATTCTTAATTATGTCAGATAACACTTAAGCAAAACATGGTCTGGTCAAAGTGTCTGAATAATTTTTGGTTCCAAATTTTTATCAATTTTACTGGTAGTCCACTGAATGGAGAATTTTTGGGTATAATATGTCACAGTTTACTTTATTTTGCTATCCTCACTTACATAAATGAACTATAGTGTTCTGCACCCACTAGTAAAAATATATTAAAAATATCAAAAATGTCTGAATAATTTTTGGTTTGACTAATAATATATATATATATATATATATACATACACAGTGGGTACAGAAAGTATTCAGACCCCCTTACATTTTTCACTCTTTGTTATATTGCAGCCATTTGCTAAAATCATTTAAGTTCATTTTTTTTCCTCATTAATGTACAAACAGCACCCCATATTGACAGAAAAACACAGAATTGTTGACATTTTTGCAGATTTATTAAAATTTTTGCAGATTTATTAAAAAAGAAAAACTGAAATATCACATGGTCCTAAGTATTCAGACCCTTTGCTGTGACACTCATATATTTAACTCAGGTGCTGTCCATTTCTTCTGATCATCCTTGAGATGGTTCTACACCTTCATTTGAGTCCAGCTGTGTTTGATTATACTGATTGGACTTGATTAGGAAAGCCACACACCTGTCTATATAAGACCTTACAGCTCACAGTGCATGTCAGAGCAAATGAGAATCATGAGGTCAAAGGAACTGCCTGAAGAGCTCAGAGACAGAATTGTGGCAAGGCACAGATCTGGCCAAGGTTACAAAAAAATTTCTGCTGCACTTAAGGTTCCTAAGAGCACAGTGGCCTCCATAATCCTTAAATGGAAGACGTTTGGGACGACCAGAACCCTTCCTAGAGCTGGCCGTCCGGCCAAACTGAGCTATCGGGGGAGAAGAGCCTTGGTGAGAGAGGTAAAGAAGAACCCAAAGATCACTGTGGCTGAGCTCCAGAGATGCAGTCGGGAGATGGGAGAAAGTTGTAGAAAGTCAACCATCACTGCAGCCCTCCACCAGTCGGGGCTTTATGGCAGAGTGGCCCGACGGAAGCCTCTCCTCAGTGCAAGACACATGAAAGCCCGCATGGAGTTTGCTAAAAAACACCTGAAGGACTCCAAGATGGTGAGAAATAAGATTCTCTGGTCTGATGAGACCAAGATAGAACTTTTTGGCCTTAATTCTAAGCGGTATGTGTGGAGAAAACCAGGCACTGCTCATCACCTGTCCAATACAGTCCCAACAGTGAAGCATGGTGGTGGCAGCATCATGCTGTGGGGGTGTTTTTCAGCTGCAGGGACAGGACGACTGGTTGCAATCGAGGGAAAGATGAATGCGGCCAAGTACAGGGATATCCTGGACGAAAACCTTCTCCAGAGTGCTCAGGACCTCAGACTGGGCCGAAGGTTTACCTTCCAACAAGACAATGACCCTAAGCACACAGCTAAAATAACGAAGGAGTGGCTTCACAACAACTCCGTGACTGTTCTTGAATGGCCCAGCCAGAGCCCTGACTTAAACCCAATTGAGCATCTCTGGAGAGACCTAAAAATGGCTGTCCACCAACGTTTACCATCCAACCTGACAGAACTGGAGAGGATCTGCAAGGAGGAATGGCAGAGGATCCCCAAATCCAGGTGTGAAAAACTTGTTGCATCTTTCCCAAAAAGACTCATGGCTGTATTAGATCAAAAGGGTGCTTCTACTAAATACTGAGCAAAGGGTCTGAATACTTAGGACCATGTGATATTTCAGTTTTTCTTTTTTAATAAATCTGCAAAAATGTCAACAATTCTGTGTTTTTCTGTCAATATGGGGTGCTGTGTGTACATTAATGAGGAAAAAAATGAACTTAAATGATTTTAGCAAATGGCTGCAATATAACAAAGAGTGAAAAATGTAAGGGGGTCTGAATACTTTCCGTACCCACTGTATATAATGTGTGTGTGTGTGCGTTTTTGATAGAAATGACATAAAATTCATCCTGATAGAGACAGAAAACTCACCTGCACAGAACGCATTTACATTTTCATCAAACTGGAATCGGACCACCATACGGGTATGATCGATGATGTAAGTCTGGCCATCCCAGGCACAGGCCACCACTTCCTCTCTCCCATCACCCTTAACACATGTACAAAAACACACCAAACTCTAATACACATCATGTAGTGCACCTTTTTGTGCATTTTCTGGAAGTCAAACATTTATGAAACATGTACATAGAAAAACTCAAGCATAGTTTCTTTGCAGATGGTTTAATATTTTATATGTGATCAATTATATATACTGCATACAGGTATATGCACTTTTTTAGTTTTTGGGGCCACTGTACATCCAGACTTACAGTGACATCCAGCTTCTGGAGGGCAAAAAGCTGGTGATCCACCTGCATAGACCACAAGAGCTTCTCAGAGCTGTCCATAAGCTTCAGCGTCCCTGGAAGAACACCATTCAACAAAAAACAACCACAACAGCTAATGAAAAACAACAACAGCTAACCAATCAATAACACAAATCCACTGCTGTCCAAACAATTATCAAAAGCTTGCTGATAAAAAACATCAGGGTTGTATTTGTGCTGTGTAACTGAGTGGCCATGGAGAATGACATGAAGAACAAGCCTGTACTTTTAGAGTAAGAAGCCAATCTTCAAATCACACCTGAGCCCAGAGTGACCAAAGAACAGAGTGAACAGAGAAAACACAGCGTGTGCTGGGCTCATATCTTCCCTACATCAAATAACCTCTGACATGTGGTGGACTGATACACTCACCGTCTAAAGTGCAAAGAGCAAACAGGCCACCTTTAGACGAATCATCCTTAGAACCTGCAGAAAACAGAAACAAATTACGTCATAAGAATTTTATATATCATGATATAACTATAAATACATTTTATTATAAATATACTACATACACTTTATAAACAAATTAAAATAAACAAACAAATAATTAAATAAATACATTTTAATACATAGACATTTTTTATTAAAATAGAATATAAATTATTAAAATAAAACTAAACAAATAATTCATTTATTAAAAATAAAAACTTTGATTATTTTCATGTTAACTATAAATAAATTAATAAATATATTGCATACACAATTTTTTTTACATTTTATTAAAATAAACAATGATAAAATAATTAAATAATTAAATACATGATTTATTTATTATAAATACTTTTTTATAATTTGATTATGATTTTCATGTTATTGCCAATAAGCAATAAATGGCCAATATTAAAAATCTGTATTATTGTCTAAATAATTTAAAATTATTATTAGAGTTAAAACATTTTTAAAGATACAAATTTTTTTTAATAAGGGTCAGATTAAAGCAAGGTTAAATGTGTGTAAGCATGCTCTCTCAGTACCTCTGCAAATGCTTCCAATCAAATGAGTGGACACGTTCTTGTTATGGATGCGTCCGGAGGTAAGATGAAGGGCAACGTCTCTGGAAGAACCCTCTCTGTGTACACATAACACAAGCTGAATTACTCCCAAATCCAGTTTTGGATATAGTTTGAATTATTTAGTACCTCACTGTGATTCTCTCACTTGCTAGGAGATGCTGTGTTTTCATCCCCAGGTCCTGCAGCGCCCTCTTGTGTCCAAGAGCACATCAGAATAGCATAGCCACAGCCAGGCTGAGACACCATGAGCTCAGGGAGACCTTCTGGACCTGGGTTAACCGATAGACTGTCAACCTGGTGAAAGTGGATAAAAAGGCTGTAATAGTAGTTTGACTTCATGTTGACGATGTTTGGTGCATCTAGTTTAGTACCTGACCCTCCAGAAGCCATTTCTTTAGTAAGACCAGCTGACCAGAGCTCACATCTGAAGCATCAGAAGGTTCCTCCCACCTGAAGGCCCGAACCACCCGGTCCGTGTATCCAACGACAAGCTCACAGCGTCCGTCTCCATCTTATATGCACAGCACACAAACACTTCAATATTCACATGACATGAAAAGGTCTTTGAGAATGACATTTGCAAACTCCTCACCGATATCACTGATGAGCATCACTTTGGTATTGGCGGGAATGTGCTGGGTGTAACTGGGCTTCTGTTCGTCACCAATCGAACCGTCCTGCTGACTTGAGGAGTCTGACTTGGCTGCCGCAGCACTGATATCAAACAGGTGAAACCAGCCCTCTGCACCCACTGCCACAACAAAGTTCTGCCAGAGTAGAAAGAAAGCCATGTTACAAATGTGCAGCCATGAAAGACTTATATAAGATTTGTGACATTTTTTAAAAATTTAAATGAAAGAACACTAACAAAAAGTACAAAAAAGTAAAATAAATAAAT
>RJVU01079805.1:9382061-9395144 GCA_003731715.1 Anabarilius grahami | reverse complement strand
GTATAATGAATTAATAAATATGAATTGTTATATACTAATTAACAAATTATGTATTTACTTATATAAAATTCATGTAAAGTTGATAAGGCTTTACTAAAAATCTTGACATGTTAGACTGGAAAAAATATAAAATATAATTAATATTAATGTGTATATATTAATATTATATATTAAATAATAATGTATTTACTATAAATAAAATAAACAGACACACACACATAAATATAATATTTTTATCTATAAATTATAATTAATAGCCTTTAATTATATTTAGTTTTACACATTAATAATACTATATGTTGAACTGAAAATTTGCATGTCCACTGCTTACTGTTTTGCATGTTTGTGGCCCCTGTGAAGATAAAGGCCCGGTTTCACAGACATGGCTTAGCCTAAACCAGGATTAGGCCTTAGTTCAATTAAGATATTTATGTATCTTTTATAAACGTACACTAGAAAAAAACATTACTGATGTGTATCTTGAGGCAAAACAATGACACTGACATATTTTAAGATACGTCAGTACAAGTTGCTTTTTAGTTAAAACAGCTCAAATATGCATTTTAGTCTAGGACTAGTTTATAAATCTTGTAGGAATCTTGGATTATGTAAATACCATGGTACATGAATAAAGTAGGCTAATCATTAATCAATACCATGATATTTTCCATCTGATACCTTCGCCGGCACTTTTTTTTGTAAGGGAGGAAGAGATAGAAAGATAATTCTTACCCTTCCTTTGTTGCAAACATCTCCCACTCCAACACATGTTAACTATGAAAAAAAAACCAGCTTCATTAATTCAAATACATTCATCATGGCATCAGTCAAGTTCAACCATTAACATCCATAAGGTGGATGTGATGCTCCTCACCATCCCAACACATGATCGCGTGATCCACGGCTTACAGTCATCATTTTTATAGATGTACAGCTTCCCACTAGTGTCTCCCACCACCAGCTCATTTAACTGCAGAAAAACATCTGGTTTACTTTATGCACAGAAAACTTGCCTATTGTAACAGATAATAGTGAATATGACAGCGATAAAAACACTAGCCATATGACCTGATAGATATAATACACCTAATCATAAACTCACATCTTTCTAATACACACATGCACTTTTGTAACTTACAGAGTCGTTATCTGCATCTCCAAGACAGATCGCGTGAGGAAAGAGTGTTCCTGTGAAGTCTAAACTCACGCGCTGCACATAACTTACCGAGCGCATGACCTTTCAACTGCAGACTAACGATTAACAGTTATGTGGAAATGTATTAAACAGCAGTAAATAACACTCATATTTCAGATACACCTTCCATCCATTACAAACAAATGCACATGATCTGTTTGGGCTTCGTCGTTTCAAAATAAAAGTCCCTAAACATCCACTAAATAAATTAATATTTATACATGCACATGATTTGTTTGGGCTTTTATTTTTTCAAAATAAAAGTCAGTGGTCACCGTTATAAGAGCCCCCAAACATACACTTAAGAAATTAATATTTATTCAGGAATGATGCTTTAAATTTATCAAAAGTAATAATGTTATAAAAGATTTCTATTTTCACGAATTTTGAAAAAAAGTATCTCTGTTTCCACTAAAAAAAAAAACATAAAAAAGTTTTATGTAATCAAATAACCAACCAATCTTGGTTGTTTGAAAGATAGGTAAAAAATAAAATTATTATTAAAATAATTATCACCTTTATTAGAGAGGGAGTTTTGCCTTGTTAATTACCACCACAGCAGTTACATAATCATCCAATTATGTTTATTTAACAAAAAGATTATTATATAAAGATTTATCTCCAAAATATTGAAAAATGCAGGTCAGGTTTACAAAACAGAAATCGGAAAGGAAACATAATTCACTGTATGAGCTTTCTCCTCATACTAACACGAGTCCATAAATTCCTGGCACCTCTGGCTATGGTCGTCCTTGAAGGGAAATGCAGGCTTTTGAAGGGCTCCCTCATACATGTCAGCATCCCAGGTTGGGAGCTTTGCAAGTGCTCTTGGGAAATGTAGTTGATTCTTCTTAACTGTTTGCTATAGTAACTGCGCAGATGGTGTAGTTCCTCTACAGCAGCTGCAGAAATGATAGACACCTCAGAAGGGGTGCTAACCAGATCTGCTTTCACTTGGTTAGCATTAGCAGCACAGTTTTGAGTTGGCGGTTGTTTCCGCCTCCTTTTCGGTGAAGATGACTGCTGTTCGGGGGCATTTTTAAGACCCTTTTCTTCTTCACTAGCACAATTCTGTTCTTGTATGAGGTTGACCTCGACATCAACCTCAAATACGGAGGTTGGCTTTACATACTCACTTGCTTCTGAAGCAAGACTTTCAATGTGGTTTTGAGCGAGTCTCTTCTCTATGTTTTGGTGATTCTTATATATTTTAGTTTTGTTATGTCTCTCAATGTTGGAGACATCAATCAATGCCGTCTCTGCTTCCTCTTGTGTATCAACTGCTTGACCATCCTGAGGAAAGAGAAGAAATTAGTTTTTATAATTAGTACATCTGTCTTTAAGATGAATGCAGAGCTATAGTAAGGTTAATGGCTATGGTTAGCTTCAATTTTTGATTTTTATCATCTCTACAAAACACCATGCAAATCAAAACTACAAGAAATGGAAGATATTAAGAATATTTCATAGCAAAGAAATTATAAATAAGGTTTGATATAAACTCAGGGGTACGATAAACATCATGATTAGTGACTCACTTCTATAAACAAGAGCACAAGCAAGAAAAAAAGAAAGTGGTAGATGTTCCCCTCATTAAACGCTTAAATGTTTCTTAGGCAATGTCTACATGCTTTTGTGAATATAGAGTAAATGAACTGTACTTTTTCTTTCTTCTCCTTACGGACTAGAGAAGAGTCTTGACTCTCTTGGCCACTGATTTTTTGTTGTCACTGTCAGCCGGTCTTTTTCCTTCTACTTTGGCACTACTTTTCTCCCCAGCACTTTCTGACACTTTCTTTACCTGTGGGGCGGCACAACAGCTCTTTACCTGTTGGGGTCTTAAAAGTCATTTGGATAAGTGGTCACTATAAACTGTAGGAACACAAGAAATCAGAGGGGTTACTGCATGTTCAATGAGGGATCATGTAGCTGAAGTGACACCTCCAACTGAAGAGGTTTCACTCATGATGGGAAAAAAAAAACCGCTTGTATTATTGCTGGGCCATTGTTTGTAGATGATTCAATTCCACCATGACTGCTGGGACAGGGTTGTTTAGAGGGTGTTAAATGCATAATCTGTGAGCCATTTAAACTGAGAGGAAGACCAATTTAGTTTTGCTTTAACTGGGCCACACTGATCTTCTGAAATCCCTCACTTTTCCGAGACAATTTTCAAAAAAGTGAAAGACTTGTTGGTCCAACAAAACATTTGTTTAAACAAACTTGCTTTATTTTTGTTGTGCCGACCTAAACGAATTGCGCGGAAACGTTTTGCTTAATTTAATTAACTATCTGTAGTTTGGTGTTAAAATTACTAATAGCCTTGTGGGCAGTGCGCCGACATATGGCGCAGTTGTGCTTCGGGCGTCCCGAGTTTGAGTACCGGCTCGTGGACCTGTCCTGATCCCATCCCCCTCTCTCCAATTTCATTTCCTGTCGAGCTGCCATCTTATCGTAATAAAAGGCACAAATAAATATTTAAAAAAAAAATACTAAGTGAATGCTTTATGAATGTGTTACTGGGTAAAAAAGTATTTTAACTAAGTGAACGGTGATGCTCCCCTCAAACACTCTGATGGCATCTACCTGAAACACAATAAGACTGGAAGAGACACAATAAAATAAACAAAAAAAGATCAGTAGATACTACAGAACAGAGACCAAAGGCCAGATTCAATTAATATAATCCGATTTTTTTTTTATATACAAAACACTAAATTAAGTCTAACTGAAATGGAGCAAATACAATAAATATTTGTATTACCATGTGGCAAAATGTAACAAAAGAATTAGAGGAGATATTTCTATTGAATCTGGCCAATCATCACCACTGAAAGAGGTACAGGAAAGTATTAATCAAACAACTATTAGGAAAAGTTTAACTCTAGAATTTGCTAGAAGAAAAACACTGACCACTTGCACATGAAATATGTAAAATGTCTGCTGATTTTGTTGACTGTCTTACAGTAGCGTGTGACACCACTCTCCTTTTCATCTTCATAGTGATTGAGTGACCGCTGTTCTTCAAGAGAGATGCCTTACGGCCCAACTTCAAGTAGAAGTAGGTTGTGTAGGGAGTGAAGCTAAAGTCCTCACTTGTGTATAAAAGAGAAAAGAGTTAGAGAATGAATCTAAAACTGGAAAGGAAATAGTTCATAATCTGTCAAAGTACCTGAAGTAGCCATGCAACAAAAGGTGGATGATAATGGACTCCACCTCCAAGCGTGACAAGGACGTGACCTTTATCATTTTGCGCCGCTTAGCGGGCCCTTTCCCCATCCAAGCCTCGCAGACTTTCAGAGGGGTCAGTTTTTCATCCATAGAGGCAGCCATTTCTACTATCTCAACAACATCTCGAGCATGCTGGGTGATGTCCATTGTGATATAGTCTGAAAAAACATCCATCACACCATTGCATAAATGACCTGATTGCCTGATTTTGACAGCGAAAATTCACCAAGCAATGGTAAATGTAAATGCAACTTTAGGTAGGTATGAAACGCTCACCGTTGCCGTGCCGACAGACATCGCACATTTGGTTGCACTCTTCATCATTCCAAACTTCGTCAAAATGAATGGCCATCATAGCACGACGACACCTATGCACACAAACAAGAGTCTTGTTTTAAAACAATCACAGGCACTGATTTAACAGGCCACATAGAGTTGAACTACTGTATAAGGCACTAGTAATGGGTCGTTCATTGCGTGTGTCACATGACATAGAACGAAAGACTCAGCCAGTCATTTGTGTTGCATAATTTATCTTTGGCTGCATTAATTCCTAATTTTGCACATCCTGAAAGATGTGCCTGTGGATGTGTAGAGAGAATTTGGAATTTAACATTTTAAAAACTCAGTTCAGTTCATTTTGCTGAATGAGATGAAACAAAAGATTCAAATAATCTGATCTTTCCATCACTATGAAGCATATAAAGTAACACTGAAAAGAAGAGAAAAACAGATCAATGTTCCACAAACTGAAAAATCAAAATTTAGAAACCAAAACCAGGACCCAAGTCATTGGTATTCTGCATATCCTGTGTATTTTGACTCACCTGTCCACATTTTGACAATATGCCACCATATTCTGTAGCTTCTGCTGCCCAGTGTTCTCCATCACAACCATTGTGCTTATTCTGAAGATGTCCATAAACCCAAAGAACACAATACAATCTGCTGGGCTATCATCCCTTCCTGGAAACAATAAATAAATAAAAATTACAGAGTACAGACATTATGTAACAAGTAGCAACAGAACTTTTATTCCATATTGTGACATACATCTGAGTGAAACAGATTATCAAAAAAGAAAGAAAATGTAAGGCATGGACTTCATTGGCATCCATCGGTTGTTGATTGGATGGAGGCTGATCTAAATGTAATATTTCAGTTGACTGTAAGAATGGTGTGGGATTTAAGCAGACTAAAAGTCTGGCATACGTAAAAAAAAAAACATCTGCATGGATGATTTATTTACAATAAGATCAATTTAAAAAAAAAGAAAATAGACAGGGTGAATTTCAACTTTAAGTAGTTTAGTTTGTCTTGTGTGAAAGAAAATGTAAACATAAAAGTATCAGCATTATCCCTACCTGCACGTCCACTCTCCTGATAATAATTTTCAATAGATTTGCTGATGGTGTGATGGATAACAAATCGCACATCAGCCTTGTCAATGCCCATTCCAAAAGCCACAGTGGCAACGACCACCTGCACAGACACAAAAATAAGATAACATGAGGGCACATTTAAAAAAACAAAAACAAAACAAAAAAAACAGGTGACAACAGCAACTCTGTAGGTGTAACCTGGATCTTCTTGGAGGACCACCTTTGATGCACCAGAGACTTATCTGAAGGCTCCATGTTGGCATGGTATGGCTGAGCAAGAATATCCCTCTTCTGCAGGTCTGTAGCCACAACTTCTGCATCCTTCTGGGAGAACACGTACACAATCCCTGCAAATAAAACATATTGTATTTATTTTATTTAATTAAGTGGTTTTCAAATAAATAGTGAATGATTTGCAGAGCATAAAGTCCCATTCACACCAAGAATAACTATAATGACAAATACAAAGTTCTGTCATGAAACTCTATGGCACAGGCTAATAGGTTCTTTAAGTCAACCTATCCGTAATCACATTGTTATCTATAGGACACAGATGATTGGTTCCTGCTGTATCAGTAGCCAATGAGCTCGCTGTTCAATCTTCAAATACTTGGGTAGCATTTGCCTCAGCAGTGCAACGTACTTTCAGAAATCCTCCACCTTCCCCAGCTCCACCTGTATAGATCTGCTATGGGTAACTCATGTATGCTATATTGTACAGCAGCAGCATGTCTTACTTGCTCACAGTGGTGTGTCGTGTATGTATTGGCAGTAACAAGTCCCGTACTTGCTCTGCCGCAGCAATAAAAGCAGAAGCAGTAGCGTAGCAGATCTATTTCGCCAAGACCAAACATATCAATGATCATATCATACCCATTACCATGCCAAACACTCAAGAGAGTTGTCATGACAGAACTATATTAGTGTCCACACCAAAGTACAATAACATTATGTTTAGTCTAAGCACACGCTGCAGCCACTTTAAAGGTGCCATAGAACGTCTTTTTAAAAGATGTAATATAAGTCTAAGGTGTCCCCTGAATGTGTCTGTGAAGTTTCAGCTCAAAATACCCCATAGATTTTTTTTTATTCATTTTAACAACTGCCTATTTTGGGGCATCATTAAATATGAGCCGATTTAGGCTGCGGCCCCCGGACCTCACGCTTGCCTTAAACAGCATAAACAAAGTTCACACAGCTAATATAACCCTCAAAATGGATCTTTACAAAGTGTTCGTCATGCAGCATGTCTAATCGCGTAAGTATGGTATTTATTTGGATGTTTACATTTGATTCTGACTGAGTTTGATGGTGCTCCGTGGCTAAAGCTAACATTACACACTGTTGGAGAGATTTATAAAGAATGAAGTTGTGTTTATGAATTATACAGACTGCAAGTGTTTAAAAAATGAAAATAACGACAGTCTTGTCTCCGTGAATACAGTAAGAAACGATGGTAACTTTAACCACATTTAACAGTACATTAGCAACATGCTAACGAAACATTTAGAAAGACAATTTACAAATATCACTAAAAATATCATGATATCATGGATCATGTCAGTTATTATTGCTCCATCTGCCATTTTTCGCTATTGTCTTTGCTTGCTTACCTAGTCTGATGATTCAGCTGTGCACAGATCCAGACGTTAATACTGGCTGCCCTTTTGTAATGCCTTGAACATGAGCTGGCATATGCAAATATTGGGTGCGTACATATTAATGATCCCGACTGTTACGTAACAGTCGGTGTTATGTTGAGATTCGCCTGTTCTTCGGAGGCCTTTTAAACAAATGAGATTTACATAAGAAGGAGGAAACAATGGTGTTTGAGACTCACTGTATGTCATTTCCATGTACTGAACTCTTGTTATTCAATTATGCCAAGGTAAATTAAATTTTTGATTCTAGGGCACCTTTAAATGATCAATCTCGGGTGGATTCTTCCTGGCTGTCAATGTTTATATTGTTTATCAACTGGGGAAAAAAACAGTTTTGAAAGTGATTTTTTTCTCTGTGTCATTATCAATACAGCTGTGATTCTCATAGAATTAGAACAATTATTAAAACTTTGTATCCTTGGTGTGAAGGGCCTTTTACTCTTCATAGCAACTGAATTGATTAACCTGACTGATTTTTGTATCTTCCCCTGATCAGTGCTGCAATTTGGTCCGTACAGTCTCCGTTATCTTTGAAACGAACCTGTAGAAGTGAAATGACAAATTACTCTAATCTGCTAATTCGGCACTCTTCTAGCAGTGACATTATGTGAAGAATCAATGATCTGTATACCTCATAGTAAAGGTTTGGTCTGTTGAACGGTGCTGTCAGTGTGATGGGTTCCTGAACACATAGTATCTTCTGGCAATCTTTAAGAACATTGCTGGTTGCGGTGGCAGTCAGTCCAACCAATGGGACATTGGGAAACTGGCGCTTTAGGATACCCAGGAGCTTGTAATCTAAGAAAAGGAATTAAGTACAAATTCAATCAAGGGTTAGAAGCTTTACTCAGCCTGGATGAAACGAAAATCTCACCTGGTCTGAAGTCATGCCCCCACTGACTGCAGCAGTGAACTTCATCCACAGCGATGCGTGCCAGCAGACCCATGTTATAGGCCTTTTCAAGTTTGGACATCAGTAGTTTGCTCTTGGCAATTTTCTCTGGGGTTACATAGAGCAACTTGAAGGGGCTGTTTTTATCTATCATCCCTGCCAGGATCTGCTTAGAGTCCTCCTGCAGATGCACATGAATATCAGCACCTGAACATGACACAAAACTGTCTAGTACATCTGTCATACTATACCTTTGTACTGGAGGCATTGAGGGTTACCGCCGAGACATTAATGGACTTCAGATACATCAGCTGATCCTCCATCAAAGACACCAGCGGGGCGATAACTAACGTAAAACCTGATAAATGCGACCACACAAAGACATGCACTGGAATTCACATCAGAGTATTGAAAATATGTTCTTCATCAACCTAAATATGTTAATGAAAGCACAAACCCTTAGAGCAGAGAGCTGGAAGTTGGTAACACAGGCTTTTTCCTCTTCCAGTTGGCATTACCAGGAAAAGGTCTTTCCCTGACATGCTAAGGTTGATGGCCGCCTGTTGCAGGGGCCGAAATTTGGAAAGCTGGAACATGCTACACAGCTTCGCCTGAACTTCTTTAGACCATGAGAAATCTGGTGACAGAACAACAACATAAAGCTTTCAACATTAAATACTAGATGGCTAGACTGATTTTGATTAAATTAACGCATCCTAGATTTTTCTTTGCAACAGTCACTTTTAATTTAAAGCTGCTTTGGAACAATATTTATTGTGAAAAGCACTATAATTAATAATTTATCTGAAAATGAGCGATACCTGACTCCTCATAGTGCTGTAGGTCCTGTTTGCTGAATGACGGTTTGGGAGCTTTGCTGGATCCGGACGGCTGGGCTGAGCTGCACGCTCCCTCCAGGGTCTTCAGGAGTTTGTTTTTCCTGGAGTTCAGCTTTGTCTGTTTCTCCAGCAGCTCAGAGATCTGCAGTTCCACCACCTCCAACTCTGCCTCCACTGAGTCCAGTTCCGCTTGAGCATCGTCTGCACAGAAAAGGACTTTCTTTAGTCTGGTACACATTTATTATTGAGCGTATTCACTCCTCCATGCACTCATTTTCTACAACGCACACAAGCCCTCAGCAGTATTCCCTTGAGAATCCAGGTAGGACTGCTGTAGAATTCCCAGTGTCTCTCACGTCTGCATCTCTAATGAGCTGAGCTTCACAGAGAGATATAATGATGAAAGTCACACCAGTATGTTTACCTGCCTCATTTCTCAAGAGAATATTAAGACACATCCTGACAGTCTAATTCGTCCACTCACATGCACACTTTTCATTTAAAAAAAAAAATGTTTATATTTACATCACATTAACTTTTACAAGTGAACAAATAACCAAGTGTGTGTACACACTGCATATATATTTATATTTGAGAGTATATGATGCAGAAGACAAGAGACACTCACCGATATTATTTGCCATTTTATGCAGTTCTTCAAAGACACAGATTAGAATGACTGTAAGAGAGGAATAATTAGTATGTAAGCATAAATAAAGATGATTTGTTTTCAGAGAATGTATCTTGAATTAAGTTTATTTTTCGTCACTGGCAAATTTTCATTCTTATTTAAAAGCATAAACAAACCAAATTTAGTAAGGTGTCTTGCAATTTTGCTATTCAAATAAATGTAGCCTGATTAATGTTTACATATGTTTTTTTTTTTTTGTAATCATAGATGCATCATTTCATCAAATTATTAGACGATTAGACCTGACAACCATTTTCATACACAGACCATCTTTACTATTATTAAACGATTTTGCATGATACTTGTAGGATTATAAGTGTTGCATTGGTGAATAGATCTGAGCAATGAAATACACCATTTTTGTACGTCTCGAGCAAAAACGTGTTAAAAAGTGCGCCATGTTCAACATTTATGAATAACACATCAGCTTTATGAAAACGCATTTCTGCTAACTCACCCCTGAGTCTGCTGCCTTATTTTCACTTTCTCTTGTTTGCACCAGATGAAGTCCTCGTTGCCCCACGCGACCATTAATCGGGAAACTGACCAATCACGGACATGGAAATACAAGAGTCCAGACGAGACAAGAGTCTTGTGCAATAGAAAAATAAACCTATTGTTGTCGCTTCTAAAATACTGATTTGATAAATATAGTTATTTACTGGGGTTAGTACAATGGTTTTATGTAATAAATGAATTACAAGTTATACACACCCTCAACACAGTTAAACATTGGAGACCAGGAAGTCGATTTCATTTTTCATAATAAAAGTCAATAAAATGTTTGGTGCTGAAAACACTACACACACTTTAACACTCTTTTTACAAGCTCACTAGTTTATTTAATTGGTTTACTAACAGTGTCAAACAGTGGATGCTGTGGATACAGAATTATGTCAGAATTCTCATAATTTCCACTGGTTTGATCTTTATCATGTGGTGATAATAGCACTGCTTGCTAAAGCAGCTTCAAGTCATGTTATCATTGGTCTTACACTATTTGCTAGTTTTGATATCGAAAACTGGACCAGAGTGAGCAAGAGTGTCATAATCATCCTCATCAACTTTAAAGTAAGGTATAATAACATACGTAAACCCTTTGATAGCCTACATCTTACCTTTATCAGTGTCTTGAGCCATGAGCCATTTTTATAAATGTCAAGTTAAAAACATTTACTTGCTGCTTTTGAACCAAAAACACGTCCTGTATCTGCACCCCATTGCAGTTAAAATCAGACAATAAGGTCTGGTTGAATATTACACTTGAGTCAATATCTTTGGCTCAATTCTTGAATGAGATTTTTTCTCTCTCAAAAAAATAGCTTCAGATCTCTGAAAAATTAGTTTACTGTTCATATCAGACCATATTTTAATTAAAATATAAGCAAACTGCATGATTTGGCACATGTGTGCAAAATAGTAAGTACAGTTTTCTATAACTAAACGTGCATGGTTTGCTAATAAGAACTGATGAGTTGATTCTTAGTGAAACTCTCAATCTCTTCACAACTTCTAAACAAAAACAGTTATCACAATCTGTCAGACATACACACAAATGTGCATATTCTTTCCCAGTAAACCTTTACTGAGGTTTTGTATCTAAAAGCTCAGTGTGATACACAATAGCATTCAGCTAGACAAAACTGACATTCTTGCATAGTATAATGAGCAGTCAGTGTCAACAAAAAAGTAGAAAAAAAAAGAAATTTGTATATAACACAATGACAAAAAAGAAAAGAAAAAAGCTTTTCACTTTGGTGGCATTGGCCAGGTTTTTGAAGCACAAATTGTTTGAAACATGAATGTTTTGGGTGAGTTACTGGATTTTGCAGTAATGTCCATAAAACAGTTGTGGCAATTACAAAAACAGTTGAAGCAACTGAGGAAAAACTGTAACGCAATTTGTTTTACTAACACAGTTATTCATCCGTCTGTTTTCCATACTGTTTTTGTCCTAAAAGTATCACAGGAGTGCTGAAACAGAAGTCTGGGAAACATCCTTAACTGGTGCAATTTAATAATATTTTCAAAATTTGTCCATAATTTATAATATTGACATTGTTTTCTTCACTTTTTTGAACTATCACAGTTTTAACATTTAATTCTTTCAAATTTTTGTTGATGAAAATGTATTCAGCTGCAATGACAACAATCTCCACAAGAGGCTGCTATAAACCAAGAAATAGTTTCATATGCTTGTCCTGATCCATAGACCCTGAAAAAAAACATCTCTTCTTAAAATTAGTTTTTCCCTCTGCCCTGCTTTTTAAGAGGGTCTTTCCGCTCCCTGTTCCATTACCATAAAAACGCAGTCAACATAAATGAAATGTAACAAACTATATAAATATGTACATTATTAACTCCATGTGGGAATTGGGTTGCATTTTTTATAAATTTATATCTAAGCAAACAATAATATTTAGATATACAATTAGGTATAAAATGTGGTTTTACATCTGTTCATTATTGCTTGTTTAATGTTTCCATGTTTCAGAAAACATTACAGTAATGCCCTAGCTTTTGCCGTTTTCTTGTTGAAGCACTCTGGACTGGATTACCTGCTTTCAAGAGCACTGATGATTCAGGCAAGATGTGTTCCATATGCATCACACAAATGCCTTAAAGACATTTTCATGAGCCAGTAAGTGAACAAAGCAACTTCCCTTCTTCAAACTTGCTTTAAAGGGCAGCGCTTTAATAAAAATCTAGCAATATGCTTTCCTTTGAGAGACTAGACCCCTGTATCCCTTTCTGGCCACTTCAGTGTTTTCAGCTCAAGGCCCAGCTGTTACATGCAGTCAATGCAACACTTATTTTTCCATTAAATATACTTTCGGGTACAGTGTAATCAAATGTCATTAATAACAGACAATTGCGTGTCTATAGTTGAGGCGTCTGAATGTACAACAGCATTGAGAGCGGCAATGGAGGTCCAACACTAAGGATCTGTTCTCACAAGTTCCTTGGCCTGAGCAGATGTGCTCTGTGACATTTAAGCATTGCTTTAGAAAAAAATCCCCCATCTAATGATCTGAACCACAACGTTAAATGAAAAATGAAATGAATTGTCATTGGTGCGCTGAATTTAAGCTTTACTCTCAATGACAGCGCAGTACGTTGGAAGATAAAACCAGTTTTACAGGCTTTAAATACACCTGAGATGAAAATCTATCCCTATCTTAGGGTTTTGTG
>RJVU01079805.1:9347667-9372375 GCA_003731715.1 Anabarilius grahami | reverse complement strand
GGGAGGGGGGGGGGGGGGGGGGAGAGAGGAGAAAAAAAAATCACTATTGAAAGGGCTTTATAGAGAGTTTGGAGTTCTCTTTTCTTCTTTACTTGTAGATGGGGTGAATAGCCTGTCCAGGAGTGAGTACAGGCCCGAGTCCAGATATTGTTTGGATGTTCGCAGTTTCTCGCCTCTGTACGCTCTCTCAATTAGCTGTGCCTCTCGGTCATACATGCGCTCACATATCTGTAAACACTCAAAAACACTGCTAACATCTCTTTTGAGATAGATTTAATCAGTTTTTGTCATTTTTGAAAACGAAATGCTTTTAAACAATGTTTTTTTCATGTAGCATGCATGCTAATAGCGACAGCCTTCATTTACATGCTCAAAAACAGTGGTTTTCCATAAAAATAAATTTTTTTGTTAAATTGTTAAAGGCATAACTAACCTACAAATTTTAATTCTGTCATCATTTACTCACCCTGCATGTCTTTCCAACACTGTATGTCTTCTTTTTCTTCTGTGGAACATAAAAGAAGATATTTTGAATAAATCCAACATTCATCATTGGTTACATTAAAAAAAATTGTGTGTGTGTGTGTGTGTGTTCTACAGAAGAAAGAAAGTCATACAGGTGTGGAATAACATGATGACAGATTTTGGGTGAAGACATTTTTAGTGAACTGTCCCTTTAATTGAATATTTCGGGTTCAGCTGAATGATAAAATGGATTTTGAAAGTTGTGGTTGGCTGTCAGTATTGAATATACAGTAAATGTAGGTTTTTGCCCATTTTTTCCATCTCTGACTAAAATTCAAGTAAAAAAAAAGAAAAAGTATTGTAGTAATTAAATATTAGCTTTGTCATCACAGTTATGCAGTTTCGGTTGGTATATGTGCAGTGTTTGCCTGAGAAGCTTGGCTTATATGGCAGCAAGGCAACAACCTAATCTTTGCTAATCTTTGTTCTTTCTTTCTTTCTTTCTTTTTTTTGGTAATCAAGATGTTATTCGACCCGGGTCGAATATTCCTATAATGCCACATTATGGGCTCAGAGAGCAGAGGTCAAGATATTTGCCACAATTATGTTTCCCAAGCAACATCACTCAGTGGGGTGGAAGTAGCTCCACTGATATAGTGTGGCAAGGACCAAATTGTGAAGAGGGAACATTAAAGCAAAGATGCAGGAAGGCCTTATTGTACTGCATGTGTCTGTTCTGGTTTGACAGATTGATGGAATGGGTGTATAACGGCCCAGTGTGGGCTCTCAGGCTAAGATAAAGTTTAGGACTAGAGTGAGTTAGTCCCACAGGGGGTTCAGGTGTCCTGCTGAGATGGGATAAGCCCAGAACCACCAGCTTTTGTGCCACAGCTTTTAAGCTAACAATACCTGGCAGAATGGCTAGATCTTATTCACTAAAGACATTTACTTAGGCTTTCATATGATTCTAGGATGCATATTTCAAAGTCTTTCATGCACATTCCAGGATTGGTGAATTTAGCTTCAATGCTTGATAACACTTATCACTGATTCTTTTTCCTATTTCATTCTTAGGTTTGTTAGGTTATGTCTCTACAAACAAAGGGCAACAACTATATTACTCTGAGCCATTAGATAGCTAGAAGCTGCTTTTCTCTCTATACCATTTATCTGACAAAGCATTTTTCTGCCAGTGTCTTAGCAACTGGCTTTGTTGCATCTGGGTTACCCTGAATGGCTTGCAACAATCTTGCAACAATTTTTAAAACAGGATCACACACTCTAAGAACTGTGTATATAAAAATGTCAAGGTGATACAACTGTCCTGATACCATGATGAAGAAATTGACATTTGAAAAAAAAAATTGTCCTCCAAATCAGTCATGTGGTACAACAACCAACAACAAAAACATTAAGGAAATATATATATATATATACATATATACACTACCGTTCAAAAGTTTGGGGTCAGTAAGATTTTTTAATGTTTTAAAAGAAGTATCTTCTGCTCACCAAGCCTGCATTTTTTTCATTAAAAATACAAACAAAAACAGTAATATTGTGAAATATTATTCCAATTTAAAACAGCTGTTTTCTATGTCAATATACAGTAAAGTGTAATTTATTCCTGTGATCAAATCTGAACTTTCAGCATCATTACGCCAGTCTTCAGTGTCACATGATCCTTCAGAAATCAATCTAATATGATGATTTGATGGTCAAGAAACATTTATGATTATTATCAATATTGAAAACAGTTATTTACATTTTTATTTCATGATGCTATGATGAATAGAAAGTTCAAAAGAACAGCATTTGTCTGAAATCTAAATCTTTTGTAACATTAAACACTACCGTTCAAAAGTTTGGGGTCAGTAAGAATTTTAATTTTATTTTTGGGGGATAGAAATAAAATTAATCAATACTTTTATTCATCAAGGATGAGTTAAACTGATCAAAAGTTACAGTAACGACAATTAAAATGTTAGAAAATATTCTATTTTAAATAAATGCTGTTCTTTTGAACTTTCTATTCATCTAAGAATTTTGAAAAAAATTTGTACACAACTGTTTTCAACATTGATAATAATAATGAATGTTTCTTGAGCATCAAATCATCATATTAGATTGATTTCTGAAGGATCATGTGACACTGAAGACTGGAGTAATGATGCTGAAAATTCAGCTTTGATCACAGGAATAAATTACACTTTACTGTATATTGACATAGAAAACAGCTGTTTTAAATTGGAATAATATTTCACAATATTACTGTTTTTGTTTGTATTTTTAATCAAATAAATGCAGGCTTGGTGAGCAGAAGATACTTCTTTTAAAACATTAAAAAATCGTACTGAACCCAAACTTTTGAACAGTAGTGTATATATATTATGATGAAGCATGGTAATGGTATTCATGAATTGAAAATTCATATTTGTAAAAAAAACAAAAAAAACCCTGATTTAAAAAAAAATAATAATAATAATTAAGATGTGTATACTCGCATGTATTTAGGGTGCAATGAATTTATATATTATTTTTTTCTTGAGTCAGTAAATTGAAACTTTTTTTTTAAAGGTATAAAATACTTTAAATTCAAATGAAACCAACATGAATACAAAGAGTGCATTTTTAAATGACTTTACTCAAGATTTTAAAAATACTTTTCTTTTTATTTATCATGGACACAACTTATGTCACTGACCCTCATCCGAATTGTTTTCCGGGTGATATTCTCTTTCTTGTATCCAACCAAAAACAGAAGAGTTTGTATGTTTGCATACTGTTGACATTTCTAGCATGTCACCAGGGCAACAAGCTCACATTTGGTTAATATTTCTCTTGATTTTTTGGCTCCAGCTAAAGAGTGAACGAGCATAAGACAACTTCAATCCTCTCACACTAATGAGATATGATTAAAATGGCAGATAGACAGCAGTCCCACTGACATACACGAGGGGAAACACACATTTCCACTAATGAGCTTTGATTTGTGGGACTGATAGTGTGTGTGGTTTCCTTAAAACGACTCTGTAAATCCTCAGTAATGTAATTAAGCAAGATGGCAGATTTATGCATGCAGCAGAACAGAACCTGATCTTGCCTATTCTTTCCACACTCTGAAAAGCCCTTTGTCTGTTGCTGCTGTCCACTGTTTTGGGCTTGTGGGTGTACAATTCTTAATTTTTTAAAAAGATGGCTCACCTAACTGGTTTAGTATAATCATTAACAGAAGCAATGAGCTCTTGAAAGTTTCATTCCAGAGAGCAAGACCAAAATAGCTGGAGGACAACAGAAGCCGAGACAGCTCATTCTCTCCAAATAAACGCGACTAACTTGGAGTTTGAGTGTAAAAAAGTTGAATTACAGAAAACCTAGCATGTTGACAACTGAGGAAGGACCTAAACAGCACATTTACAGCTGGAAAACCCAATCTGTTGGAGGTACTCAACCCCGTATCGGTCACCCTGGGAGACGTGTCAACAGCAAGGCATGGCATCTCAGCTCCAGACCCCAGCACTGGAGAAATACGGTGAGTCTCCATCACACCAGGGTTCTTCAAAATCCTTTAGCATGGACATTAAGCTCGGCCTGTCAGTGGATCTCTGATCTCTGCTTTAGAAATGAAAAAGCACTTCAAATCGACTCCCTATTGAGAGGATGAGGAAGCAGGGACAAGAGAGCAGGCGACAGCAGGCCTGAAATCGGAGCATCTGCCCAGGTTTCCGTAATGAATGTTAAGCAGGTTAGCTGCTGGGGTGTGGCTGTGCCAGAGGTCAGTGACGGGCATGGCAAACCTCAGCTTTATGCCCCCCCAGAGAGCCTCAGAAATTGGGCAAGGTGCTAACTCCTGCTACTGCTATTGTAGCAGTACCACTAACCATATTGATCTCTGATGCTAGCAGATTAGGGCATAAAGAAGGTTCTGTCCTGTCTGTGGGGGTCCGCTTCTGATTCTCTGGTCTCCTTTTGGGGTCACAGGATCTGTGAAGCCCATCTGACCCTCCGAGTCAACACGTACACACACCATTGGATCTGCAAAGGTGGCGAGGATGGACACTATTAAGCCAGATTGGTTGGACGGTTACATTCATGGCTCATCATAGCTGACCCAGCGAGCGGCAGTGGGCCATTGGTTTTGTGTATGTGTTCTACACCGGTCTCCTCCATGCTGGGGATCAAGGCCTGCTCCCTTTGTAAACTATTAATAGGGTTGCAGTTTGGAGACCTCATTGTTTTGGGGGAAAAAGGATTTCCTCATGTGTTCGTGGTGCCTTTGTGATTTGATTGATGTTCTGTGTTGTAAGATTGTGTGTGGATGATGTTAGGGTGTGTGTTTGTTGTGTATTAGCTTGGTAATTCTCTTGTTGCATACGTCTGTGTAATGTGGTTTGTCAGAGATTGCTCTATAAGCTTAGACAGTGATCTGCTTATATCAACTCAATTGTGACTGAATAGTTCGCCTGTCTAGTATGAATTACTATCAGTCATCTATCGGGAATATGTTGTTGCCGTTTTGTTGTTCAGGGTGATGCAGGCTTAAAAATATGAATCGAGCGGTTTAAAGTTTTCTGAAGACACACGACTGCTTTACATGATGAACAATGGAGAGACAGAAGTCTCTCAGGTGTCATTAAAAATGCCTTAATTTGTGTTTAGAACATGAACAGAAGTTTTAAACGGTCCCAAGGATCATTGAAGAATCAATAGCAAAAGCTATGCAACAATTTCCTTTCTAGGGCTAGGTAAAAATATAGATTTTCTCGATAACAACTGTTAAAATCCCAAGATCAACCTTTTACTCTGTTTGTGACAGTGTGACAGTGACAGTGTGTTTGACAATGTGTTTGTACAGAGCTTTCCATCCTGGACATCACTGCTAATTCTTTGAACTACATAATTTGGATGCTGTTGATAATTAATATTTTCATAATGTGCCAAGTTAGAAAGTTCCCTGTGTCAATGTTTTCTGCCTGCATCGAGAGCTTGTCAAATTAAATTCCTGGTCAAATTGATCGGATTGGGAAATCTGTCTCGCTAGCCAGCCTCTTTTTATACAAGAACTGTATCTCAACTCACTGTTCATCTCTCAGCAACAAAACATTTTTAGAAAAAAAATTTTAAAAATTCTACCTTTAAGGGTACAACAGCTTGTCACTGGGGCAGTACCCTTAAAGGGACAATTTTTTACCTTATCTACCCCTAAAAGGTGCATATCAATACCTTAACAGTGATAATATGAACCCTTAAAAGGTACTATATAAATATAGTAAATAAGGTACAAAGATGTCCCTTTGAGGTTTACTCTCCAAAGTCACAAGATGTTATACCCCTAAAGGTACAGTTTTTTTCTGAGAGTGAATGTAACCACGTTTAACATTGGTCAACCACTAATACGAATAACTGTGAGATCGTGGTTACTGCTCTGCACTCTCAGAAAAAGAAAAGAAAAAAAAATTTGAAAAAACGTTTTACTTTTAAGGGTACAACAACTTGTCATCAGGGAAGTACCTTTTAAAAGGAACTATTTGTATTAACCCTAAATGGTCCTTTGAATATGTATGAAAATCTATACTTAAAGCTTCACAGATTTTCAATCTGCTTTGTATTGTTACAATGTCAATAGATGTAAATAAACAATGTTTACTCTTTCTCCGTGTTACTTGTCAGCAAAGTCCTTAGAATCATGTGTTTTGACTTTTGACAGCTCCAGGGCTTTCATGAAAACTACAGATTATACTTCCGCATTTTGTATCCCCACCCACAGATAGTAAGATAGACAGAGGGTTATTAACAGAACAGTTATTTTAAAGTGCCCCTATTAAGGATTTTTGAAAATTACCTTTCATGTAGTGTGTAACATAGCTCTAAGTGAATGAAAACATCCTGCAAAGTTTTAAATCTGAAAGTGCACCGTATATAAAGTTATTGTCTCTCAAAAGTAAGAGTCGACTCAGAGTCAAATAAACGAGTCATTTGTAAAACGAATCCCAAGCCGTTTCGTTGTCACGTCACAACGAAACATTAGCATATTGCTCACCCACTTATTGCGCGTGCAGACGCCAGGGAAAATTCATTTTTTTCACAAAATGCTTGGTTTTAAAATATGGATCAATGTCCAGTTTATTTAGAGCAGATTGCTCCTCTGAATCTCAACCTGTAAGTATGACTAAAAATTGATGTTTATATTTTCTAGCGATCACTCAAAATTCGTAGTTTTGTATGTTATGTTGTGTAACGTACACCCTAGTCTGTCTCCTGCTAACCGGGTAACTCGTGTTTCTGTAGTTCTGCTATTCAGATGTCGGTCCAATATTGTCTAAAAATGTGTTGATTAATGCAGCTTGTCTGTCTTATTACTTGGAGTAATGATCAAGGATGGAGCACGACTTTTGTTTACAAATTCTAATGCAGTATCAGCTATACATGTTTGTGCTCGGCTAACGTGGGAGTTTACAACATACAAAACAAACATTTTTTTCCTCTGCATTTTTATTGTTACAGTAGAGCGGAGCTCTATCTGTATTGAAATAGGATTTGAAGATGCTAGTCCGCGCTAACTAGTTGAAGTATTCTCTCTGTAAACAGTAAACACTCATTGTAATGTCAAACAATGATATAGTAGTTTTTTACTTTGTTAATAGGTATGACAAAAAACTCTGTACACATCTGGCCTAAATCTTATGTTAGAGGTTTTCAGCTTCCCTTGGCATTCTGATACAGTTCTCACAGGTGCACCTACATAAAGTTTAACAGTGACGCTGCTATCACGTCTTATAAATAACTAAGGTGACACTTACCATATAGAAACGTCGTGATTGCAAATCAGTTTCTGGTTGATCGACTACTTCAGACGTTTCATCGTCGGCTCGGGCTAAAATTGATACGGTAAAATCGATGCTATCTTTACTGTCTATACATATACAATGTCTTGCAAATTGATAGCTGTCATTCAGTTATAGCAATGGGCGCGCAGTGCGTGCAGTAGACCAATCACAAAGGATTGGGCCATCTGACCAATCAGAGCAGTGTAGGAGGGGTTTATAGAGACTGATTCTCTGAACTGCTTAAAATGAATCGTTTACAAAAGATTGAAAACTCAGATAAAGATTGAAAACTAAAGAGTTTTTTGACCTTGCATGCATGTAAACCTGTTGTAGGAGACCCCCAAAACAATATTAGGAACCTTAAAAATGGCATAATAGGGGCACTTTAAGAGTCACTAAAAATTGTATTGTCCTTTGTCTATTCTTTAAACAGCATTGTGGTAAATATTGATCATTATGGCAGCAGCTTTCTTACCTGAACGCGATGGTGTTTTACTTCAGGGGCTGGGGGTTTCTTTTCGATTTGGATAGTCACTGCATTGATCCTTTACTGGAAACCAAAAATAACTTACTCCCGCTAAACGTTTACTCTCTGACTTCTTGAACTCAGGAACTAGTCAACACCATTATGACTAAAAGTTTGCTAAGAAGTATTTCCTACAAAAGAAAAGCGGTATTTGACTCTGGTCAACTGCATCCATAACAGACTTGGAGTGGCATTGGACGGCAACATGCCCAGTGTATTATGGGTGTTGAAGTTTTCCGATCTATTAGGTAAAATGGAAAAGCCTTTTTTTTCTGTTTTATCTGGTCAGGTAGCAATTATTATTATTATTATTATTTTTTTTTTTTTTGGCAGAGNTTTGGCAGAGGCAGCCAAGTTTTAGGGGTAGCCCATTTCCCCAGCTGTGAACTACCCCTTTAAGGTATTACTATGAAACTTTTAGGGGTAAATAAGGTACATAGTTGTTCCTTTCAGGGTACTACCCAAATGACAAGCTGTTGTACCCCTAAAGAAACAATTTTTTGCACTTTTTTCCCCCATATAGTGTGTTTCAGTATTATAGTATGTACAGGGGACAACTGAAATTTGTTAAAAGGATAAAAGTGTGCTTGTGTGTTTGTACATATCAGCTTATGAAATGACCAAAACAGAGTGATCATTTGGTCCCTGACCAAATTAAAATTTAAAATTAAATCTTATGTAAGACAGTTTGTAATAATTGGAAAATATGCAAGAAGTTTCCTTAAGAAAGAAACAGATGGCCCACAAGCCAAGGAAGGAGAAGAAAGGACCACTTTGCTTATTAGTGCATCAAGTAATTTGATCTTCCTTCTTCCACCTACTTGTTTTTGACAAGCTTCACATTTCCTGTGTCCCTGGACTAGTGGAGGAGCATTTCCTGTCTGGCCTCAGTCTGTGTGATGCAATGGTAAACAGCCTCCCTGACAGGAAAAGCCCAAAGGACAGGGGCTCTGCTGCGCCCCTGAGACACTGAGGCAATGGAAAGCCCATCTGCCTGGAATTGGCCTAATCTCATCTGGTGAATTGGACGATGGGATACAGAAAACACCAATCACGCCTGTCCAATTTCATTACAGATCTCAATGATGAGAAGTTCAGAGAGGAGATCAGAATGGTGTGGGCTGACTAGCCTCGGTACAGACCTGCTTATGTTTGCTCGAGAGCTCAGATTGAAATAAGACCGTCACCCTGTGACCTCTAAGGCTGGGTGTTGGATTACGACATGAATATGACATCTAATCAAGGACGTTGTTCACCCAAGCTGCCCTCCTGATGTTTAAACGCAGCCTGTGGTATTGTGACTTTTAATGAGTCTTAGAGTCTCATGAGGTCTGCTGGTCTTGTCCGTCCCTTTGCCAATCTGTGAAGACTGAATATTACTGTTTTCATTCACAACAGCACAAGCACTATTTCCTTCTTGTTTCTATTGTCCCCTGTGTCTCCCTAATCTCTGTGCTCTTCTAACTCTGGATCACCCATATGGATCCAAACATACTTGAATTCAGTTTCAAGGAGTAATTAGGGAGATTACATAATTTTAAGATTAACTTTAAGATCCCCTGTACATGACAGACTTTATTCAATTATTGGTTTAGTAAATTTTTTAGTAAATTAAACTGTCATATTATTATTATTTTACCGGATCAGTAATAAATGTTTGATACATTTTTAAGACTGTGAATGTAGTAACTATAGTGCAAGTTATATATTTTATTATTATTATTTTATTTCATTTTCAGTTACATTTTATAACCTATTTAAAAACCTAGTTTTGGAAATAATTATGAACCAGTCCAAAATAACTGGATAAAATCATGAACTGATTTCAGATGCAAATTTATCAGCATTTTACAATGGCTTTGAATGTGGCAGTTTTATCTAAAAAAAGATCCTCAAACAAGACTTTAAAATGGTCCCATCATGAAGGTTTTAGAGAACAATGTCGCAACCTGTCAATAGTGATTTTCCTAATGCTCCTCATTGGACAGGTTCAAGCAGGCATTCAATATACTTCCTTTGGTCCCACTCTGCAGGTCCCACTCATCACCCACTGGTGGGCTGGTGGCTTCAGATTGCACAATTCCCTGCCCCAGTATGTGACCACTGTGAAAGAGAGGAAAAACCACCAGGCTGCCAGGCTGAAGCTGACTCAGAAGCTCTGGCATCTGCCAAAGAGAGACTGATGACCTTAGAGAAGCGAGATACGTGACCTCAGTGAACAGGGACAGGGATAGACAGAGGGATGGTGAGATGTCTATGATGATGGATGAGTCTCTGCTGGAGCCCTGGGCCACAGGTCAGATAGATGAGAGTGTTCAGCGAGTGAAAAGAAAAAGAGAGCTGAGCGATGGAGTTGAGACTCCCACAGGCTAGTTGTATCGCAGCTAAAGGCAAAGATAGCTGATGAGAGCTTGATGAACTCCTCAGAAAGGCTGGTGGAGTGGTGGGTATTCACTATTGAGATGCATCACAGCTCTCAGGCAAAGACAGAGGTTCAATTGACATTCTGAGAAGGAGGTCTATGAATCACAGTGTGTGTGTGTGTGTGTGTGTGTGGTGTTCATGTTAATTTAGCCAGTGTTTGTGCACAAACTCTGAGAAGATTGAGTAAGAAACACTGAAGATCATTTCAACAAATGTGTCCCAACATCTTCATCTTTTTTTCATGCTTCCTGTGTAGAACTGTCCGCAACAGTGTTAGGGTATTGCAGATGGTTGTCAGGGGGATGCTAAGCAGTTTCTAAGGTGTTTGGAGGGGTTTTTAGCATGTTGATACATTGAGTTGGTACTCAACTTGAACTTGAACTCGAGTACAATTTTTTGCAGACTTGGACTTGTCACAGACTCGGATACATTTTTACTTGGACTTGACTCGGACTTGTGAGCTTGGGACTCGAAAAATGTTCCTGACTTCAACCGAGTCAAGGGATTCTGTGAAATATGTTCTGGACAGTTGACGGAATTGTCACTGGCCAGATCGGGTCAGTACTGAATTGCCTCTTTATTAGGTGTGTAACGGTACACAAACATGATGGTTTAGTATGTACCTCTGTATTGAAGTCACAGTTCGGTACGGGCTCTGTACAGCGGGGGGAGAAAACTAAACATATTTAAACAGTGGTTTATTGAACAAATTGTGTCTAATATAGTGCATATATTTAGTAAAAATCTCCCCTCTAGAGTTAATTTTTCTAGTGAAATAACATGCTGTGGACACTAAATGACTTGCCTGAGGTAAATGTAATGCTACACGAAATATTATTCTCAAGTGGTTTTATTTATGTTTTTCCGCGGTTTAAAACACTGGTTGAGAGATTGCACGTAAACATATCTATGCATAGATTGTCTGGTCTTCTTCTTCTGCTCTTTCGAACGAATTCACAATAATTGATCTCATCCCAGATTGCCCAGTTTGTCCTCGACCAGCGGTGAGTACCGTTCAACTTCCTTTGATTGTTTCCACCTTAAATTGCATCACAGTATCAGCGACTGCTCCTCGATGTTCCATTACAGTTCAGGCCCTCATCGGCTCAGCAGGGAATTTAATCTCAAAGGCACTCCTCAAACATCTCCAGATCAAGAAACTTCCCTGTTTACAAACCCTGAGTATTCACTCTATCCTGGGTAAGCCACTGAGTCGAGGAATCATCACTCATTGTACACCACCTATCATGCTCAGTATTGGAAACCTACATAGGGAGGAGATCTTGCTTCTGGTGCTGGAGGGTTCAACTGTGGACATCATCCTTGGACGCCCCTGGCTAGAGATTCACACACCTACCGATTCCTGGTCAACAGAAGAAATAACAAAGTGGGGTGAGTATTGCTTCAATCATTATATACCTCAGAGGACATCTTCATCTCAACCTCCTGAACTCACTGTCAGTCGCAGTTCCACCAACATTGAAAGTCCAGAAGTGCAGTCCACTGTGAGTGTGCCAGAGCAATATGGGGCATTCCAGGATGTGTTCAGCAAGCAGCTGACAACAAAACGTCCACCTCATTGGCCATGAGAATGCATCATCGAGCTGGTGCCTGGTGCCACACTACCTAAAGGTAGAATATATCCTCTGTTGATCCCGGAGACGCAGGCGCATGGATGAATACATCAAGGAGGCACTTAAACAAGGCTTCATCCAACCATCTACTTCCCCTGCTGCTTTCAGCTTATTCTTCGTTGAAAAAAAGGATGAAGGATGGAGGCTTGCGGCCGTGCATCGACTACAGAACCCTGAATGATCCAACCTGTGCATAACCCTCATGGACTCAGTTCACTCGTCTCCGCGATCTGGGCATCCAGGTAACCAGCAAACCCTCTCACTCCTTCTTGAATGCTACTCCAGTTGTCCCATCTGTGCTATCTCCAAAACACCTAGACACCTACCGGAAAGCAAGCTCCAACCACTGCCCATTCCCCACTGACCATGGTCTCATCTGGGAATAGACTTTGTTACCTCCATCCTCGTATCTGTTGACCGCTTCTCCAAAGCCTGTAAAGCTTGTTCCATTCAAAGGCTTGCCCACTGCCATTGAAACTGCTGAAGCTCTGTTTCATCATGTTTTTCGTAATAATGGATTACCAGAGGACATCATATCACCCTTAAACCAATGGCCAAACTGAACGCAAGATTCAGAAGTTATTCAAAATTTTGGGGTCAGTACGTTTTTTTAATACTTTTATTCAGCAAGGACACATTAAACTGATCAAAATGGACCTTTTCATTGTTACAAAAGATTTCTAAATAAACGCTGTTCTTTTATAAGTTTCTATTTCAAGAATCTTGAAAAAATATTAAACAGCACAACTATTTTCAACATTGATAATTTTAAATTGTAATAATATTACAGTTCTTACTAGATTTTGATCAAATAAATGCAGTCTTGGTGAGTATAAGGGACTTCTTTCAAAAACATACAATGCCCTCCAAAAGTTTGGAAACGCCCTAGAAAAGTGGGGTTTTTGGACAATATTGGCATGAATCCTTTTTAATTTGTGATAATTTTTACTGATAAGGGACAACACAAACTACGAAAACATATTTTATTACATAAACAGTTTATACAAAGAAAAAACTTTAATTTTCGATTCATCAAAATATCCACCATTAGCAGCTATCTGACCTAAACTGGGTTCTAATTGTTGTGTGCTTACCCAAAAATCTTTTACAAACCTGGGCCAAGTTTAAACCAGTAACCAGGCATCACAGCTGGCAAAAGAGCATGTCTGACTTTGACATGTATATATTGCCATTATTATGTAATAATGACAGTGTAAAAAAATCTTACATAACCCAAACTTTTGAAATGTTTTTGTGTGTGTGAGTGTGTGTGGTTGTCTTTATAATATTATGCTTAATATTTTAAGAAGAGGATCCTTCATTCATCATAATTGACCCTTCGCAAAGACCCGCCCCCCTTAGTTACTGTTGCTTTGTCCGACAAGCCGTGGCGCTGTCACGCCACACAGAGTGAAAAATACATCGCGGAGCAAAGAGGGCACTGACAACACGTCGACAGACAAGACAGAGCAGGTTACTTATGATATTAAACAAAGTCTCAGCTTTCAAACTGTGTAGTTTTTTAAGAAATTCAAACAATAAAAACCGTTTTGTGGCTCTTTAATGTGTCGTGACCGGTCGTGACAGATTGCTGTAGCGCCTCAGCTCAAGAGGCTCGTAAACCGATCATCTCTTCCTACTAGTCCATTTATAGCATCAAATAAACATGAATGAACATGAGAATGAATGTTGTTTCAAACGTGGAAAGACGTCAATATACACAATTTTTCAAGTTTAACTCCACCGAGGTTAATCTTCTAACTACTGGCTGCCTTGTCGGACAAAATGGCGGATTCGGCGTACTGATTGGTTAGATCGCTTGTCAATCAAACTCCCGGCGAAGGGTCAATTGGGGGTCCTTGGCATCAAATGGTTTAAAAACACCTGACACTTGATAGTAAAAGCCCCAAGGCTTGATTTATGATTTATGAATGATGCAGGATGAGTTATGCCCTGAAGTTCAGAACAACACCATAACCCAAAGTATAAGCAATAACAATAGACATGTTTGTCTTAGCAAACATGACTAATTACTGTCAATATCAGTCATATCTAAACCTGTTATCTGTCCCCCAGGCACCATCATATTACTTCTGCTTTGTGAGACAAGCCATCCTGTGGAACAGAGGACAGTATCATACAGTGAGTACAGTTACGCTTCAGTTATGTAGACACGAGACTGACACAAGTAATTACACTTCATCAAAGCACAATTCCAATTGATTTAGCATGCTGTACATTGACATAATCTAATAAGCCAAGACTAATATTCAAATCTGACTCTTATAAACAAACACTATCGCTTGGAAACACATATGCACTAATGGCCTGTGCCCATCCACCTCACTGTCTCCGATTTAGAGAGGCCAGAGACTTTGAATGTGCCACAGGCAACAGAGAGGTTACCATGGGGACAGCGAGTTGTGTGGGCTGGCTTCCTGTCTTGGCCTCTGGTTAAACAAACAAGAAAAAGGGGACAAAGATCCACCAGCCTCTTACTGACTAATTTACATCTTCAAAATGTACCAGTACACACAATCAGCCAAAGCGGGCAAGTATGAATAAACACTTATGCTTTGCTAAACAAAAAAACGCACACCCACACTGGCACACACACATTTTCTGCCCTCTGGATCACCTCGGTATGCTATAAAACACTGGCCGCATCACCCTATTCAAACCCTCTGAACTTTACGGGGCCGTCCCAGTCCAAACATCTATTGAGAACAAGAGACGATTAACCCACCCATTAGCTTCATACCTCACGGTCTCCATGGACATTGTCGCCACTGAGACGACATCACGAGTGCCGTCAGAACCCTGAATACTGTACGCCCAAACGATGACACATGCACAGGTGGGCAAACACACTCCTGGGCCCGCCTCGCTCCGCAGACAAACACTGGTGTTTACACTGTGATTTATGGTTTGGTTTGGTTTGGGTTGCATTCTGTTCGGTATGACGTCCTTTCTTAACTGCGAGTGGAGCTATACTTCCATTTTTGTGTGCATAAAAAAGAGGGTGGCCACAGGAAGGCAAGCGGCATTCAAACTATACAGGCACTATACAGGCATCCGATGGGGAGACAATGGCATGTCTGTGTTAGCACTCAATAAGAGGCTAAATTCTGACTCTGGATTAGTGAAACATTGTTTGGAGTTAAAAGCTGATTTGTGATTTTTTTGTATTATTATTATTATTATTTTAAAATGCGTTTACTTTTTCAGCTTAATAAGCAAAATTAGTGCCTTGTAGCATTTAAACATTTTATTTTTGTTTTAATTTTGATTTATTTAGACAAAATATTATAGAATTTTATAATATCAGGCATAACATGACAATAAGTATTGGCTTATCTGTATTGACCAGAATTTTAATTGATGGTCTTGGTAAGAGAAGAAAAAGAAGTTCTTTATTTAAGTATAAGACATAATAATGTTATGTGCAGTGTGCAGGGACTAGTGTTTAAATTGTGACCTAATATACACAAAAAGTTTGGGGTTGGTAAGATTTTTTGGTCCCACTTTATATTAGGTGGCCTTAACTACTAAGTACTTACATTTAAATTTAAATTAATCATTTGATACAATGCAATTATTATGTAAACACGTTTTTACATTGTACTTATATTTAAAAAAAAACCTGCATGTAATTATATCGGTAATTATTCATTTCTGTAATTACATTTATAATTACACTGTTGACCCATCCCTTTACACCTTAAAGCAGGGGTGGGGAACGTTGATCCTGGAGGGTCTTTGTCCTGCAGAGTTTAGCGCCAACCCTGAAAAAAACACTCACCTGTAATTTTACAGGTGAAAACTCACGCCTGTAATTTTAGTAATCCTGAAGACCTTGATTAGCTTCAGGTGTGTTTATTTAGGGTTGGAGCTAAACTCTGCAAGACAATGGCCCTCCAGGATCAACATTCCCCACCCCTGCCTTAAAGGGTTAGTTCACCCAAAAATGAAAATTATGTAATTTATTACTCACCCTCATGTCATTCTACACCCGTAAGACCTTCGTTCATCTTCAGAACACAAATTAAGATATTTTTGATGAAATATGATGGCTCAGTGCAATTTTGTTTCGAATCAGTTGTTCGGAGCATACCCGTATCCCACCTCAATAGCAGCAAAAGTGTTTTGCGATACAATATGAACATAATAAGTACATTGTACTTATTTTTTGAGTCCATAGTAGTTAAGACCACATAATTTAATGTTTTTGAAAGAAGTCTCTTATGCTCACCAAGGGTGTATTAATTTGATATTAAAAAAAATACAGTAAAAATGTAATATTGTGAAATTCTATTTTAATATATTTTAATTATTCCTGTGATGGCAAAGCTGAATTTTCAACAGCCATTACTCGTCTTTAGTGTCAGAAATCATTCTAATATGCTGATTTGCTCCTCAAGAAACATTTCTTACTATTATTGTTGAAAACAGTTGCTGCTTAATAGTTTTATGGAATATTTTTGTTTCTTTGATAAATTTAAAGAAAAAAGAAAATAATTTATATGAATAACTTTTGTAACATTATAAATGTCTTTACTGTCTCTTTTGATGTATTTAATGCATCCTTGCTCAATAATCATTAAAAAAATGCTTTCAACAGAGCAACGGTTGCTTGCTCTGTATTCTGCGGGATGGGGAAAGCAGTTTTGGACAGGCCAAAAAGTTTAAAAGAGAAGGTGAAGGGGTGAAGAGAAATAGAGGAGACTGAAAAAGTAGCCTCATTGTCTGCTGGGACAGAAAGTAGAAAGTTGCTCAGAATGCTAAGCTGCATCTGAGCCTGGCTTCTGACACGAGCGGCTAATCAGATTTGGTCCTCCCAATCCTAGAGACTCCACAATGCTTCCTACTGTCATCTCTTCCCCTCCTCTTCTCCGCTCCACTCTTCCTCATCCCCCCCGTCCCAGAGAAAAGCTAATTACGGTGCAGGCAGAAACACAAATCTGGTTGATTGAAAAAGTCACTCTTTTTCAGCAGGGTTTAACCTTGTTAGTGCTAAGCCTGGCTTTCTTAGACGTCAGGCCTTTTTGAGAGGAATCCTCTGTTCCCCTGCAGACAGAGGCACAGAGACACACTTCTGTTCGGCCCCCAATCGCCTCGCCTCCCCCCGGCAGAGGGTTCACACAGAGGCAGTGCTATTAAGCGTGCGTGTGTATGTGTACGTGTGTTTGTGATGGGGCTGAGGAGTGTATGCAGGCCTCTTCTCGGTGCGGGCCATCTGGGACTCTGGTTTACAGACTCCCTACATTCACAAGCGTGCACTTGCCCATCTCCGTCAGAAGGCCGTCCGGCATGAACACACAAGGTTAATGACATTAGTACAGGCGGTTGTGCGTGTGTGTGCTGCAGTGCTGGCTGCCTGACGCCAGGGGGTCATGTCATTTCCTGTAGGACTCTGAAGAGCCCACACACTGGGGCAGAGGACCCTCAGGCCCGACATGGGGCTACAAACACCATTACAAGGTCAAAGACACTCAGCGTTTAATATACAATGCCACTCTCAGAGGACTCCAAACAACTTCTGCAAGTAAATGCTTCGCTTTCATGAATGTTGGCGTCAGAGCTGATGCACACTAACCTGACAGTTTGTTTTGGGGATGTTGAGGGATGTGTGCAAGTCTAATAAGGCCTAATTTTCAAGTGTTTGCCGAGTAAAACTCACGTACACAATGTTAGAGTGGCCTGGCCAAATCAAAAAAGCCCAAAAGTCCACTACATATGGCTTCAATGTAAGTCTTCTGTTCAGTTTATCATATGCCAGGCCAAATTCACACACAATTTGCACCTGATTTCAACAAGCCACACAATTTGAGTATTTGTGTACCTAGCACAAACATTGTGAGACGAGTTACATGCATGCCAAAGTTTATTACATTTGGAAAACAATTGTAAGTATGGGTTCCATGATAAATCAGAATAAAAGGATTAGCAAAGGCTATGATTTAATTAAATAAATATATTTGCTGCATGTTTCAGTGCAAAGCATGGCACTGTGTTCTTTTAGGCATGAGCAGCTCATGATCTGGTGTCTTTAGTGGCTCAGAGTGTCTTGGTTCACTAAATGTGGCTCCACACAAACTCATTTCTGCACCGACTGAGTTTTGGTTGCTTATAACATGCATTTGGAAATGCAACATGTGGCAACCATCTTCCCAAACTTGTAATGAGAAGTGCTTATAAACCAGCTAATTTTACACTAGTACTATAAAATAAAATTATTACATAATTTTTTTATTCTACAGTATAACAATAGTAATATTTCTTATTTGGTTTAATATTTTTATTTTTAGTAATAATGACAAATGTATTTATTTATTATTAATAACAATAAATTATTATTTTTATAGTTTTTTATTTTACAGTGAAATATTTCTTATTTTGCTCAATATTTTATTTTGTAATACAAAAATAAATACATTATTATTATTATTATTATTATTATTATAGTCATACTTATATTTAATCACAAAATTTTGGGCTAATTTTTATCAAAAAACAAAATTCGATCACCCCTCCTACCATCGTTTGTGCTGTTGTTGCAATTATGGGCTTTAAGTGATCCTAAACATAAAGTTAGCATGTTTCACTAACCTTAACAACATTTCTTTTTAAAAAGGTAATGGGCATAGGGATCCCTTTTAGGCATTTAAAACAGATGTGTTGGGACAGGAGGACAGAAAGAGAGATCGAATGAATGAAAGAATGATTGAAGGGAGATAAAAGGTGAGAAAGATCTGTTTGTATCAGAGGAGAGGCTTCATTAGTGTCAGAGAGAGAGTGTAAAATGGTTTTGGGTCACTGCTCTGAGGTCCAATAACGCAGGGAACAGGGAGCACATGTCCCCTTTGATAACATTGTTAGCTAGGACATAGCCATGTTTACTCAGCAATTTACTGTCAGTCAATTCAAAAGGGATAAAGACATCAAGATGTGTGTGTATTTGTGCTTGTTAACATTGCCCTATGGCACTGGACAGGTTAAGACTTGTTCTCTGACAGGTTATAAGCAGTGTGGCACCCATCTGGCTGCACAAAGCAAAGAGAAAATGTGCAAGCACACATACAAATTCCTGTAAAAATTTACGTTATGTGTTTGTTATTAAAAAAAATAGGCTGTGAACTAGCCTGAGGATGCAGCTATGTTTGCTAGCTGGTCTTTGCTTTCAGGCAAGCAGAGGACAATTTAGTTAACCCTTCTAAATATCAATATTGACTAACTGCTGCTTCTTGCTCTCCATTTTCCAAAATTCAGTAAACTAACTGCGAGAAGACCGTGCTAGCCCTGCAGAAAGAAGGCGATATGTATGTCACAGTGTGTGTCACAGTGAAAGGCAATATTGAATAACTTAGCTGTTTCAATGAGTCTACACTAGGGGGCACTACAGAGAGGCTCTTATTCAAAACTAGAAACTAGGCTGAAACAATGCAGTAACTTTCTAAATGTTACTTTGTAAATTAATACAAAGAATGAATTTTTTTTTGTCTTTTTTTGTCTTTTTTTTACAGGTTATCAAGCGTGAGAATGGCCCTCCACCCTTGTGTTCTCGCTTTCATGCTCATATGGAGGCATGTCCTGTCCGTTTAAGAACTCCACATTTCCTAAATGTGCACTCCAGACCAGGGACTTATCGTCTGGGGAAAAAACAACAACAGCAGAGCCTGAGTGCTCCACAACCTCAAATATGGCCAGGTTAGTACTGCTATACAGTCCTTTTACTGATATTTTTTCCCATCCCGGTTAACTACCATCACTTAAAAGCAGGCACACTTTAACAAAGTACCCCTTCTACAATGAAAATGAAGGACATTGATACACATGATATATCAGTTATCATTCTGTTATTTGAGATTTTTTAATTACCATTATCGGTCAATACTGAATGTATAATTGTGCATGCTGATTTCCCCATTTAGATAATTTTGTTCATCTAATGCTTTGCCATCATCATCATCATCATCATCATGTAACGCTTATTTCTTTAGCCAATCTCAAAATTAACACCCATTTTTCATATTGTACATTATAATGTTGTGATGCCTAAATTCACTTGTAAATTTGTGTAGTTTTTATTGTTTTATTATTATTATTTTATTTAGACAAAATTGTACAGAAATTTTATTTTGGCTATTTATCTGTTTTTGGCCATAACATGAAAATAATTATTGGCGTATTAGTAATATAATTTTAATATTGGTTAATCCTAATAACTAATATTTAGAGTAACGATTCATACTGAATAACAGCAATTGTCCTTCAGTATTGAAATGATCTTCCTTACCAAAACACACTTATAACCCAACCATGCATTGCTCTTTTAACTAAACAAAATGGTCTGAAATTTAAAGTATGAATCTAAATAAATGTCATGTATCCATTATGCTCATATTTGTGTTTACTATAGCGCCGCCCTCCTGGTGGCTTGATACTTCCATTAGGCCTCTGCTGTGGTGTGAAGGTATTTGGGGAGGATTGGTCATTAACGTGCATCAGGACCATGTCTTTCAGAGCAAGCTTGGGAGTCAACAGAGATGGGAGCATTACTCTACATCACAGGCCAAAACTAATTATACAGCCATATGGTGCTCGGAGACTCTAACAATTAAACCCGACCTGCCTTTAGCTCCCCAAGGAGAGAGTAGGGGGGCGAGGCCGCAACAGTGCGATATGACACATGTCGTTCACACACATACATTGTGTGTGTGTGTGTGTTTGTGTGTGTATGAGACTGTGACAGATGGACTAGGCAATGGTATTGTAAGAACAGCAGTGCAGCTATGTGCTTTCCAGCCTCTCTCGTTTTTTCTCTTTCCCCTCACTCAATCCTTTTCTCTCGCTGTTCTGTCCTCTGACTCCTCAGTGACACAGACTGAGAGGAACAAGAGCGTATTGTGTAGGGGCCTCTGGTCTGCTTCAACACAGGCCCCTGCTGGGGGACTCACACCATACTGGCCTGGGGGAAAACACACGATAAGGGACGAGAGCCAGAGACGGTTGGTTTACTAGTGTACGTTTTTCCCGTTAATTCCATGGCCAAAAACAATACAAATCTCCACAGCATGGAGGATCATGCCTCACAACCTGGCAGGGTTGTGCGGCATTCAGTTAAATTGAGAATGTCTTTTCAATTTAGAATCAATTGAAATTTAAAGAATTTTATATTAACAAATTTTTACTAGAAAAACGTTTCATTTTATTTTAATTAAAATTTGTAAGAAACATTTTTGAATTTTGAAGGTTTATAGTCAATAGAAGGATAGACAGATGAGATGATGATAGATAGATAGATAGATGATAGATAGATAGATAGATAGATAGATAGATAGATAGATAGATAGATAGATAGATAGATAGATAGATAGATAGATAGATAGATAGATAGATAGATAGCTATTCCCAAACTCAAACTTTTAGCCACAACCCTTGTCATAACAAGACATCTTCACTGAAACATAATTTTTCATAGTGGTTCCATCAGCAAGAGAAATCTCTCCCAGCAGGCATCAGCATCAAGGGCCATCGAAGAAAGAGTGGGGCTTGGCTCATTTGTTTGCTTTGCTGTCATTGCATCCATAATTAGCTATATGGGGTTTCTAATCCCAATTATGAGAATGAGTTCCTTCATATAGTGGTTGCAAGTGGTAATTATCATATCTTAGAGTCACTCTGCATTCTGAGCTGGGAACTGGACAGCTGCTCCTGCAGAGGGGCAGAGTTTTCAAGGGGAAGGGGGGTGTCCGGGGCCCTTGTTAGGAACCAGGGGCCCGCAACAGGCAAAAGACTGTTTGCTCTGAGGCTCAGTGGAGTAGGGCAGCGTCAGCTATTGGGCTGGGTGGCCTTTGCCTCTCTCCTCTCCTTTTTAGCTGTAAATGATGATGAATACGCTTTCTGCCTGACCCTCATGCAGGACCCCCATGTTAATTATTCAGGACCTCTTTTTGTGTGTGCCCTGAACAATGCCTGTCATTAAGCTTGTGTGTGTGTGTGTGGATGTATGTGAGTGTGTGTTTGAGTGTGTCTTGTTCATCTCTTCATGAGACAGCTGCAGTCTGGGTGCTCTGTGTTGCGGTATGGTTTGCTTAGTGAAGGATTTCTTAGTGAAATTTTTCATTTCCATTTTTGAGTAAAGATTCCCCAAACCTCACTCTCCAGTACAACCCTAACCTTGACCCAGATATAATTTCCCCTTTGGCCAGGGATGTCCAATCCTGCCCCAAGAGGACCACCATCCTGCAGAGTTTAGGCCCAGCCCTCCCACCAGTTAATCAAGGTCTATTATTTTCAAACTTCCAGGCAGGTGTGTTGGAGCAGACTGAAGCTAAGCTCTTCAGGAAGGTGGACCTACAGAAGCAGAAATGGACACCCCTGCCATGAGCCTCTGCTACCCCTTAGAGTTGGGTTGTCCTTATATCCATTTTCATTTCAAATGATCTCAACCTCTTCTTTCCCCAGACATCAGAAAGCACCAAAACATGGATAATTCCAGTAGAAACCAATTCAGTGTGTTTCTGCCCCATGTACTTGGATTCCCTGCTTCTCCAGTACCCCCAGCAAGTCCTTCTCTGACTCTCAAGTTTGCTGATCACCCTCAGAGATCCCAAACCCCCAACACACACTTCCAGCTGACAGATAAGGAAGAAGATGTATGCACTGCTCCACAAGATCTGAATCAAGGGCACCATGAAATGGCTGAAGAAGAGACAATGACACCAAAGACTCCAATGTCCACCCCGACAACCCCAGGCATACCAGCCACTCCAACCACTCCAGGCACCCAAAGAACCCCAAGTACCCCAATTACTCCAGGCACCCCAACATCTTCTGTGACCCCAAATTCTCTTTCTGATTTCAGCCGCCCTTCGTCCAGCCAGTTCAGCCGTAGCACAGACCTGAACAGTAGCTTCTCAGACGCCCTGTCAGGTACACAGTTCTCCTAATACTGACTTTGCACACTCGGTTATCTTCAAGATTAAATGAAAATGTAAATGGTGCAATGAAGATATCCCTAATTGACTTATCTCTGCACTCTCTTTACATTAACAGTGAACTTCAGTGTTGACCATTATGCTGATAATAGTACCGATGACGAAGACAATCATGCTTATGACCTCAACCAGAATAATGATTATCAAGAGGGCTGCTCCACTTCTCTCCCCGAGCTTCACTTCAGCTCTGCAGGAAGTTGCAGCCAGGCCAGCTCACGAATGGAAGTCCTTCAAGCACATCTATCCAGATCTCTCACATCCTGCAAAAAAGAAACACCTTCCACTTGCTTGCCAGACACTCCACTTTACATCTCTAAAACTCCTCAATCACGGCAAACCTCAGCCACCCAATGTTCCACATATCAAACCCTGCATGGACGCCTCGGATCAAGCCAGTCTGGCCTGAGCATTCAGTCACAAAAACCTGATTGCTTAGCAGCGGACAGTCGGTCAGAATGGAACCTTTGGCCTGTGCTTCCTCCCATCATGCCTCAGGAAGATGAACTGCAAGGTGAGTTTAGATCTATTGTTCTTATCTAAATATAAGCTAACTATAATGACTATTTCATAAAAACAAGAAGCACTTCAGAAAATTGTCTCAAATATTTAGAATTGTTTTTAAAGAATTATTTAATGTTGATATTTTCTTGACCCCCTTTGTTTTTTAAGAAAAAAAAATTATACTTAAATCAACAAATAAAAAAAAATGCCAGAGGGCCAAGATAAATATATATTTTTAATTTAATTTAATTACATTTAATTTTCTTTTTTTTTATTCAAGATGTGTTGTCTGGAAATAAATATTAATATTGTACTATTATAGTGTAATAAAAAAAATTCTTCTCAAGTAAATGTTGAGTAAAACATGACAAAATACTGATTAGGAAAATTATTTTTTGCATTATAATGCATATTGCCATTTTTTATATGAATTAAGATTAGTCCATTAATGAACATGACTTGCTATTCTTTTGAGGATATTTTCAGAGATTACAATCCAGAAAGAATGGCAAAATCTGATCTCATACACACACACCTACAGACACTGTACGCTTTATTAGATGGAGTCTTGTGTATTCATCCACACATGCTGGGGGTCAGTTGGGCCAAACAGAACTGAACATTCACCGTACCTCAAACATGAAAGAGAACAAAAGAAAATCAAAGTCCTACATCACGACCATGAGCTTCAGCTTTCTCTACAGAGGGACTAAGTCATAAATATGGCAAGGAGCTTTTCTCTTCTCTTCTTTACTGAAAGCAGAGGGAAAGCGAGGGGGTTCTTTTGATAGGGAATCAGGCTGGTACCGTTTGATTCCCCAGTTCAAAGCAGCCAAGGCCTTTACAATGGGGGACGAGGGGGGTGGCGGTGATGCCGGCTGCGACGTGTTCTTCCCTCTTAGCCTCAGCCTCCCGCTTTCCCTTCTTTCTTCCTCTTTTCTCTCTCTATTCTCTCCGCTCCCTGAAAGGCAGACGTGTGGAGCGGCGGTCATAAATCCAAGCTGACCGCCGCCTCTCTGACGGGTGAACAGTGAGTGAGCCTCAGCTACAATGCGTATCTCTTAGATGCCCTCTATGCACTAATTTACCGTCCAGTCAGGAAAAAGAACCAGGGCCACTGACATCTGACTCAAACTGAGAGTTCATGAAAGAGAGCAAACAAATCAGAATTTGCAGAGAGATTTCTTCGTCTTTTCTCTCTTTTTTGTCAAAGAAATGATAAAGTGACTATATGTGCCTTGTTTACTTATTCATGGGGCCAGACAGATAAATATATCACTGATATGATAGTGAATCTGGGGTTTAGTGGGAAATAAAATAAAACAGAAGGA
>RJVU01079805.1:9297059-9345514 GCA_003731715.1 Anabarilius grahami | reverse complement strand
TGGAGCATTTTAGCACACACATTTTGAATATCGGGGCATTTCTGACCCTGTCTTCACCCAACCTATTGGCTGGTGTACACAAAATCCATGCGCACTCCCTTACAGACACATAGACCATCTCAAGAAGCACTTGGCTAAAGATGACGGCAAGCTTGACAGCACCAATATGCTTTGAAGTGTTGAGTCAAGTCCCTCTATTGTGTGTGTGAGTGGTGAGCTGAGGCCAGCCTACAATAGCTGTGTGTGTGTGAGTGTGTGTGTGTGTTCTTGTTTATATTACATCGTGGGGACCAAACGATGTAATAAAAACCTGAGTTCACCTACATTGTGGGGCCCAGCCAGCGGTCCCCACGAGGGAAATGGATTAATAAACATACTAAATGATGTTTTTTTGAAAATGTAAAAATGCAGACAGTTTCCTGTGATGGTTAGGTTTAGGGATAGGGGTAGTGTAGGGGGATAGAATATACAGTTTGTACAGTATAAAAACCATTACGCCTATGGAGAGTCCCCACTAAGATAGCAAAACAAACCTGTGTGTGTGTGTGTGTGTGTGTGAGTGTGTGTGTGTGTGTGTGTGTGTGTGTCTATTAAGGTAGGAACTGGAGTGACTTTACCAACTCACATGGTGCGTGGAAGCAGACAATGTAAAAAGGGCAAAAAAGGGAATTCAGCAACACTTTAATTCTAAAAATTACCAAAAGCTCACAAGCCGAAACGTGTTGGTAATTTTTAGAATTTATTAAAGCTCCCCTAACCACAAGTGTTGCTGAATTCCCTTTTTTGCCCTTTTTACATTGTCTGTCCATTAGAACATGAGATTAGAATATGAAACAATCTAAAGTTGTGTGCACAAGTGCCTTGTAGTGCTTAAAAGTACCAAGTTATTACAAGGCAATCGTTGTCTCTTCAGGGTGTTAAAAGACTGTTAGCATTATGTGTGTATCTGTTTACACGTTTACCACAGAAGCCATGGGCCAAAAGTCATTCCCAGGAATTGAGACAGTGCTGCAGGGGAGGGTGTGATGCTGGTAGTTGTTTCGCTCTTGGAGGTCCTTGCTGACAAAATACATTCAGCCCGGGGCAATAATAAAACCGTAAGCTGGTATGACAGCTGAGAAAATAGGTTAAAACGTCCATTGCGATAAAATGCAAATTCCTGAAAAGAGTGCATAGAGTGCATAAATGTTTACGGTCCATGTACTTTTGCATCCATTCCACATCAAGAAAAACAAAAAACGAACAGTTGTTGTATTTTTAAATGCTATGGTGAATACCAAAATTTTAATTAAAACCGAATACATAAATTTCATGTGCACAAAATAAATATTGACTTTTTTTCAGATTTTTGTTTATTACGTTAAGCATCTTTATAAACCAAAATTAAAAAAGGACAGATTAAAGTAGAAGAAATGTCAATTTACAAGTTTTCTTTTGTAAAATTGTTGTTTCTCCCACACTTTTGAGAGCCATGTCTCTGAAACATAATAATACTTTACTTGTTTTCCACCCCATTCTCACTCACGAGGGGTCCGATACTGCCGGATGTCCAAGAGATGCTATACTGGCGGCAAACGCGTCCAGCGAAGCGAGATATTCTAAGTGCTTAACGTGAAAAATACTTAATGTGGCTTAATGTAGGTGATATAGGAGGAGCAAATTCACTACACCTTATAAGCAGCCCACTATGTACACAATTAATAACACGTTAAGCATTTTCCTAGAAAATAAAACACAGTTATGAAGAAAACGCTAATGCATTAAGACACAGATATGCAGACAAGCAGGTCAGGCCGAATATGAAGGCAACGCGCTTTCAACGTTCAGCGTTTTCCACTTATAGAAAACCTTTATAAACGCTTAACATAAAAATATTGTCCTTCCACTTTGTTTACGTTGCCGTTGTCTTAGCAGATGCTGTTGATGACAAGAAAATGTGCGATAAAATAGTTTCTCCCTGGTTGTTGTTTTAGTAGGAATATGCCACGTAAAGCATTAATGTCCAGTGACGCGGCCGTAACGCATTGCTTTCAATGAGAATTGAGAAATATTTAATGTCAAACCTCCACTGAGGCAAAGGGCATGGGAATATTGTCTTCATGAAAATCACAGATTCGGGTATAATTTTGTCATCATAACAAATGTTGGTATATTTTCAATTTGAACAGCATAGCATAGCTATAAAGTGACTCCTAATCCCAAACAATTTCTCAATATAAAACAATATAAAACACCTAACAGAGCCAGACGAAAAAGTCACAGTAATTTAGATGTCGTTTTGGCCTTTATTCACATAAAACAGAGTAAAAAGCAAAATGACGGGATTGAGACCACAAGTGGGAACTCGATAATGTTAGAGCGCTAACAAGCTATAAGGTTTAGAAATGTAATGTTTAGGTTAAAATATAAATGTAAAAAGAATAATAATAGTAATTTAAGGAATGAAAATTAATCAATGTCATTTAGGCTGGCTCTTGAAGTGAGTCATTCTATTAACGCCAGAGGAAAAGGCACTAGAGGGCGCTTTAGCGTCTGTGTGTATGACGCAAAACACTGGAAATTAAATTTAGCATTTTTACATATTAAAAAACAAGTTGTTTATCATTTATATTATTTTTCACAAAATAATAATCTTGCATAAAGAAAATTAGCTTGTATCTGCTAATTCTGTTCATCAGTGTTAAAATAAAAAACAAAGAAACCGCATTTTCCATATTTCATTTCTGTTTTAAAAAAAGGAAAAACAAATGGACGCAAAAGTACACGGACCGTTTACACAGTATATTGCGTTTGTATTTACACATAATTTGGCCATTTCAGGTCAGTGTATAATGGAAGGGACCCCTGACTCCCAGTCCAACAGGTCCCAGTCTGATATCTTTGCTGAGCTGGATGATCTGGCCCCTTGCTCAAGTTCCTGTGTGTCCCCAGACCACCCAGCCGGGAGTCAAACTGACCGATCCTCACCTACCACAGGTAAAATTGTCAAAACCATGGACACAATCCAAACAGATGCTTTTTATATTGTCATTATACTATGCAAACAAAAGTGATTAAATATGGCCAGGAAGATTCACTTTGTATTAAGTTTATTGTTTTTTTTGTCTTGTTTTGTTTTAAATTTAAAAAATCCAATTTATTTCTGTGATGCAAAGCTGAATTTTCAGCAGCTATTATTACAGTCTTCAGTGTCACATGATCCTTCAGAAATCAATATGTTTGTTGAAACCATAATTCATGTTTCTTTGAATAATAGAAAGTTCAAAAGAACAGCATTTATTTGAAAATATATATATATATTTTATAGCATTATAAATGTCTTTTGCTTTTTACAAACAGAAGTTGCTCCATATTTAGTGTTGTTCCAAGTAATCAGTTTATCATCTATGCTAATTGTGAACGAGGGGGATGGCACAGATAATCATGTTTGTTTTAAAGCTTGCATACTGGTTCGACATATTCATTTACTCTCTGTTTCAACAGAAATGGCCACTGGTAAATAAGTCAGGCGTGGAAAGTTCAAATATTGTAAGGTCCAAGAGATTAAAATTTGCTGCTGTGTAAACTTATCAGTGTTCTAACCGGCCTCGGCATTGTCTCATTACGTTGCCCTGCAGACGTTATTTCAAATCTGTTTGTTGTTGTCAAAAACCTAATCCTTCAATTGGACACAGTCCCTGTGTTCACAGAAACATTACCCAAGTGATTTTTTCCCTCAGGATTTCCTCCCGACTCTTGACAAGGTGTTAAGCGTTTCCGGCATGACCTGACCATCTAACCTTTCTAGCTCCCTGTGGACGACTAACATATGTTTGTAATGCACAATGTCCAGCTGCATAGACACCAGCCACTGTAATGCATGTCATTATGTTCAAATGCATATGGACTAATTGCCAGTAGTTTTTTTTGGTGCTGCCTCTTTTGAAATGTTTTGTTTTGGGTGCTTCAGGAAAACTGGATAGCTCAGGGATTTAATAAAGATGATATAAAGAAAGTTTCTATCTGAGTGGCGGTGTTAGACCAGGTTTCAAAACTAGGCTTTGATGTCTTAAAAAGTTAGTGAGTCTTTTCTACAGTAAAAATGAGAAGGTGTCATATGTATTTGTGAACCAACACACAGGCTGACCTATAGTAATAGAAAAATCTCATTAAGATGTCACTGATATCTCAGTTTTTTCTCCTAGGCCCCAATGAGATGAATAATTTAGTTTAATACTCTTATTTCTTTGATTTTTATCCTTTGAAAAAGGAATAATCTCACATTTGTCTCCTAAAACCAGCATATTTGTTATGTCAGATGTTGGTGTACTGGTGTTCCCACCGAGGTTTTTAAGCAGCTTAAGACTTCTATGGTTAAACAGGTTCAATAGAAAGATCATCTGATTGGTTTTTGCATGTTTCTTCTCTAAAGGAGTTGTAGGAGAAACATCTAAGACAAAAACTGATACTAAAATTAGACATAACTGAGAACACCTAAGAGAAGTACTTTTTTCATCTGGAGACATTTAAAAAAACAACAACACATTAACCCTCAATCAGTTTGTTTTTCATCACATTTTTACATCTCTCTGTCTTTTGTCTGTGTTTTCAAATGGAGGCGTAACTCCAAAAGGCACTGGCTAATGTAAATTGTAATCATGCCTATAAAAAAAAAAAAACGTGTGATGTGCTGAGATTCAGCGCTCAGAGTGAGAGAGTGAATTCTCTGAATTGCCACACCTCAGTAGTGTGGGTTGAAGATTTGCATATGTGGCCCATAGTGATCCCATTTCCACAGGGTGTGACCGCAAACACAGGACCCTTATGGGACATGATGAAAGTGCGAAAAAAAAAATAGAGAGAAAATAAAGGCATGTACATAGATTTCAGACATGGGCACGGATCACACAGATGTGTCTTTTTGTAATTCATATGGAAGACTCTTGAAGCCCTGATTATTATACTATATTATATTATTTTAAATTATATTATATTGTATTATATTATATTATATTATATTGTTTTTTTAGAGTTATTATTTTTTAGAAAAACAAGTTTTCTTCAAAAAGCAGTCACATGGAACAGCCTAAAGGGAAATTATGTTTTTTTTAAATGTGATAAAAATGTGATCTTCATAAACTTTGGATTCATATGCATGTATCATTTTGGATACATGCATATGAATAATAAAAAAATATTATTAATTGTATTTGAAATATATTTCATATAAATAAATTATATAAACATTAGATATATTATATAATAGAATATTAATTACGATATTAATTTGCTCAACCAGAGCCCACAAAAAACACCACAATTACATGTATATCTCATTATGTTTAATTTAGATCACTCTTTTTTTATCAGTGATTTTAGAAAAATCTTTTGTTTTTCTTTGATTTATTTTCCATCAATTATTAATTATCTTTAATTCAATTTTCATTAAAAACAAGTCAACAAAAGTGCTTTTATTTCACATTCACATCAAATTAGCTATGGCTGATATGATTTTCTTTCTATTTTTCACAGATCTGAGCCCTGGACTTGCGGCACTGACTGTGGGATGTGATTCGGGTGATCTGGGACCTTTGTCCCGCGTGCAGCTTTTGCTATTGGACCGAAAACGATCCGAAAGCCCTGGTTCCATCCCAAGCCCTGAATGGTGTAGCACTCCAGACGGGGAGGAGTATGAACCTGGCCTTAGAGTCTGGAGCTCGGGCATTTCCCAATATTATCAGTCCACAGGTACAATACATATCATATAGCAAGCTGCCAAGCACCTGTCCAGCGTAGCGGTAGATGTGTGCGTCCGTTGATGCGTGGGTGTGTGCACGTATAAGCTTGCCTGTCTATGCGCGTATTTGCGCGCAAAAAGGCAGACGCATTGGGCCCTGCTATCTCTCCCCGTCACCTCACATCTGATTGCGATGTTTACATTCACGAGCAACAGCGCCTTGATTGCCTTTAAATAACTCTGAAAAATAACAGTTAGGAGGGGGGAAAAAATCCCAAGAGGAACGGTTGATTTGAGTTGGGGAAATTTGGCAATTGTGCTGTGTAAAAGAGAGGGCGTCGGGGAATAACGTTACGGGTGTGCCGATTGTTGGCCGTCCTTGAGAGTAATGTTTTAAGTATTTGTCTGTGTGTGTGTGTGACCCCATTGCCGTTACCTTTGAACCAAAGCCGGCATGCCTCTCATCTGTTCCAGGGCGCGCGGCTACAAGTCCTTAAGTGAAGCCATAAACATGTAGCGGTTTGTTGCTCCTCCAAAAAAACGCTTTATGGAGTTATGAAAAAGTCATATTAATCAAGATAAAAAACGGGTCAAGTTTATCATTAACCCAAAACCTCAGTTCATCCACACGTCTGGTCGCAACGGCCCCCCTATCAGGATTTGATCCTGCGATGCGACTATTGTGCATTGTTCAGGCGCAATCCACAGATAAAGGCACTACAAAGGAAGCCCACGTGTGCCGGATCAGATCTGGGTGCAATCTTGATGGGATGTGTTTTGAAATAGTGTTAATGTGTTTCTAAAGTCTGGCACAAACATGCACGGCAGCGCGTGGAGGCCAGGCTCCTCGCTAGGTGTGTCTGCACCTGGCATGCTCCAAGTAGACAGGTGCTGCTGCAGGTTTGTGAGGCACCATTTCTATCAGTATTTGCAGAGGGATTATGGACCTTCAGTCATGTCAAATACAAGGCATTAATCACTCACTATCATCCCTCTTCATGTATTTCTTCTGCACTTTTATATATATTGTCTGCCCTTGTTTTCAAGCATGCGTGTGTCTATTTGCAGTCCTGGATAACCGCAAACCATTAAGTGGCAGAAACAGTGGCCAAGATTCTTTGGCAACTTTCAAGGGACGCAAAAAGTGCCCTGGGGTGAGTACCTTGCTCATAAAACTATTTCAACACACACATAGAGGAATCTACAAGCGACTTTATGGCTGTTGTTTCTATATGGAGGCGACTGGGGGATTTCTGCTTGCTGCTGGGCGGCAGGTGTGGGGCTAATCAGTCAATACGGACGAGAAAAAGGTGCAGCCACAAGGAAGTTGGGCTCCTCTGACTTGCCACACTGATAAGGGGGCTGAATTTTAGGGCATGGATGTGCCACAGTGGGGCCAGAGGGCAAGGTTTAGGAGGTAAACAGTGTCAGCGAGGGGTACGAGGACACAAAACACTGGATGCAGGTGCAAAGGGATAGAGGCATTAATCTTTCTTTTATGAACGAAGGAGGAAGGCAAGGGGAGGGGTATAGTGGCCGAAACATGAATGTGTTGTAAGCTGCTGTCAATTAAGTTCTGGTACAATAGATTTTCCCCAGGACTGATTACTGTTGGCACAAGGGAGGCCATTGCTTCTTTGCAGCACAGCATGGCCCACATTTGGCACGACCATGGCCACAAACACACACGTTCACATTTGGTGGTTATACACTTCTGTCCTGCTTGTGTTGACCTGTTTGTGTGTTCATTTTGGTGCTTTTAGCTCATCAGTGTGGAGAGTGGATCAAGGACATCATCCTCTTGTTCTTTCAGCTCAAGAGTGTCTGAGAGCAGCTCTAAGAACCAAAAGAAACCCACCTGTGAGGACCAAGGTGTACAATCACTCACACCACCATTTGATTACAGTCGAGAAATGACACAGATGAAAATTATATCAATGCTCACACTGTCTCCTAACCCTGTCACTGCTGATATAATTATTTATTTATTTATTTTTTGCTCTAATGGATATTCCAGGTTCAGTAGCCTACATTAAGCTCAGTTCATTGCATTTGTGGCATAATATTGATAACCACAAAAAAATATATATATACAGTATCTCACAGAAGTGAATACGCCCCTCACATTTTTGTAAATTTTTTATTATATCTTTTCATGTGACAACACTGAAGAAATTACACTTTGCTACAATGTAAAGTAGTGAGTGTACAGCTTGTATAACAGTGTAAATTTGCTGTCCCCTCAAAATAACTCTAATGTTAATGTTATAATATCTAAACCGCTGGCCACAAAAGTGAGTACACCCCTAAGTGAAAATGTCCAAATTGGGCCCAATTAGCCATTTTCTCTCCCCGGTGTCATGTGCCTCGTTAGTGTTACAAGGTCTCAGGTGTGAATGGGGAGCAGGTGTGTTAAATTTGGTGTTATCGCTCTCACTCTCTCATACTGGTCACTGGAAGTTCAACATGGCACCTCATGGCAAAGAACTCTCTGAGGATCTGAAAAAAAGAACTGTTGCTCTACATAAAGATGGTGTAGGCCAGTGTTTCTCAACCAGGGGTCCATGGACCCCTAGTGGTCCTTGACGTAATGCCAGGGGGTCCTTATAAAATATCTGAATAAGAATATTTGTATATTTTGATATTTGACATTCCCATAAAAGAAGAAGATAATATATGTATAATATAACTGACAATATGACTGAATATTGGACAAGTCAACTAACATAGTAGTAAATTATACTTTTGGTCATCACAAAGACATTAATGATACCAATGAGCCAATATTATTCTAGGGTCCTTGAGGACAGTTCTAAATATGATGGGGGTCCATTACTCAAAAAAGGTTGAGATTCACTGGTGTAGGCTATAAGAAGATTGCCAAGACCCTGAAACTGAGCTGCAGCATGGTGGCCAAGACCATACAGTGGTTTAACAGGACAGGTTCCACTCAGAACAGGCCTCGCCATGGTCAACCAAAGAAGTTGAGTGCACATGCTCAGCGTCATATCCAGAGGTTGTGTTTGGGAAATAGACTTATGAGTGCTGCCAGCATTGCTGCAGAGGTTGAAGGGGGGTCAGCCTGTCAGTGCTCAGACCATACGCCGCACACTGCATCAAAATGGTCTGCATGGCTGTCGTCCCAGAAGGAAGCCTCTTCTAAAGATGATGCACAAGAAAGCCCGCAAACAGTTTGCTGAAGACAAGCAGACTAAAGAACCATGTCCTGTGGTCTGATGAGACCAAGATAAACTTATTTGGTTCAGATGGTGTCAAGCGTGTGTGGCGGCAACCAGATGAGGAGTACAAAGACAAGTGTGTCTTGCCTACAGTCAAGCATGGTGGTGGGAGTGTCATGGTCTGGGGCTGCATGAGTGCTGCCGGCACTGGGGAGCTACAGTTTATTGAGGGAACCATGAATTAGCAGAGCATGATCCTCTCCCTTCGGAGACTGGGCTGCAGGGCAGTATTCCAACATGATAATGACTCCAAACACACCTCCAAGACGACCACTGCCTTGCTAAAGAAGCTGAGGGTAAAGGTGATGGACTGGCCAAGCATGTCTCCAGACCTAAACCCTATTCAGCATCTGTGGGGCATCCTCAAACGAAAGGTGGAGGAGTGCAAGGTCTCTAACATCCACCAGCTCCATGATGTTGTCATGGAGGAGTGGAAGAGGACTCCAGTGGCAACCTGTGAAGCTCTGGTGAACTCCATGCCTAAGAGGGTTAAGGCAGTGCTGGAAAATAATGGTAGCCACACAGAATAATGACACTTTGGGCCCAATTTGGACATTTTCACTTAGGGGAGCATTCACTTTTGTGGCCAGCGGTTTAGACATTAATGGCTGTGTGTTGAGTTATTTTGAGGGGACAGCAAATTTACACTGTTATACAAGCTGTACACTCACTACTTTACATTGTAGCAAAGTGTAATTTCTTCAGTTTTGTCACATGAAAAGATATAATAAAATATTTACAAAAATGTAAGGGGTGTACTCACTTCTGTGAGATAATGTATATATATATATATTGACTTGCCCCTTAAAAAAAAAAAAAAAAACTACAGTTACTGAGGAAGTGAATGGGTCCAATCCAGAAATATCAAAATACTCAATGTTTCAAATGTATAGTCACAAGAACTGAACAATTCTTACTTATTATTTTTCTGTGTGAAGTTATATCCAATTTTACAACTTCACAACCTAAAGTCATAAACCCTAAACAACTGTAAAAATGATTATTTAAACAGCTTTACAGACCAAATAATACACAGCTTTTAACAGAAGAATTCATGTATCTAAAGGTTTGGGGTTGGTAAGATTTTTTTAATGATTTTGAAAAAAGTCTGTATGCTCACCATGCTGCATTTATTTGGTCAAAAATACAGCGAAAACAGTAATTTTGTGAAATTTCGTATCATTAAAATAGTTAAAATAACTGTTTTCTTTTTAAATATTTTTAAAAATGTAATTTAGTCCTGTCATGGCAAAGCTACATTTTCAGTATCATTACTCCAGTCTTCAGTGTCACACGATCCTTCAGAAATCATTATAATATGCTGATTTTTTGACCACATTTCATATTGTTAATTTTTGTGGAAAAGATTATTTAATGATAAGAAAGTTTAAAAGAACAGCATTTATTTGAATTTTTTTTATTTTGTAACAGTGGAAAGGTTTTTACTGTTATCCTTGCTGAATAAAAGTATTAATGTATATATTTAAAAAATCTTCCTGACCACAAATTTTTGAAAGTTTAAGTGATTATATAAATTGCCTCACTGTAACCTTTTTTAAGAGTATAAGATAGTTAAAATAATATTTTTGTAGTATCAACATTATCCTCCAACTGATGTTCTTGAGATTAACTTGTATTGAATCCAAAATATTCCTTTAAACATTAACCAAAAAATTAAACCGTTTTGACTATAAATAAATATGCAGAATACACATCCTTTGATGTGATCCTAACAGCTTTCAGACACGGACCAGTAATTTCCAGTATGTGAGTGGTATAACACACCTTTCATAATGTCCACCTAAGGGATAAATACCTGCAAGTGCTGAGAGTGTATAGACTGAAGTGGCTGGTTACATAAACTAGTCTTACAAGTTAGTAATCATAATTTTTCTTTTTCTTTTTGAAGACTGGTTATAACTTTTTTTTGTGACAGTTACATAAAAAAGTAGATTGGTCAAATTTCAATCCGAGTAAGACTGATTATCCCTTGACTAACTGCTAGTTGGTCAGACAAATTCTTAAGACACAGTCTTAACATAGTGGCTACTGTATGTTTATGCAACTGGCCTAAGGTGCCACTTCATGGAGCTCTCATTGCTGCCAGGCCAGTGTTTGGTATCCTTGTGCCTCTGGTACAGTTAAGCCACATAATCCCTCTGAGAGGCAGCTGCCTGATGCCAAGCCTGTCTTCCCTGTGTGGCCATCTTATGTACATAAATGAAATAAGTGCCCAGAGAGAAAATTAAGAGTCTGCTTCTAGAATGTAGCCTACTTTCATCCTATATCTCATGATGTAATCTTAACCAGAATGGAAATATCCAACACAAGCCAATTCAGCTATGGCACTGCGGTGAAGTTGAGCTGTATTGCATCTGTCATAGCTTTGAAGAATAACATTAATGACCAACATCCGTCATTGTGTTGAGGAAGTAATGTTCCATGTTACTCAATCAGTCGCCCACCTCCATTAGCGGCTCAGACTGGCATATATGCAGGGCTCAATGTTGCCCCCGAAACAACCCTGTTCTAAAGCTCAAGGACATTTACAAAAATGTCTTTAGTCTTTTGATGTGCTTAAAGAGTCAGTTCAGTAAAAACATTCCAAAATTTTATTTTTTACTCATAATTTTACTGTAATTTCAAACCCATATGACTTTTACTTCTGTGGAACACAAAAAAAGAAATTCCATACAATGAAAGTAGATGGTGACCAGGCGTCAAGCTAAACGCCACCGCAACCCAGCACTGAGAGTTTTTTGTTTTTTTTATTAAGTCTGTGAATGTTTGTGGTTCTTAATCTGTAAATTTTTTTCCTGTTTCACCCCAAGGTTGCGAGTTGCAAGATGAAGATGTCCCGCTCTATCTGTCACCATTCTCTCCCAGTGCTTTGCGGACAGGTGAGTAGTATTTTGCTATAACTCCAATGGGGTAGTGACTAAAAATTCCCATTTTTTTATTCTTCATTTTACAAGCTAAGTCATAGTCCCAACACTTAAAGACTCGGTTGGTCATTCGAGACATACCATAACAAAATGAATAAGGGACCTTAGGTTCAGTTATTTTAACAAGATGGCAAATAAAAGTAATTCACCTCAAAAGAGATGTTAAGGCCCTTTCACACTGAGTGTGACACGATAAAGCGAAGCGAATCGCAGATGAACAGTGTTTTCCCAACCAACACAAAACGACTTATCACCACCTGCTAATTCATGCCAGCATGATAGGTGGCGCTGACAGAGAATGCATTTTACCTTGTGTATGTATGGCTTTTCCATTTGGTTTTAACCTCGTAAATAAAGCTTGGTACTACACCAGAAACACAAACAAATCTATAATACTTACGAGACCTTACAAAAATTATTTTGACCAAATACATCATAAAATTTAATTGCAGCTGGTTAACTGGTGCATTAGAACTACAATTAGCATCAAGCTACACATCACAATTTATGAGATTAATAATGTTTGCTCAAAACCCACTTTAAACCACAATCGAGTGCTTTTAATAACTTCGAGTGCGATTTAAAGTGGATTTTGATTATATAATGGGCAGAAATGCATTATTTGTAGTGTTATATAATGGACTGAACACTACACCTGCTCAACATTACATCCTTTTTTTTGTTATAAAAATACCCCGAGCCCCATGAAAAACATACAAAACATGCATTGTCGTAGTCATATGTCTATTTGGGTTCATGTTTCATCTGTAGAAACATTTCTCTTAGTTGTTTATGTACGTAATTTAGAATGAGGAAGTGTACAGGACGTCGTCATCCGGAAGGGCAGGAGTTATGATCATGTAATATGATTGACAGATCAAGACCGAATGAGCGCTCTCTGACTCATAACACAAGTGCACCCGGAAGAAAACAGACACACAGCGCTCTGTATGCTGTTTCAGTGTTTAGTGTAAAATGAATATAATATTCTGTGTAAAGAAATATGAAATAAATGTGAGAATAAATCTGTTCTCAGACACCAATAATAACAAGCTCGGTGTGAATAGATAGGGATATATTTTTTTGATTCAAGAGCTTCATCGATTTGTACATTCGCGTTGCTTATTCGCGCTCAGTGTGAAAGTCCCTTTACTCATGTATCCTAGGAGATGGTGGGAGTGTCTGAGCACAACGACCCTCCTCAAAGTCCAAAGACATGGTCACTCCTGGGGAGAGGGTCAGTGTGGGGTCAATGCGAGGTCATCCCAGGGCCAGTAGGTATTGAAGAAGCTTCAATGTGTCTAAAACAGTGGACATGAGATTAAAGCTTCCCGCTGAGAAGACCATTTGGATTATCACTGATTGGGACTCAAAAATAAGAAAAAATCTCTTAAAATTCTCAATTTTATAGAGTAAAGTCGGAGAAAGGAAAGAAAGCACACTACTCACCATCAAAACCACTGATGTTAAAGGGATAGTTCAGCAAAAAAAAATTATTCTAGTCCAATGCTGTTTCGGACCCCAATTACTTTTGTTATATGGACACATATACAGTTCCTCAAAAAAATTGTGTTCCATAGGGTTAGGGTTAGGTTTGGAAAAACATGAGGGTGAGTAAATAATAACAGAATTTTCATTTTTGACCTAAAGCCTCTAAATTATAAACAGTTTGCTGAAAAATCTGTTGTATACAATCTGCTCCAAGCCTTCTGATGTCTGATTGATGGTTTATACTTTTTAGCAAGGAAAGGACTTTTAAATTCTAAAAAAGCAGATTTATATAAAGTAAACGTAAGAATATCTTTTATGTTGTTATTAACATTTCAAGATGAACAGTTACTGGACTGAAGCAACTTAGGTTTACTTGACTATCCGTACATCATTTTTTAGAAAAATCATGTTAAAATATGTGTCAAATATGATACAACAGGCTTCTGAGGAACGTTTATTTATTGCATTATATGTTTTGCCCTCCACGATAAAAGCTATAGAGCTTTGATAATAAAACTAACCATTAAATATCATCTTACTAAGACGTGTCCAAAAATTTCAACTTTTTAGACATATCAGCAACTGTACGAAACTGCATATTTCTGCTCAGTTTGGGCCTCTGAATAAAATTGAGGTGTTTTTTCCTCCTTGAGTATGAGCACCATATTCTCCTATTATCACACTATATGAGCCGTAAAAGCCTGGTGTATTAAATATAATACAAATATTTTTGTGTCTTGGTTCTGCAAGACACCATTAATTATTTATCAGCTCGAAGAATCGATTCATTTTCAAATCATGATTCGCATCCACTAATAAAGGTGTTTCGGGATCTGTTCAAAATGACACATGACACGGTCCCGATTCCCACCAGTTTCAGGCCTTTGACCACTCCTTTGTCCTCCTGACTCATAATGTATTCATAGGTGTCCTAATCCCTTTTTGTGACGGAATGGCTACTATTGCTTTTCTCCTGGTCACTCGGGTGACCCCTGAAAGTGTTTATTATAGTCTTTAGCATTCAGCTGAAACTGAAGATGTCACAGAGGGACATGAATGTGCCATCATCCCGGACAAAAACAAGGGCCTAAACCAGACTGACCCAGGCGGATTGTTCTGGAAGACACCAGGCACTGGCGAACAGATTAAGGGCGTGAATGAAAGAGATGGGGAAGGAGAGATTAGCCGTGTTCGTAGCAGGATCGTTTCACCCTAAAACAGGACCACACACTGACACAGTCACTTTGCCACCATTGTCTTTCTCTCACTGTCACCGAGGGCTCGGAAGCCATTGTTTGCCAAATCCTCAATCGTTTGGACAGCGCTGAAATCCGGATACCGACTCTTTGATTGGCACTTGTCAGCGCTGCTAGAATGGAATGACGTGTTGGGAAACTGAAGATCCAGAAAGGACAATCAGCACCATGAATAATAATCAAGGAGGGATTTTCCCTTATTCCTCCACCCCTCCCTCTATTTTGCCAAAAGATGGAGTAGAATGGCTCTGGGTGGCACTGCTGAAAGCCTCTTGCCGTCCGATTGTGTTGTTGACGCTCATCCCTTTCTCAAACACACAAAGAAAGAGATACACGGTCGACCTTCTTGCTTCTTTCTGGTGTGCTGGATGCTCGGATTTCCACATGGGAGGGTGGGCAGGGTGTGTGTTAACCAAGGCGGACCAGGGGAGGTTTGTGTTTTGTCTTCTATGGCCTTGTGAGCACCAGGGGAGGGCTAGATGTAGGATTTGACTCTGCCACTCTCAGCCAAATCCAGCTATCTGTCTCTTTCAGGCCGGCCAGTTGGTATGGTAACCTGGCGTGTGTGGGTTTAAGATGGTTTCTAAGCAGGTCAGTGCCTTGTTTCCAGCTTTGACCGTTCAGTAATCACTGTTCTGCATTGGAGGATTAGGCAGTGTAAGAAAAGGAGGTTTTACAGGGAGAGATAGGCCGCGCTGAATGGAATTAGTTGGGTTTCGCAAATTACCCTGTGAAACTTGATTTCACACAACGGTCAGGGTCTAGAGATGTTTAATCCACTAAAAAATACACCTAGCTTTTAGAAACATACAGTTCTCATTCTGAATCGTATGTTGACTCAAAATGTATTGATTTAGTTGATCTTTCCGTGCAGTCTTTTTGAATCAAAGTTTAAAGTATTTATTAATTAAAATGGGCCAAAAAAGTCACTAATATAATTAATTAACAATTCAAATGTGTTTTCAGTATGTTACTTTAGAGCAATAATCAATAAAATGTGCTTTCCCAGTGGGAAGTAGAACCTGACATTCTCCGATCTCAAGTGTGAAGACTTGTTAGCATTTTTTATTTTTCTTCTTCTTCTTTTTCTAAAATAAAAATAACAAATGCCTCCCATGATTGGCTGATATTAAAATTTGCATGAACAGAAAACTTTCCAACATAAAGTTCGGGCTGCAGCAGTCTCCTTGCTTAGATTACAAGGACCAACAGTCTGTGGATCATAAACTATGAATCATAAACTTTGTAAACCCATTTGCCCTTGCAGTATTTATGCAAAGGTGCCTTGTTGTCAGTATTCTCACGTTGCACAGAGCTGATCACAGATCCATTATGGCCCATTTTTAGAGCTGAGCAAGTGCTTAACTGTCCATTTTCATGTCTCATTTGCTCGTTTTGCAAAACTATAAAATATGGCTGGTGTTTTCACACCATTAAATGCTGAGCGTGATGTATTGGTATCTGTCAAGGTGAGCGATCCATAGCAGCATTAGCCTATATGATCAGGATTGAGATAGAGGCGGAGACACCTGCTCTTATCAACAATATCTGAACTGTGTAACTGTGTTCAATCCCGATAAATGATCATAGTATATGTCTAATCATAGTATACAATAGCATTACAAGAAATAAATTCTGTAACCAGACATGAGACATTTGTGCAACTAATATTATTAATTATTTTGAGAAAACAAATATTTTGAGCTATGTACAACATGTATATAAATCAGATTAGTGTTATCTTTAAATATCCAAAATGTCCTTAAAAATCAAAGCAATTGTTAAAAAAAAAAATTGGAATATTAAATATATTATTTGATATTGTCGTTATTAATATTATTGTAATGTAATAGTGTAATGTTTTTAATCAAATACAAATATTAATCTCTGCAGCACAATAATTATTCAAAATCCATTTTGGATGACAAACCAAATATTTGCAGCAAATGAGCTAACTTTGCAAAACTAAATGATTAGTTGCATTTTATTATTTGCATTTAGACTTACAGCCAATTTCTGAATTTCAACCAACCATTAAAGACATTTACTATTGTACATTTACTAGCCCATCCTGTAATTGCATATGTAGAAACATGAGGTTGAAATGATAAAAAAAAAAAGCAGACAGCCAGAACAAGATGTGTCATTATGGGACAATAATTAACAAACTGACCCCTGGAATTCATGTGCAGTTGTGTTAATGAGAATGAGAGCTGATTTTCCTGTTCTCCTCTCTCTCACACTGTTGCACAAAGCCACATCACAGTCCAGTGTTTTAGATTTAAATGCTGAAGAACACACAATCCAGAAACCCCCACAGGTTCAGTGCTAATCGATCTCACTCTTTGTGTCTCTAAACGCAGGAAGTGCTTTGTGAGGACTTCTCAATGAGTTCTAATGAAAGCTGCTAATTTGGGACCGCTGGCAAATTAACGGACCTCCAGGTCTCTCAAGAGAGCATTTTGCTTTTAAATGGTGTCTTTGAGGAAGGACAGAAAATGTGATTATGAAGTGTAAAGAAGGAAGGAAACAGAATAAGTACATTTTGAATGGAAGAGTTAAGGGGAACATTTGAGAATTCTGCCACAGAAAACCCATTGGTATCCGATTCACAGAAAAAGCCAAGAATACGAACAAAAAAAGAAAGAAAGCATTGTTTGTGGTCTCACATAATGATAAATTAAACAGATACATCTTATTCTATCGACTACTGTATATGATTCAAAATGCACAAAATTAATTATAGATTAGAAACAGCAGCATTTAGAAGAAAACAGAGAATATTAAAGGTCAGCGCAGCAAAACATATTTATGGGTGGTCCCATCTTTCCTGGGCCATAAAGCAGGAGTTTTCAAACTAGGGTCCGGGACCCCCGGGGGCGGCAAGAGAGTGCTAGGGGGATCTGTAAATAATTATAAAAGAAGAAATTTAAAAGAAATCAAACATTCAATTAATTTTCCATTATTACTATTGCATTCTGCTTTCTAAAGATGAATCACTATTATTATTATTTTATCTTGCAGCCAGTATTTTTAACAGTGAGATATACAAACAATTCTTCATATATTTTTGTTTCAAAATTTGCAAAAAAAAAATTAAATGTATCATATTTTATTATTATATAATTAAATTATATTTATATTATTATATTATATAAAAACATTATTATTAATTTATATTAAGTCACTAATCACAAATCAGTTGCATTATTTAATAATCTAATATGCATGTTATATGGTTTGATGTCTGCTAAATTAAAGAAAGCCCAACAAACGAGGGGACCATACTGGTCCTGCAATGCCCAGAGAGCAGTGACCATGCTGAAAAACACAGGAACAGGTCCGACAGACTCCGAGAGAAGAGGAAGAGGAAGAAGGAGATCAAGAGGAGGAAGAATAAAGCCCTGGAGATTTACTCCAAACTGCAGGATGGAAAAGACCTGACAGAGCCCACTCATCAGAGCCCTTGCTCTAAGTTTGAGGACTGTAAGTACACAAATCCATATTTGAATCTGAATTCATAGACTAATAAGGTGAATGTACTAAGACATTATTTCTAAGTCGCTTATTTACCAATCTGCTAGTGTGAACTGGCAATTTAAACTGTTGATTGATAAGGTCCTTTCAGTAGGCCACAACAAAAACGCTCACACCATTCAAACAGAGAACCCCACTGCTGTAATTTGACACTGTGTACACACTCCAGTCAGCCCACCACCTCTTGTTTAGTTTTGAGCTCGGAGCTTTGCACTTGATTTTTTAATTAGCTGTGCTTTCGAGTGCCGTTCTGCCGATCTACGCTAATGGTCCCAATTTGCAGGCCCTTTTCATGATTGGATATGCGGTTTGGAGTGCTGAGGAGAGAGAGGGTGTGTACTGAAGGTCAAGGTGAAGGGGCGGAGCCCCAGCGGGGCCATGGAAGGTCACAGGGCTTGTGTGAATGCAGGGACATTGTGTGAATAGGCCTGATTGGACAGGTCCCTTCAGCTCCTAATCAAGCACAAGAGGAGGAAGCATGCAGCTGTCGCTCACATCAGAGACGAGTGTTGCTCTTTGTGTGTATGTGGATGAAAGTGAGAGGAGTTTGAAAGGGAGAAAGTAAAGAGAAAGAACGTTGTTTAAATTTTTTAATCCCCCAATGCGCTGAAAATTTGAATCTGTTTTAGAATGACTTACATTTGTTCCTGTTTTAAGTTCCCTCATACTTTTGTACCGATTATTTCTAAGGATTCCCTCGGAACGAGACGGCATTTACCATAAATTGTGTGTATGAATATGTGTGAGGCCTCTCAGACACGTGTGAGTGTGGCTCCTCATTAGGGACTCAAAAGCCCTAATTGGACATAATTTGTACCCACTCTCTCCATACTGACCAGAAAATCAATGCACAAATGACAAGTGTCCCAAAATAAGTCTGGCCTTCCCTGTTCTTTCAGTTTTTTCCTTCTTTCTTCTCTGTCTTTGTGCTTTCCCTTTCTGTGGCCCCTACCTGGAGCAGGTATTCAGTGTTTGGCTGTATATATAGCACTGGTTTCTGAGTGTGCATGGCTGCATTCAGAATGGAATACTAGCACACTACATACTGGATAGTACAGTACTTTATATACTGTGCATTGCTCACTAATTTTCAAAAAAAGAATGGGAAATTCAAATATTGTGCTACATTGTTTTTATCTGGCCTCATGTTTAAATCAATGAGTGACTTCTAGCTTGATGAAAAAGGTGAATTAGTATGTTTCACAATGTGAAATTGAGAAAAAAATAGATATTGTGGCCTTGAATTAAGAATATGTTTCCTCAATGTATTAATTTGTGGCCATGTTTTATGAATTTGCTCCCTCATTTTAGTGAAATAGTGGCCATGTTGTACCAATTGGATTCTCTTGTTTTAGTTAAATTGTGGTCACAGTGTATACATTTTTTCCCTTATTTTATCATTTAAAAATCTGGAGAAATCCAGTCATTCCTATGGGAATCCGCGCTATGGGGAGTTTCATGAGAAGGCGATAAAGTTCCCATCCAGATTTAAATCATTTTTATGTGAGTTCTCCGCAATGACCAAACAAAAAGGTGCTTGGGTTGAAACTGACTTCTGTGTGAGTTGTGCTTTCTAATTCGCTAACAGACAATGGACCTTTTTTTGACCAAGAAATTTTACTTTTATGACAGCATCTTTAACTTTCAAAAATAATGTGTCAAGAATGAGATATTTGTGGCCAGTATTACTTAAACTACATGTATTCCTTTCATCACAATGGAAATAAAGGGTAAATTCAAGTAAATTGTGTTGTGAGTGTGCACTTATAGACATGTGGACAAAATTTGTAGTATGATTCCAGGTATTTGATGCAGAAAATATATATACACTGCAGAAATAATATTAATAGTGTCATATTTTTGAACATAGCCCTTATTTATAAATCCAAATGTATGCATACTTCCCTACTATATAGTATACCAAAGTTGTGTCTGAATGTGCAGTATTCATTAAATACTGTAGGCAAAAAATACCTGGATGACCTACTATTTACGCTTAGTTCCTGAAGCGCACATGCAATGGGATGACCCATGAGGTTACAGGAAAGGAGTCATAACATTTGTAAATATTAGAGAAGAGCGAAATGGCTAATGTTTTCGGTAACAATTAAGACAATGCCAACATGGCATGTGTAGTATGTGTGAACTGTATTCATACAACATTGAAGTATTCTTTATTAATATGCAGTACATACTCTGACAGTATGCGATTCTGGATGCAGAAAGTTTGCATACTGTACAGTACAGTACAGTACAGTAGTACACACTACATTCTGTAAAAATAGTATGAGTAGTATGCTATTCCAAACATAGCCCTTATCTCTGTTTCTTCTGGTCACTTGGAGAAAGTGGAGATCTCTGATAAATGTTAGCATTGACGGGGAACACCTGGTAGACCTGAAACTGCCCCACCCTACTTGTTTGCTAGTCTGCTAGCAGTTAGCGTTCAGACCATGTAGGAGGCTGACTATGTGGCTCATTTGTTTTCTTGTTGATGAATGGCTTCTTCAAAAGCTCAGCGTCCTGAAAGACCAGAAAGTGTACGTGTATATGTGTGTGTGTAGTACAGTGCCTTTATGTAAGTGCTATTTGCGCAGTGCTAAAGGATGGAATAGCTGTGTGTGTTTACCATTAGCTCAGAGTGACTAGGCAAACAAACAGTCCTGCTATTGACAAGCACGAAGCATGGAATATGCTCGCTGTTTTCAAAGCTCACAGCGAGAGGGAGAGAAGTGAATCTGTCAAAGACTCTATTATGCCACGTCCAAACAGAGTGGGCTTTTCCACAATGCCCTTAATAAAGGGACAATGTCAAGGAGAACGGTGGCAATAATAGCAGATGATTTGGCCATTGTGGGGTTATCGCTGTAGATAAGTTATAACAGATGATTTGCCCTTTGTGGAGTTATCAGTGGAGATCAGGGTGTAGTGGTTTGTGAGGGATTGTGGTCTGTGTGTATGTGTGTTTGAGAGTACATGGCATGCAGCCAGCAGGAGGAGTGTGGTGCCTGCGTGTGTCTTTGTTTGTTTTTCCCCCCTCATTTTAATGGGCAATGAAGGGGCGGAGCCACGTGTCCGGCGGCCAACAACAAAGCTTGCTTCGAGAGGTTTGCCAAAATTTGCCCCCTGCACTTGTTCAAAGGGACCAAAGTACAGTGCCAAATGTTTTAAAATCAAAGAGCACAGCAGAGAGTTGGACGGCCCGCGCAAGTTATTTGTCAGTTGGGTCAGCACCACAGCGGCCAGCACGTGGCATACAGAGTGCATACAAAGTGTGTGTGGTGTAGGATGTAGTATAGGCCAGCTATAATGGTCACAAAACTTAGTTTTTACACTGAAGCTACTTTTAAAAGTGCATGAATGTCATTGTATTATATAACAAAATATCAAATAAACAGCCCATATGGTAACACTTTAGTATAGGGAACACATATAAACTATCAACTACTTTTCCCTCAATAAACTTCTAATTTACTGCTTATTAATAGTTAGTAAGGTAGTTGTTAAGTTTAGGTACATATCAAACATAATTTTGTTTAACTTGGGCCAAAGATTTTTGTGGATGTATTATACCAGCTCCCTTCAAGTTTACACAGGTATTACGCATGTTTATGTAACATCTGACGACAAAAAAGTGTCCAAATACACACACACACACACACATACACATACATATACATGCATATTATTATTTGAAACCTAAACCTAACAAATTTATTTTTATTAAATGATTTGCTTGAAAGATTGGTTTGTGGTATATTTCTTTTAAATACTGTAAATGCCATTATATGTTGATATTTTTAACGAATGCAATCAAATTCATACTTTTTGAAGTGAGTCTCAAGTGAGCAAATACTTTTAGGGCATCATATTTTTAAGATCAGACACCAAAGTTTAATGAAACTAAAAATTATTCACTGAATTTTTCAGTTTTTACACCTAAAAATGTGAAATCCTAGAGGGACAAAAAGCCAGCCTCTGGTTGATGTTTGGAAAACATCAAGTGTCAAAGATGTAGCAAAATTATATATTTTTTTTCAACTATATATGTTCCAGAGGTTAAACTAACAGAATCTTTTTTGTTTTTTTTTCTTCTTCTTCTTCTTTTTTTTTGCTATATGAAAAAAATTATAGATTTTGTTGTATCCTTGTTACAGACCGACATTAGATTATGAAGATCCATCATAAAAAAACTAATTATTACTTTAATTAAAGTCATAAACCCTTTCAGTATTTATTAAAATCAATGTAAAATGATTTACCAATTTTTACACAAAAAAATGTCTGTCAGTTTTGGAATCATTTCCATCCAGTTAAAGTTTTATCTAAAGGAAACAGTGAGATGAAATGGGGGAAAAAAATAAGCTAAATATCACTTGCACAGAATACTTTTATTATGTAAATGTAAATGTACATTTAAGTGTGAAAACATTATTTAATTATAAAAAATGCTATGAAATTAGCCTTAGCAAGCCAAAAGATCCTGCCAATTTTTTTCCACAAAATTTTTAAATTTGCACCAGAATGCTATTTAACACAATATATACACAATATATTGTGGAAATGACACTGTGGAAATGTTTATAAAGTAAAATGTCAAATCCTGCATGTATGTCCACTGTAAGAGAAAAATAAACTAGTGAGTGTGAAATGTGCTTTAAGAAAGTTTATTTTCTAAAAATCCAAAAGGCTGAAAGTGCCTATAGTAGAAGAAACATTTTTTCTTGGTTTGATCGTTATTGCGCTCATACACTTTTGATAGCTACTGTCATTATTTGACATTTACTGTATGTAGAGCAACTCCAATCTGAGAAAAGAGGTCATAGTCTGCAGACTCAGTTTGACCTTGTTAGTAAACTATGTAAGGGAGTCTTTCTGAATGATGATGAACATAAACAAAGCTACAGGATTAAATATGGAACACAAACAAACACGGGTACAAAACGGCCCCCATAAAGCACAATGAGTCTCTGTGTATGGATGATGTTATTTTTGAGCAGGAATGTGTGTATGTTTGTCTGTGTGTCAGAATGTAGCATCATCGGCCTTCATGACAAACATATTTAAATTGAAAGGCAAAAGAAAGAAAGGTTAAACATTTGGGCCTATACATTCTAAGACAGTAAGAAATAACTGTATACTGAATAGCAAAAATGAACATCCATTATTCATTGGCTACAGACGTGAAAGGACGTGCAATTGATGCATTGCAGTGAAACAGCTGTGAAGTTCTGTCCTGAAGAGTGAGTGTTAAATGGGATGTGACTGCAGTTTTCTATGGCGTCTTCAGCCTTTTGCATAGAATGATACTGGCTTGAGGCCGTCAGCCCTCATAGAGGAGTGACTTTGTCAAAAAAAAAAGAGAGCAACAAAGCACAAATGTGCAAATGTGGTTGACGCGGTGCATGTCGCCCGGCTCTTGTCACCCCGTCACACTTCCCTTTTTCTCTGGCTTCCATTTGCTACTGAATTGCCGTCACTCCCATTACAGATTACGAGAGAAGTTCAGTTCTTGCAATCTCACTTTCTGTCTCTCTCTCTCCACCTCTTTTTTTTTAAGACTTCTTCTCTTGATTAACATTTTCTGCTAGGCTTCACACCAAAGGGCCCAACCTGTGTGCAGCAAAGCCCACAGTGGAAAAAAAAGCCATCAGCCGCTGAAGCAGAATCAGATAAGGCTATCAGGCGGGAGGCGTTAGCCCAGGAGCTTTGTGCCCCCTCCATCCCCCTTCCCGCACGTTTGCCTGTGCTTCCTCCCTCAATCTCTCACTCCACTGCACCTTTTGTTCCCTTGATTCCACGGCATAGAGCCCCCCCAAAACACACGCATACACACACACACTCCATGAGCCACAAATCCCTGAGTGGACCGGTGGCCTGAGGTGGGACGCAGCACTCTGGTGGGGTCTAAGAGGCATCTATAGTGGAGTTTAACAGAGGACTATAGTGAAGTTCAAAGGCCTCAGGAGGAGGTAAAAAAAAGGAATTTGGTGCAGCTACAGACAGTCAGAAAGTGGTGCGGGCGTAAATAGATATGAATACACACTTAATATTTTACTAAGTGAGAAAAATGTAAACTGATATGCCTACAAAAATACCACAAAGTGTGATTTTTACTGTAAACCAGACTGTAAGGTGACTTCACCAAAACACAGATTACAAAAATAGTTTGACACAGATTACAAAAAATGACTTTTTAAACAAAAAATCTGCAAAAATAGTTTTCCTAATCTCTGTTTAAGAAAAAATCCTAAAATAATATTTTAGATAATCCACTAGATACATTTTAAATAAAAATGAATACTTTCTTTAAAACTTTAAAATAAAACTTTAAGACTATATTAAGATTTATTTTCCTTGCCTCATTGGATTTTTTTTTTTCTTTTTCTTGTTTTAAGTATAAATCTAACAAAAAATGTGTGAGGTTTATACTAAAAAGGAAAAAATGCAAAGTGGATGGATGGATAGATGGATAGATGGATAGATGGATAGATAGATAGATAGATAGATAGATAGATAGATAGATAGATAGAGATAGATAGATAGATAGATAGATAGATAGATAGATAGATAGATAGATAGATAGATAGATAGATAGATAGATAGATAGATAGATAGATAGACAGATTTTTACTGGACAACAAGACAAATAGTGAACAAGTCAATGGAGATAAACAGGAAATTGGGGTAAATAGGGGAAACAGTGTTGGTACATATCATATTCAAACCTGCTTCTCCTAAAATGCTTGTATATGTTGTGAGAATGTGCACCACTCACCATATCACAACTCTGGGTGCATCAAGCATGCTTTTTTCATGGGCTAGACATATTTTACTAGACATGGAGAACACACTTCTCAAAGTGTCCTGACTGCACGTCTCACAAATCCAGACCAATACACATGTGCGACCCAGACAGATCAGATCTAGACAGTGGCAGCAGGACCAGGACGGCAGATTCAGTGTCTTGGGAGCATCTGAGACAGATGAGTGCAGATAAAGAGAGAGTCACTGAATACAGATCAGTTCAATGATCCGAACAGATCACTGTTTCAGATTTGAAGCTAAATCCAAGCGCTGCCGAGGGACCGGGGTGACACCAGAGCTCTCGCTAGCCACAGTTATTTGCAAACAGATGTGCGTCCCTGGACCGAGAGGTTTTGATCAATCAGGCCTTAACAAGTCAAGTTGACTACATGCGAATGTAACACTTTGCATGTGAATGGAAGAGGCCATGCAAGGCCCGGGTTTGATTAGGGGTAAGCTGATAAATGGCAGATTGAATCGGCCCCCTGTGAGCAGGCCTCAGCTCATTGGGCCCAGTGCTTTAAATCCACACTGATATCAACTCTTTCCTCCCTATTCTTCTGCCTTGCTGATGAATAGATCCATTATTCAGTGGATTCTGTCTATCATTCTCGTTTGTTTCATGTATTGGAGTGGCAGCAGCTTAAATGAGCTCTCCACAGCTTCCTTTCCTCCCCATTCCTTCTTTTTCTTTTTAACTTTCCTGCTCTGATCCTCTTTTCCTAACTTATCTTAGTCATTCCCATCTGTCTGTCCCTCTGTGGCCAAATGGTTGATTTTCTGCCTCTCCCTGTACTTAATGCTTCATTATGTGGTTGGACTCAACTGATGGTGAATAGTAAAATACATGGCTTTAGCTTCTGTATGGTATTGTTCTTAAGCGTACATACACTACTGTTCAGTAAGATTTTTGTTTTTTGAAAGAAATTAATACTTTTATTAACTATTTTATTTATTCAGCAAGGCTGAATTAAATTGATCAAAAGTGACAGTAAAGACATTTGCGGAGTTACAAAAGATTTCTATTTCAAATAAATGCTCTTATTTAACTTTTTAATAATCATCCAGAACANTATATATATACAGCTATGGAAAAAATTAAGAGACCACTCCAAGTTCAGAAATCAATGTTAAGTGGTCTCTTAATTTTTTCCATAGCTGTATATATATATACTGTAAACCCTAATACTCAAAATAGTTAATTGGTTTGAGTTTGAGATGGACAAACTTAAATTAAACAAATTAGTTAAGTCAAATTTACTTTTATGAGTATTTAGCACTTTCTTTTTCTTTCGAGTTCACAGAACTGATATATTTTAAGTAAACTGAACTGTTTCATTGTTTTGAGTTTTATGAACTCATTTCTTTTAATTTTGATGAACTTAAAGGATTAGTTTCAAATTAAAATTTCCTGATAATTTACTCACCCTCATGTCATCGAAGATGTTCATGTCTTTCTTTCTTCAGTCGAAAAGAAATTAAGGTTTTTGATGAAAACATTCCAGGATTGTTCTCCATATAGTCGACTTCAATGGACTCCAACCGGTTGAAGGTCAAAAGAAGGTCTGGGATCGTGTAGAACGCTTTGAAGCTGCAATGAAGCTGTAATTTTGACCTTCAACCGTTTGGGCTCCACTGAAGTCCACTACATGGAGAAAATCCTGGAATGTTTTCATCAAAAACCTTAATTTCTTTTCAACTGAAGAGAGAAGGAAATGGATATCTTGGATGACATGGGGGTGAGTACATTTTCAGGAAATTTTAATTTGAAAGTGAACTTATCCTTTAAGTTTAACTGAAACTGGGCTGGGATTTCTATTTCCCAGAATGCTTTGCCCATGGCACTCGAAAGGGAGAGTAAATGTTAAAATTAAGTGTTATATAATGTTTGTTTTTTTTGTGCAAGATTAATGCTAGGTGGGAGATTTAGTAGAGATTAATGTTTTGTTATGCTAATTTAGAAAGGTTTCTGTTAATGTGGGTTTTTGGAGAGTTACCATCATGGTGACCAGTGGTGCATGCGTCTTGGATTGAGAGCAGTTATGTTAAATGTTTTATATTGCTGTACTCATTCAGCAAGTGCTATACCATGCTATTGCGAACAAGCTAGCAAATTAACAAGTTATAATTTTTCTGAATTAGCTTGTTATAGCTAGCTAAGTTTCCATAATAAAAATGTTAATGTTGAGATTGTGATCATTTTAAGTTGAATGTATGAATTCGTTTACTCAAAATTTCAATTTAATAACAATTAAAATGTATGAGTACAAAATAAAAATCTGCCAGTTATATATATATATAATATATATATATATATAAATTGTAATAATATTTGTTTTTGGTCAAATAAATGCAGCTTTAGTGAGTACAAGAGACTCCTTTCAAAAACATTTTAAAAAATCTTACTGACCCCAAACTAGTGTGTATCTATGTAATAATGTTTCTGACTCACATATTTAAATCACAATCTCTCTTTTTTGTTCCCTTTCACTCTAAACTTTCTAGAAAACTAAAATTCACACCATGGTAAATCCACCAGCACTAAATTAACTTCTATATGCACTTTTTGGTAACACAAAAATAAGGTTGTATTTGTTAGTTTATTTAACTAACATTAACTGTATTTAACAGTTAAAAAATCTTTATCAATTTATATACTGCTAAAAATGTAGCAAATAATACATTATAAATTAAAGAATTAATTAATCAAGATGTATAAATGCTGTAAATGTATCATAGTTCATGTTAACTATTGTGTTCATTATTGTTATACAGCCTGGTAACCCACAATTTGATACCTTTGTGTGCTTGTTTTGCAGTCGATTTTCTGGCAAAGTACTGCATCCTCAGTAAGGAGAAGCTGTCATTGTACAAAAGGGCATTTGAGGCTGTGAGTAAAAGAAAATCCCACAATTTCCTCATCAAAAAGAACTGTTTTGCTCATTTTCATATATTGGTAATGACAGTAATCACTTAACTGTCATTAACTCTTACATTGTATACTCTGCCTGCAGGCTGACAGTGATGGAGATGGTTATCTGAGCTGTCTGCAAGTGCTGCTGGCCCTGAAAGAGATCATTCCCCAAGAACTTCTGACTGAAGAAGAGGAAATATATGTGTACAGGGTGAATGCTGCCTTCACAGAAAAATATACGATCTGCCTGTCTCTTTTTTATTTATATCTTAATGTCTGGAGGCAATTCACTAAAATGATTTGTGACTGCTGATAGCGCAGTTTATTTGCATGTACTGTCTGTGTTGTTTTAGCACCCGATTCACCAAAGGAATCATGCAAATCAAGTAACAGCGCAAACACACCATGAAAATCTGTGCCGAATGTAATTTGCACAGTGGAATTCCTCATCTTGCATGGCCCTTATCTAAACCAATCAAACTTGTCTACACCATACATCTGAATATAAGCCTGGTTTTGAGACTCTTCTGCATCATTTGATTATTTTGATTTAATGAATTACTACTGCCATTTTATCTTATTTATAGCTCACGTTTCATTTAATAATTGTAAAAAAATTTATGATAAAAATTATTATTATTAATTATTAAATGTATTATAATTATGTTTTATATATAATAAAATAAAAATAATAAAATAATAAAATAAAACAATTATGATAGAAAGTTATGTTGTTTTTGCATTGAAAAAATAATGCCTAAATTTAAATATGTATTTATATGTAATTATATTATCTATTCTCAGATTCTGGAGCTGGTTGATTTCAGAGTGACAGAAGGCCTTACAGACCTGCGCCTGTTTGCTGTAGTGGCCAGTCTGGCCCAGAAAATAGCCACATTAGAGTGAGTCAACAGGCCAAGCTTTCAACGCACACAATAGCATTGGAAGAGGAGTCACTGACCTTCCGTAAATAAGGATGGGGAGTTCATGAGTGTTTGTGTGTGTAAGAGTACATGGAGGACCGAAAATTGTGCGTATCCATTTGTAGCACCTATGTACCATTCAATTTTACAATAATACAACAATGTCCCTGCACACCAGCACTCGATTCGAGGGTGACCCATGACAGCCTGGGCGGTCGTGTGTCGTGTTGAAGTCCATTACTGTGATGAGGGTTTGGGGGCATTTGGCTGTGATGCTACATTACAGCCCATATGCCAGAGATTCCCACACACAGGCTCTTTCATTCCCACTCACTTTTTTTAGGATCTTTAACAGCTTCCACTCAACGCAGGGGCCCATTCTGGGTTTCCTGGGTTATGTGTGCAAGGGGATTTGGGGTCACGCCTCTTCGCTGATTTACGGCATTGCTCTTTGAGCATGTGAGCAATGCCTTTTCCCTACACTAGTGGACAAATGCAACAAATGAAAAGGAACAAGGGTGTTTCTTTGAAATGGACACAATAGGGACATTTATGTGCTTTAACCTTTTCCATCAACCTCTTCTGAACCCTGATATAGATTTGACCCCATTCATTAGCTGATATACACCCATGTTCACTCATTACAGTGGGCATAACCCTCGTAGAACGACAAATTCCAGTCCGATGGCTTGTTTTCTCGCGTGCCTGTCCAAAATCTCTCCTGTCACCTTTTGCTCTCGCCATCTGTCTGTGCTTTGGCACTTTCTCCTGGGGCTGGTCATGTGATTAACCACTGCATTTCCATACAGAGGCTGATATCAGCAGCATTCCCTCAAAACACAGTGTTTTCATCCACCTGCGTGTGTTTTTGTGGGTTGGAAGGTAGAAGCATCCTGGGTGGGCTGCGTGTGGCCTGAGTGTCCACAGGTTTAGTTCCAGTGACGAGAACAGTAAATCTATGGCTTAATTGGACTGATTCAACTCTGTGAGTCACTGCGTGACTCACTGCACCAATACAAAATGAAAAAACGGAGGGAAACCTGAAACGACCTCCTTTAGCATCCCGCCTCTCTCTCTTTTGCACTCTCTGACCTAGTCCAAAAAATAAACACACTTACCGCCAAAACCTGCTTGTCAAAACAACTCCACCCAAACTTTAAGTGGGTCACCCGTCTGCCCCCCTCCAAAATCCAACCATATCTTGCAAACCCCCCTGCCAGAACCGCCAAAACTTTGGCAATTACAAAAGCACGAGGCCCGCGATGATGGGGTGCAACAATAGAAATAGGTTAGAGCTGCTATTATCCTCCTATCTGTCTCTGGTGTGCTCTCTTTTGCCCCAGCTATTATCCACGCTGCAGTTTGGGCTCTTTTTCTGCAAACCAAGTGCAATTAATGATCATTAGCTGGCCTGTCTCCCCTCATTCCCATCAAACCCCCTGCCTCACTGCAAACCCGGACGAACGGGCCAATAGCGGTTTGTCTGAGGGTGGCGTACCAGCAGCTATTCTCCTCCCAGCATGCTTTCTGAATGGAGAGGCTCGTTAGCACAGGGATGACCATCGCTGTGCCACACGCTGGACAGTAGAGTTCTGTCCCGACTGAATAGCTACTGCCTCTGAGCAATTATCCCAGTGTGTGCGCGTGCAAGTATATATTTGTGTAAATGTGTATTGGTCACAGTGCTCCAGAGCGTGTCCCCTAAACAGCCTCCTCACACTGGGGCAGGGTTTCATTTATCCGTTATAGTGGCGGGTTGGCCTTGTGTCCGAGATCATTGTTTTAGGGGACAGACCATAATGAGCAACCACAATGGGCTCAGAACACTTTAGCATCATTGCCCCCCCACCCCCACCCAAATCAATGTGNCAAATCAATGTGCCACACGATTTCACTGGAAAAGTACCCGCCAAAATCCACCAACATTTACCATATCCTTGCATAACCCCATCGTCCTCTGATAAATTTCTATTTTAGTTTTTATTCTAATAATTTTTCATTTTAAACATATATATATATATATAATTTGATCAAATATCAGAAATCTCAGAGACTTTTCTTTTGATTCACAGTGATTTCATGCGCTCCCTCATCAGCAAAATGGATTTCAGATCTCTGGAGATGAAGCTTTATAAAGCCAAGGTTTGTTTTCTATCAATAATGATGATATTTATCATAAAAAATTAACATCTGTCATACTTGCTACCTAGCAAACTGTTCCTGTTCATTTGGCAATTCTGTCCCTCTTTCTCCCTCTCTCAGTAGGAACTAATTACAGTGAAATGGAGACCATAAAACACTTTAAAGGCCAACGCAAACGCGGGCTTAGTAAAACTAGCTGTTTCCGTCAAACACCTTGCTTGTTCATTGAGAGCCAGAGTAAAAAAGAGAAATGGGGTTTTCTCTCATTTTTCCTTCAGCCTTTCCCCCTCCCTTGTATTCATGGATTACAGGCTGTAATCTCATTAAAGTGGCCGGCAGTGTACATCTAGTGCAGCGTGCTCTGTAATCAGGCAAAGACATATTGCTCATCTCGGATAAAGCAGAGGTATAAGGTGGCCATTCAGTAGCAAGACCCGACCAGACCCATTGAACAGAGAGGGCCGGCTGCTCAAAAGCATGGAGACATAAAAGTTGATGGCAAAGGCTGGGGAAACTGAGCCCCTGCCTGGTCTAGGGGTTAGGTGGAGAGGGGAGGCTAATTACAGAGTGAGCTGGGCTTGAATTGTTATCGAGAGAGAGGAGAGAGGAGTGGGCACTTTGCCAGGGGATTACAGGACACACACACATACACACACTTTTAGTCATTACCTCGGATGCATTTAACTGTGCAAACAGGTGCGCACACAGAAGAGTAGGAAAAGGCCGCTGTAACTTGAGCCCCCTCTGGCACACGTGTGAACCCAGCGTACGCTTTTACGCGCACACACAAACACACAGGTTATACCGACATCAGTGCCCTCACTATCCAGAAGAGTGCAATAGGTGATGACTAGGGCCAAATTAATGTATTCACTCACAATGGATTGTGGACTCATGCTGCCATGTACCACAAGTTAAAGCCCAGGAAAATGCCTTGTAATCAGACTTAATAAAAAAATAAAATAAAAAAGATATTAAATTAATTTTTTTATTGTTATTTTATTTCATTTTGGTAGTACTACACTACTGTAAAAAGAAAAAATGGGCCAAGCCAAAAGTGGCCAAATATTTAGTGATCTTTAAATGGTCTTAACCATTTTAATCACAAATCATTGGTCAGAAAATTAGCAAGAATTGCATGAATACTATATAAAGTCATTTAGCACGGAATAGCCTTCCCCTTTCTTTTTTTAAATGTTTAAGCCATGTGGGTAAGCTTGCAGACAGCTTTTTACAGGAAGAAGTGTCAGTGTTGCTCTCAATGTCAATGGCTTAAAATAGTTCATGAGTTGTTGAAAAATGTCTCCCAGTTCGTTTAACGTGAGACCAAATATTCACTATAGGGTTCTCTGAGCAGGCCAAAACATGAGCCTGGTGGACTTGTTCTCAAGCCACTTCTTGGTTGTCTGTGCAATTTGGGTAGAAGCATTGTCTTGTTGAAAAATAACATCTGGTCATTTCTCTTTAGATAACAACCTTTCATTTGTGGGAAGCAAGCCATTCTGCAATATTCTCCTGTACTCTAAAGCATTAAATGACTTTTTACAGTAAAGTAGCTCACCCATACCCGCAGCTAAAAAGGCTTTCATTGAGGTAGAGATTAATTTCACTATTATATTTCTTACCAGATTTTCGAAGACACCGCTCTGGAGCATCACCATGCAACTCGTGTTTCGACACACAACTTCTCATATTCTGCCAAAAACTTTGTCTTTGATATTTTTCTGAGACAGCAATGGCTTTTAAAGTAGTGCATTTGCCTAGAGTTTAGAAATTTTGGGCTTGGCCCCCTTTTTTTGCCCATGAGTGTATGTTAAGTACATCTGCAACAGTAAAGCACTAAAAAAACTAATTAATCAAGATACATCCAGGATAATCATACTGAAATCATGTGCACCTGCATGTCTTATAAAGTGTCATAAGATCTGATATTAAAGTGTTAGTTCATCCAAAAATTAAGTACTCACCCTTGAGTTGTTCCAAACCCGTAAGACCTTTGTTCATCTTCGGAACACAAATTAAGATATTTTTGATGAAATCCGAGGGTTTCTGAACCACACATAGGCAGCAACGTCATTTCACTTTTCAAGGCCCAGAAAGGTAGCAAAGACATCATTAAAACAGTCAACGTAACTACAGTGGTTCAACCTTAATGTTAAGCAATGAGAATACTTTTTGTGCGCAAAAACAAAACAAAAATAACAACTTTATTCAAAATGTTCTTGTCTTCCCTGTCATTCTCCTACAATGTTTATGTTGTAGAGACAATGCAGTGCTTCAGGGCTCTACGTCAGAATGCCGACTCAGTATTGGCCGGCTCCTGCGTCAGCATCACACGCATGCGTCGTGCTACTCACGTGAACAGCGTCAGCCAATATTGAGTCGGCGTTCTGACATACATTAAGGTTGAACCACTATAGTCACATGGGCTATTTTAATGATGTCTTTGCTACCTTTCTGGGCCTTAAGAAAAGTGCAATGATGTTGATGCCTATGTGTGGTTCAGATACCGCTCGGATTTCATAAAAAATATCTTAATTTGTGTTCCGAAGATGAACAAAGGTCTTACGAGTTTGGAACGACATGAGGTTGAGTACTTAATGACAGAAATTTCATTTTTGGGTGAAATTTCATTTTTAAATACATTGATACTGTTGTACTAACCTGAGAATGCATGCTTGTTCTACAGCAGTTGTTCCTGTTCTTGCTGGAGGCCCAGACAGGGGGTGCTGTGGCACCAGAGGGCTGCATTGAGGCAGAGCAACTCCTAGTGGAGCTCAAGGCAGGGGGCATCAGGCCGGAGCACGAGGCGTCGGTAAGAAGAGAACTTCGCAATCTGCGCTCCCTCGACCTTCTCGACTTCCTTGCTCACCTGCCTCTCTTCATCCTCATCCACAACTCGGTAATCGCCAACCCTTTTGATGACTCCAGCAACCTGTGATGGTATCAACAAGAACTGTTTGCACCAGTGGTTGTGTCATATTAATTGCAGTGCAAAACATAAAAAAATAAACACATATATTGGAGATATATGTTTAATAATACACATATCTGAAAAAGTTTAGGGTCGGTAAGATTTGGACGTTTTTGAAAGACATTCTTATGCTCACCACAGCTGCATTTACTTAATAAAAATACAGTAAAACTGTGAAATATTATTACAATTTAAAATAAGTGTTTCTATTTAAATATATTTTAAAATGTAATTTATTCCTGTGATATCAAAGCTGAATTTTCAGCATCATCACGCAAGTCGTCAATGTCACATGATCCTTCAGAAATCATTCTACTATGCTGATTTGGTGCTCAAGAAACATTTCATATTATCAATGTTGAACACAGGTGTGCTGCTTAATATTTATGTAGAAACATTTTTCCAGGATTCTTTAATGAATAGAAATTTCAAAAGAACAGCATTTATTTGAAATAGAAATCTTTTGGAACATTATAAATACTTGTCACTTCATTTTATACTTTAAAAAAATCTTACTGACCCTAAACTTTTCAGCAGTAGTGTATATAAGAATAATATAGAATTAAAATATTTATGTTTATATAAATCATATCTTATGCATAGATAATTTTGATTTTTTTTCATATATTATATTGATAAAAATCAGCACTAAGTAAGTACAGAAGTAATAAATATGGGAACAAATACTGATAAAAAATGAATATGTTTAAGTGTCCCATTTAACCTGTATAAACCTCAATAAAAAAGAACTACAACAATGCTTTGTTAATTATTCTTTCATCATCCATGTCAGTAAACACTGACTGTCTAGTCAAAATGACAAAACTTCACTGAGTTTCATGAAAAATAGGCCATGGATTTCATTTACTGTAAAAGACTGCATCAGTGGCCAGAGTCGTCAATGCTGAACATAGAGTGCTGTCTGTGGTACTGAAACACTGTTTGCTCTGCACTCCTCAGGGCCACAGTCAAGCAGCTCATATTTCATGCAGGCTAGAGCCCTTATTAAATGTAATTCACAATTCGGTGCACAGAGAGCAAAAAGTTTGTGCAAACGTGGTCGTCAAACATCCTATCATCACTGATAATCACTCACCATAACTGTAGGACTCAAGGGAAAAGGGGACAGAAGAGCTCTGACAAGCATGGAGAGCACCGTCACATTCAGACATAACAAAAGTGATCATTTGTATAAGAAAGAGGAGAGAGGGGGAAAAACTGAAAAGGATCGAGGTAGCGAGAAAAACTGAGAACGACCGGTCTCATTTAGCCTAAAGAAATGACCACGGCCCTCTGTTAGAGATTGGACAGTTGTGAAAAGCTCTCTGGGCACTCATGAGGAAGTGAGTGCTGTCTAACAGTCTGCGTATTTAGATTTACAAAGTCTGTTGAAGAAGTTGAGAGGCAAGGATGGCAGCACTTTCAAAGAGAATGAAAGGAGGTTGGAGAGGAGTGATAACAAGAAGTCCCCATGAATTTCAACAGGGAGAACATCAGAGGGGCCCGGATCACTAATCAGTGTGGGTTACATGCTGCCGCTCCTGTTCTATTCAGGCATGGCATAATGAGGAGGCAACATTCTGCCACAAAGGGATGGACACGCGGACAGGCTCGAATGGGCACAACTACACACACTGCATTGCTTGCAACCGTTCCCTTGGACACAGTTCAGATTGAGCATGAATAGTTTGTAAAGGGAATTGGTGGATTGTATTTTCAGGTTAGACACACAAAGCGCATTCACAACAGGTGAATGGAAAAGTTTAAGCAAGAAATTTCCATTGCTTTCTGTATGTGTTTAGTTGTGGACAAAAAACTAAACAAATGATAATCTTTACTCCCGCTACCAAGTAAACTACAAACGAACAATTAGTAATGATTTCCGCAATGCCTCTTGAACAAACTTATTGGAGGGAAGCCATCATTTATTATGTTTTCTCGGCTAATCTTTCACCGACGGACACAATAATCCAGAAAATCAAGTGGAAAATGTGCTTCATCCATCTCAGAGATCCTGATTCATTGATTTTTTTGGGGATTTGGAGCAAAAAAAAAGCATTGGCTATCTTCCCCAAATTAATTTCACACCAGAACAGAGAGATATGAAGCTCTAGCTATTGAAATGTAACAAATGGGTCCAGTACGTTACAATAAGAGGATGCTTGGTCAAGCGACTGATGGATAAGTGCAAAAAATTGATTTCCCAAGCTAGTCCACAGTTCAGACCCTTCCAAATTGGATGGTGGGTTAACATGTCATAGAAGGTGGGTCACAGTGAATCACACAGTTGCAGGGATTTCTGGGACAAGTGACTTGGTCTGCCCCCTTATCTTTTTAAAAACAAAATTTAAATACTGTTATTGGCTTCTCTGGACCGATATCATGAGACAACCTACTATTTTACGATATATGAGGCAGGTTCGTATCAATTTGTATTTTGTGAATCGTTAAAAGTAGCATAGCCTAAACGTTAGATAGTACGAAAACGTAAGAACGAGATACGGTTTTATGAATTAGCCACCAATTAGCCAAAAATGTAAAAGAGTTAGGAATTGCCATGAGAGTGTGTTCCCACCTTTAAGCCCACTAGCTACAACCGTCTGGTTGAGTAAAAAAAATATTGTTTTGAATCAAAGATAAGCGTAAAACTTTGACTGACTGATAAGCTGGGGGTAGGCCTACTTAGTCTTACCCTAAACAATGCTCGCGCTACTTTCGTCTGGGACAAGTTTTTTTCTTCTTCTTCAACACCTGCCTCTTGTATACAGCACTCGCTTCCAGACGCCGTGTGTTTTTAAAGGGGCAGTTGTTGAGTGCGTGTCGCGAGCTGTTGTCAGAAAGGCACACGCGCCTTCAGCCGACTCCACTCGAGCGCCACACACGCGCACAGAGCCTTTCAATTCATTACAGCAGGCACGCGCCCGCCCCGCGCACACACACTTTACCTGTCAAACTCCACGACTGTTATTTAAACTTCACGACTGTGTGTTATTTATGCGTAATCTTAACAAAAGTGTGCTTTACCAAATACGTTTGTATTTTGGGTTAATGACGTCACGCTCGTATTTTCGGATCTTTTATTAGCTAAAACTTAAATACACATTTTCTATGAATAACACGTTTGCAATTTCTGAATTAAAAGTTGTTTTGATATTTTTGCGTGGCGTAAAGTTAAAAATGCCCTTTGTGGTGTAACTGTCCAGATTGTGAAAGAAAGAAAATTATATTCTTGGAGGAAAAAATAAGAAAAATTTGAGAGAAAACCATCATATTTGTAAACAATATTTTCTTAACACATATTTTATTATATAAAAACCTATTAAGAACCATCTTGCCCTGTGCGTTCCACAAATTTCTTATAGATTTCTCAGTATTTGAACAATCTTATTCCCTCGTTTTAAGTAAAACAGTGTTTTTATAATTATTAAAAATAATAATTGCCATCTTACGTTTTTACACTCTCGTGTGATTACTTGTATGCTCGTTCTCTCTCTGCCATTCTCACCCACAAAAGTGTGAGTTGGGTGAGCAAACAATATGTTTATTTTCCAAAAGTGCTGTCTTCTCCAAATTGGCATTCATTATGAGCGCAGTCTGTGAAACGGTCCAGTATGCTGGTCACGTCTCCTCCTGCCTGACAACAGGCAGACTGCCGAGGGTTAGCAGGCTTATCACTTTTGTTGCCCATTAAAAAGAAAATGTGCAACGAAAATACTTGACACTTGATTGTGTTCTTATAAAATTGCTTTCAGTAAATCAACAAGATAATAGGTTGCAATACACAAGCAAACTCAAGAGACTCGCATTTCTTTTAGAAACTTTTATTATGAGACTAAACTGTAGAAAATATGGAGATAAGGCATATTCTGAAAGCTGCAAACCCCAGCATTGTAAAGGCAACGTGGAACAGTGTGGAGACACAAAACACCTCCGTTTGGACAATAGCTGCATAATAACCTTTGATCACTTCGAGTCATATTACAATTGCAATTATTATTCCTATTAAATAAGACACGTTGGTGTTGAAATTTAAACTCTTGAGTATTAAACTCTTCTAAAACCTCCACAACCGTAAAGGGAACTGCCAGCTGCGATGCATTTGAGACTATAAGTCTGAATAAGCGAGAGGTAATGAGCAATTTACGGCAGGCTATAGATCAAAAATATATACATATTAAAATGAATGTGTACAAAAACATCTATAAATCTCTTACATACAAAAATAGCTTAATATATTTCAAAAAAACAACATTTTATACAAATAGAACTTCATATAATAAAATTCGCCAAGTTGGAAGCATATTAGAGTTGTGAGGGGGCAAACTTTCTTTGATTACATTAGCATAGGTAAAGAACAACGTTTGCTTATTGTTGTTTTTATGCCACAGTGTCGTGGAAAGTCATTTTAAAATATATTTCTTGGGCGAATGCGCTGGAAGGACTGGTCTCCCGCTCTTCCCTTTTAGTCCTTTGGCTCTTTGACACTCGGGACCCGTGGTTTGCCGGTTTGCATGGGCCATCTCTGGGTGTGGATTCGAGTCTATCCGAACCGGACTGCAGCGCAAACGCAGTGCTCTGTGTTCTTGGAGGACATCCGAGTTCCTCCCAAGCGAGTGCTGCGATTTTTATGAGATTCCTAGAAAGAGAACAGGTCATGGTGAATATCTTGCATGAACAACAAACTCGTAAAAAAAAAAAACACACTTATAGCTGGAATAATGATGTTTTGATTCATACGAACCTTTCACGAACGTTCAAAACCAGTTGGTGAAGTCCAGGAGCTCTTGTTCCTCTGGACTCAGAGGGTCGTAGGAGCCCTCATCAGAGGAGTAAGAGGAAACTGGCGAACCGGCCATAGAGTTCATGTCATTAGTGTAGTTCTGGGAGATGGTGGGTGACAGGACGCCCGACTGGAACGCCGCGCTCACCGCGTCATGCTCGTCCAGGAGCTGCTGGAGCGCGCGGATGTACTCCACAGCCGAGCGCAGCGTCTCCACTTTGCTCATCTTCTTGTTCGCCGCTCCGTTGGGAACGTGTTCGCGGAGTGTAGCAAAGCCGTTGTTCACCAGCTTTACCCGGTTGCGTTCTCTCTCGTTCCGCCTAGCCACCGCGTGCGGCTGCTGCTGAGGCAAGCTGTACCCGAAGCCGGCGAAGTTGAGCCTCCTTTTGCACCGGAGCAGCTCCGGAGAGGATGAGCGCTGCCTCTTCGCCTGCTTCGATGCGGACTTGTTGCTGCACTGGCTGTCGGTCGGACTGAGTTGGATGCTCTGAGAGGCAAAAAAGCAGGCAGGTGGCATGAACTGCTGCTGGTTTACGCTTATTTCCATCTTGGCAGTGATGTCCATTTCGCGGATGAGGAAAAAAAGAGCGAGGAAAAGCACTAAAGTTTTCTTTGGACTGCCCAGTGGCCGTGCGTCTTGCTCGTGGCGTTCACGTGTGGCTTCAATGGGCAGGGGTGCTCCGGACTCTCGACCTGCTCTGAGTTGGGAGATGGAAACAGCGCGGCCTTTTCAATACGCCGACGGCCCGCCGCGCGTTCCCCTGACCACGCCCCCTGAGATGCGCTTGCGTTGCGTACGCCAGGCGCGTGCCGCTCCTGCCACTGAGTAAACAACTTCTCGTAAAGGATGGCTAGAGGTGTTTTTCGGTTATGACAAGTGTTTCTCGAAGAACAAACACACGCACACATCGAACTTCAAGCTGCAATGAAGGCATCCCATGACCTTGTAAAATGTATCAAGGGCGCATTTCGATTTTTCTTCATGGCGCTTTGAGAAACGAGTCATTAAACTTGCGATTAATAATTTTAAAACACGGAAAAAGCTACAAGAAATATACAAGAACCAAGTATGTTTACCGAGACAATGGACTGTATTTACAGCTAAATATATATTTGAAATATCATGAAATTGTTCAAATTCTTTTATAATAATGGCAGAATAAACAAAAAATAAACAATGAAAACGTTTAGAAACACAAAACAATTCACAGAAACGTAAAGAAGGAGAGGAAATATCAAACTATTGTTTTGGCCATCAAATACTGGCACCAATAATAACAATTCATAACATTTGAAACATTTTTGACAACTTGCCCTGACCTGAAATTTACGGGGGAAAAAAGTAAAATAAAACAGGAATTGTAGTTGAGGACAGGTTTCAGGTGTTTGAAATCACTTTCAACATTTTTGTGCGTATATGATTCGTGTTTGTGAGAACTTGCCCAAGTTTACTCTCATATTTAATCTCAGAATCCTGCTCTAAATGTCGATCATCATCAAATAAATCAGATCTTAAGCAAACATAGCAAACAATTTGTAACTACTGTTGTGAATAAGACCCACTTGTTCACATCCATTCAGAGGCGAACAAACTCATTCAAAGCACTTTGCTTTCATTGGACTCAAATGTATAGTTTAGTTATGAATTCACGCTTGTCACGGTAACGGTTATATTGTTAACGCGTTACAGCCATATAATATTGTTCCATATAGAGAATCAGAGCAAGTTGAATTTGGCCAGTCATTATTAGAAATCATCACAGCTGGAAAGGCGGAACGGATGGGTTATTTTGTGGACGCGCATTAAGAAAAGCTCCTGACACCTTATTCACTCGATTTACTTACATTATATCTCTCGATTAATTTCGCCTCTTTCATAGAGCATGATAATGGCACATTACTTTCAACCAACTTTGTTTGAATGACTTTGCCTGCGCCAGTGTTGTGTGTGCGCGCGATGTATGTGGAGTGGAGAGGGAGGGGGGCAATAAATTGTGTAATTTCTCTTAGTTGGCTGAGGCATTCAAGATCAGGCCAGCATTCAAGCACCCAGCCCCCTCCAACTTTCTTTTCTCTCCCTCTCTCTTTTTTCCCCTTCTCCTTTTTTAGCGCAGCAAGGGCGTTTAGAAAAGAAGCGTGGGTTCTATTCACTCCGACTGGGACTCTCTGAAACATATCCACCATGCTCTGTCAGTGCATTTGCAGAGTCCAATTAGCGTTTTGTAAGCCCCTCTTTTTTTTCATGATACTCTAGACTCAGGGAAGGTTCCAGTCATTCCCGGGTGTAATAATTAATATGACATCTGGGCGTCTGAACTTCTATTGAAACACCTCTGCCTGTCTTACAACTCGGAGAGCTGCTGTAAAATAATAAAAACAAAACAACTCCATACAAAGCCGTTTTGTTTTCTCCTATAAGCTCGGTTTTGATATGCAGGATTATATTTCAATTTGTAAGATGTTAAAACTACATTGTAAAGTTGTTGTTTTTTATCGCTTCAATGATTCATTGCTGCTGTTTGGAGCAGATGCGTGGCGTTTATGCACTGCTGTTTCTGATGTTAGTGGATGAGAGCATGTTAAAGCAAATTAAACGATTCGTGAAAGAATCGAACACCGATGATTCCTTGTTAACTGCGTGCGCATGCTTCACAGCCATGTGCACGAGCGTGAAAGTCTGCAGCGCGCGATCCACTGCAGTCATGCAGCGACAGTAGACAGTATCAAGGCATACATACATACACATATAAAACACACTGTTAGCGGTGTAGGAGATCTACAAGTTTCTGAATAGTTGTTAATAGATCCATTTTTTATTGTGAAGAAAATTTGAATGATCTAAAGAACCATTTTTCCCACTATAAAGAACTGTTTGTATGTTACATGGATGTTAAAGGTTCTTCATAGAAACACAAAGAACTTTTATTTTTAAGAGTTCTGGGGGCGGAATTATTTGGTATCTAGGCTACTTTAAAACACCTGCAATGAAGAAAAAAAAATGATCAGAAAGTGCCCTACATACCTGTATTCATCTTATTTGTACTAATTTGTTTATGTAAAAGTGCATAAATTGACATTTTTATTTTTAAAAGCATGATTTCCATGTGAGCCCCTTGAAATAAACAAACCACGGTTATGATTTTTCAAGAAAACACCCAAATAAGGCAAAGGCCAGATGTGTTGGTCATATCCATTCATTTTATTTCGCTTGAATATGTGCTTAACCACCACCATGCCTTATTGTGTTATTGTGATAACATTTCTATACAGATGGAATATACTGTATCCTAAACTTACCCTGAATACATCTGCAGATGTTGAAGGGTGGTGTCCAGATGTTTATTTAAGAAGAGTCTTTGTCTGCTGTTGTGCACTTTCTGAGGACTTCATCATGTCTAAGTAGATCAGGTAGAAGATGGGTCACTGTGTAAATAGACATTCTAATGCAATATTCCCATATCCAGTGATCACAAACTAATCTAATGTCAATTTCGGTTGTAGTACCGAAATGAATATTTTTTTTAGTATTGTTCTGAGTTTATGGTACGATTTTTATTTTTTTTACTTATAGTGTAGGTCTAATTATCTTTAGGCAATTATATTTTGAACAGTAGGCTATAGTTATCAGAATGGTTCGTAAATTGTACAGACACCTACTGCCATCTAGTGGTGAAGTCAAGGATGCTTAAGTATAAGGCGTGTGTGTGTGCCAAAGGTGTCAATACAATAACTTTAAAGACAAATGAAAAGATGTTTATGTGTCTTGAGTCTGGAACTGAATGCAAATTATATGCTGTTTATGTTAATAAAGCTTTTCAGGGTGTTTTAACCCCCTATAAAGACTTAATAGGCTAGTAGAGGCCTTACAAGTAGACCTATATATTTCTATGGTGTTTGAAAAGCATTTCGTTAACCACAGAAGATAAATTATTTTTAAGTATTTTTACCTGACGCCAAACAAACACGAGTCACGACACGAGGATGTACAGTATAGGCCTAGGCTATGCAATACGTCGACAAAACCTGACAAGCTACATTATAAATATATAACCAAGATGTTAGTGTTGGTTTTAGAAAGTATTTTACCTAATTGACGGTTAGATAGTTGTGCTATATATAAGCCTCTTGTAAAGCAGACCTCTCTAAAGTCAGAATTCTTTCTCAAACTGGCTAACTAATGTTTACTCACCTGCTGGACTCAATTAACATGGCGCCATCTTGTGGTCATAAACAGAACATCAATGTATAGATAGTTGAGGAGATTTTATTATTTATAACGGGATCCTGCAAAAGTTTTTCCATTCTTGAAAACTCAGTTCCTTCTACATTTATTAATTATTAAATCAATTATGTAACTAATACAATTAATACATCAAGCAAGAAGAAAAGCAGACGAGCAAAGTAATCGTTATGAAATACTGGTCTTTGAACTCACTCATCCTCACCCAAAACTCCCTCTGGGAGACTATTTCTTACTGGACAACACAAACCAGATGCGCTGTGGTGGCAGCTTTCCAAACATCCTACTGGTTATAGGCAACTCGTCGCGTGACAGGCACACGGGCCGTTCAGGGGGTGTGGTGTCACGTGGTACTTTTAAATTGCTGGAGTTTTGTAGGGGCTGCACAAAGTGCACAGAAGCATCCAACAAATCAACATCACCTGAGGACTGAAGCAAGAATGGACGCAGGTCTCAAGCAGATGAACGGGGAACTGGAGAGAAAGGTGAACAAATTTATATTGCTAGAAATTGTGTTTTTAAAGTATTGTTACGCTTATATTGCTGTTTATATTAGGCCTATTTAAAAAAATAAATTATTTGTTATAGCACTTCCATTAGAAAATTAGAATGATTTGGTTGCAAATTAGAATTGGTTATGTAATGCAGAAAACAAGTCAAAGTGTAAATTCTGTGTGGATCTACCTTTGGTCAATGACAGTCCAATTCACTCTTATTATTGTCAGACCTGACTGGAAATTTCTCTCCAGACCACAAAAATAAAGGTCCAGGGAACAATTTATTAAATTGGTTAAAACTGATCAAATTTTATGCAATCAGAAATATGAATTCTTGTTTTATTTTATTTTTTTGAAGGTATATTTGGGTGCCTCAAGTTGTAGCAGCATATATTGTATTGAAAGAGTGTTATGGCAAAATATAGGGTTGAAAGTTATGAAGTATCAGAAATATTAATCTGATGTTATCAAACAAGTCAATAATACAGTAATTGCTTCAATATTTGTTTTATTTTAATTTTAAGGTATATTCTATTTTAAATGTATTATGGCAAAATAGGGGTGAACATTATGATATGGACACTTTGATTCACAGGAATGTGGGTTCACTGGAATGTGAGTGTGACTTTAGTCATGAGTTTTAAAGTCCTTCTGCTCAGACACACACACACACACAAATACACACACACACACACTTTTGATGCAACATTAGGATCATGCAATGTTTTCATAGTAATATATACTATGTAAAATATATATATAGTATATAATATATATAGTAAAATATACCCCTAATTCATTTATCATGCTTCTAAACCTATTAACATTATTTGATATGGAGCAAACAATATTTGCATTTATTATTTTTACATTAATTTCCATTGTGGGCAATTGCTTAGAAAGGTGAGTGTGCCTTGAAAGTTAGTCATTAGTAGATTAGTTGCTAATGTGTAACAGACATGGTTGCATCTTTAAAAAAAAAAGAAAATACTGTATTCACAAACAGAGATGGGTCATTCTGGGTCCCTTGGCAGTTAGCATAATGGGAAAGATTAACTAATGTTCATTTGTGGGCGCTGATCAAACAAAACAAGTGCAAAGCCCTCAAAAATCCAATTGTACAGTTCTGCACTCATTTGATGCGTGTTGATAATGAAGAGTGTAACTGTGTGAGTGTCTCGACTTCTGCTTGTTTACCAGGGCTCTCTGACCTCATCCTACCTGGAAGAACCATTAAACAAATCAGGAGTGGTGTCCTGCATCTTCTCTCTGAAAGAGGAGGTCGGCGCTCTTGTAAAAGCTCTGAGACTGTTTGGGGTTAGTATCTTGACACAACACATTTGCATTGCATCATTTGTCCCTTTTTCTTTCAGCATCCATTTTTCTCTCTCACTCTTTCTCTCTCTCTTATATACACTTGCATTTATCTAAAGCCAAAACGTGAGGGTCAAGGACCGTGGAATGATAGTGGGACGTTTGTAGAAATGCAAAACACTGAACAGACGTATTTGTGGGGGATTAGGCAATGCTGTGTACATGATGTAACTTTAGCAGGGTTAATGAAGTTTATGACATGCCCTCAGTTGATAAAACAGCAAGGAAATGTTGACCTCACAGCACCATGATATATTAAAAGACAAATTTACAGATTTTCAACCAGCTTTGTATCATTAAAATGCCATTAGTATATATAAATGAACAATGTGTACTCTTTCTCCATGTTAATTGCACACAGACCTCCCTGTTTATTTGTCAGCAGAAGTCCTAAGAGTACATATTATATTATAGCATATTGCAATGATTTCTGAAGGATCATGTGACACTAAAGACTGGAGTAATGATGATGAAAATTCAGCTTTGCCAACAGAATTTTTGAAAAATATATTTAATAGAACATAGTTGTAGGATAAATTCTCAGACACTTATTGATTGAAAACAACAATTAAACTTTGTGTTCAGTTATTAGAACGTACAAACGCATATAGACATGCACATAGTGCCTGTGTCCTGAAAGAATGCCAAGATTTCTTGAATCATCTCCAAAGTTTTTCCCTACTTGTATCAAAGTTCAGTATACTTTGTTTTTGGATGTTGACTTTTCTTCTACCTACGTGCAATGAAACAGATGACAGGTTTTATTTACTGAATTTATTTAAAGAAATTATAATTACATAAGAACACTGAAAAAAGTGAAACAACCATGTAATTTATTTAAAGCAAGCATTTGTACTGTAAATTGGTTTAAATGAGTGGTCTAAATCTAGTTATTTTATATTAAAAGCGAACAATGCTCCAAAAAAAACACACCAGACACCAGAGTGTTGATGTGCAGAACATACTGGCTATAGCTTTACTGACTGCAGAAATTGTTGTGAGTTTTATTCATTTTTCTTTCTTTTTTTTTTTTAAACATAACAGAATATGATGCATAGTATTTTCACATTAAGGTCTTTTGAAGTTAGTAAGTAAACTAAATTAAACTAACAAAATGTTTTTAGTTTTATCTGAAGTGCAAACTCCTTTATTTAACATTATAGCTAATTTAGTGTTTGGTTATGGTGAAATCAAGTTGTAAAATGCCAAAATATTATTATATTGACCTACATTAATTAACATTCTGGCTTATGTCTAAAGATTGATTAAGTATGGTGGTCTTGATAATAATTAATAAATGTTTTTTGTCTTTAGGAAAAGTAATATTTATGATTAATGTTAAGTCATAATTCATATAAATATAAAATATAATGTATGAAAAATTAACAAAAAAGAGCAATTTGGTCCAAATTATTATTATTATTTTTTTCAGTACACACAATATGTTGCAGACCAATGTATGCAGTACGTTCCTGAAACTCAGCAACCAAACTAATGAGTCTAGAATCTTCTCTGGTGCTTTCGTGGAAGTCAGTAATGGATATGGGCCAAACATGCACCCCCTAATGCTACTATAAAGATAAAAGCTTGCCCTGTGGATTCTGATTGGTTCTTCTGTACCATCCTACTCCACCCCCTTAAAACACCCCCTTCTCCACCCTCACTTTGCGCACACTCCAGACTTAATTAAAAGCAATTTCCTGCAGCCCACGTTGAAGTTGCTGTGAGGGGAAAGGATGCATTATGAAAGACTGATTGGTTGATTATAGTTATAGTGAATAATTTAGTGAGTAATGATTATTATTAATTAATAATATAATGCTGTTATATTCATTATTAATAATTAACACAATACCAATAATACTATTAATTAATATCATTAATATCTTTATATTTTAGATGGTTAGGACAGTATAAATCACAAACCAAAAATAACCACAAATAGACTAGCATGTATTATCAACTAGTTTATGTGGACTTTGTGGCATAATACATATAAAAAACATATGAAGACACTGGACATTGATCTTAAAACAGATACAACAAATGTTTTTACTGAACCTGCTGACAAGCTGGACACAGTTATAATAACCCAGCACTGCAAAAAAATGCCAAGCTTGCAGAAAAACAATGGTGCAATTCTCTGCTGTGTTGTGTTTTGAGTTGTAAAGGATGTGGATCCACATGGACTCAATCAGTACCACATGGAATGGGAGGGAAAATATTAAAATGGACCAGAGAGGGTCCTAAACATTGTAAACCCTATCCGCCTCTTCTATGGGCCTATGGCAATCAGCAATGGGTGTCCTCCCTCTGTGTGTGTGTAAAAACACATAAATACAAACACGCTTTGGCTTAAACAGCGCAAAAACACCCTCTCTCCTATTGGCTGAAGAAAAGCTGCACAAGTCAGTCCTAGCTGCTGCCAAAATGTGTGTGTGTGTGTGTGTGTAAGTGTGTGTGTGTGCAAGTTTAGTACAGTGCGGTTACTGACGCATTACACTAATTTACTAAATGCCAAGTTGGTTATGAAAAGAGAGGACGACACTGCACAGAAGCCTATTAAACACTCTTAATCATGTCATGTTCATGGTATGTCTTACACATTTTTTAGTAAATAGCTTTTTCCTTAGATGGCCTTGCTTGGAGTGCCACCTAGTGTTTATTCTCTATATACATATAGATGATACAATTTGAATGTGACAAAAAATGTAGGTAAAATCAACTGTATGTTCAATGTATCGTGTTGAAACTATTTTCAAACATTCTAAAACCGCAGTAAATATTAAAAAGATTCCCTTAAAAATTACTGTAATATAAATGAGAGTGTGTATATATATATACACTGCCCTCCAAAAGTTTGGAAACGCCCTAGAAAAGTGGGGTTTTGGACAATATTGGCATGAATCCTTTTTAATTTGTGATATTTTTTACTGATAAGGGACAACACAAACTATGAAAACATATTTTATTACATAAACAGTTTATACATAGAAAGAACTTAAATTTTCGATTAATCAAAATATCCACCATTAGCAGCTATCTGACCTAAACTGGGTTCTAATTGGTTCATTGTATTCTAAACTTAATCAATTGTTGAAGCTATTAAGGTGTGCTGACCCAAAAATCTTTTACAAACCTGGGCCAAGTTTAAACCAGTAACCAGGCATCACAGCTGGCAAAGGGGCATGTCTGACTTTGACATGTATATATTGCTATTATTATGTAATTAAAATGAAAATGATTATTGCTGGTCTTCAGTGATAATGTCAAGTTACTTTAATGTATTTGCACCAAAAAATGAAAAGGATTTATGCTGATATCATCCAAAACCACACTTTGCTAGGGGTGTTTCCAAAATGTATTAAGACAACTTGAAAATATTATTAATTAAAACAGTTTATTCACTATAGTTAAAAAAAAAATGGTAATAAAATATAACAAGAGTTAAACTGGGTCAGAAAAAAATAATCTTAATTATGTCAGATAACACTTAAGCAAAACATGGTCAGGTCAAAGTGTCTGAATAATTGTCACAGTTTACTTTATATATTATAAAGTAAATTACTTTTATTATATTACTTTATATTTATATATTACTTTATATATAGTATATATAC
>RJVU01079805.1:9282188-9296825 GCA_003731715.1 Anabarilius grahami | reverse complement strand
ATATATATATACAGTCAAACACACACACACATAAATATATTTATTAAAAATGATCATCATAATGTCATCATAAAGCAAGAATATATGAATCTTCTGAAATAAGCAAAACAAGCAATAGACAATAGAGATATTCAGATATTGTAATATAGCACATTGAATTATTTAAAATGATGTAATATAATGAAACATTTATACATAAACATAGTGTCTGTACTTTGCAGGAGAAAGGCATTAACCTGACGCACATCGAGTCCCGTCCATCACGCAAGAACAAAGAAGAATATGAGTTCTTCATCAACGTGGATCAAGCCTCCTCTAAAGCTATGGATGAAGTTGTTGACAGTCTGCGCGCTCAGATCAGTGGCCAAGTTCATGAGTTGTCCCGCAACAAACAGAAAGACACAGGTGAGACACAGGGCAACAGTCTGAGGAATAACTCATCACTTCCTATGAGAAAAGGCATTTCGAGGTCAGAGAGAAACACAACGAGAGAGCAAGAATAGGATAGTATAGAATATGAAGAACAGAAATAGAACACATGTTGTAATCGCTCATCAATGTCACTGTGCAGATGGATGGCAAAGACCCTTGCACTCAGCCCCTCTTATGGTTGTTTCCAGAATTACATTAGTTTAGTTTTTGAGGACAAACAGACTCATAGAGATGGACTGAAATGTCTTGTTTCTCTCCAAGAGTCAGTTGAGCAGGGTGGGGGTCAAAGTTCAATACAAAGACTGACAGACCAACAGACCCATCACAATTTCCCCCTCTATACAATAAGAAAACACAGAACAGGGGACATTTATGGATATTTATGGCTGATGAGGAAAACCAGTCAGGGTCTTCAGTTGTTGGCCTTTTGTTCAGACCGCCTCAGGCTCACTGTTGAACTATGTACTTATGGCTGGACCTCCAAAGAGTTTAACTGTCATAAATCTAGACGATACACAGCTCTGGCTGCTGTAGAGCAAGATTTAGCCTCATAGCCTGGACTGGCTCTTTCTCCACACAATGCTTTCTGTTTACTACTGTGTCATCCATCTCTGTTAGCATGCCAATGTTAGCGACCAATCGATATTAGCAAGTTCACATATCCAGAACTTAGTTAATAAATCTCAATTTAATAAAAACTCAGAGAATGGAAACACTATAGGTCTCATTGAAACCTCATTGAAAACAGGAATTTCAATGGAAGTGTTTGGGGCGAGTAATTCTGGAAGATTTAAAAGAGGAAGACAGCTTCTTCAATTGACAACTTCATCAATACAGAAGTGTGTGTTATTTGAGGTGTTAAGTTGTCTAAATTGTCTTTTTAGTAGTGGCACTAGTGTTCTAAATGGATGAATAGGTTATTCCCATGACTCCAATGAATGAAATTTGTGGATAGTTACGAATATAATCAGTAATTTCTTAAACTCTTCTTACATTAGCATGTATAATATTTTAGTCTTATGGATATACATTTGAAGCAGAGTTCATTTGAGCATTTATTCTTGTGCAGTGTCTTAACCCATAGACTTGCATTGTTAGTTCATTACCGTTGTGAAAAAGAAGTGCACTTAATTGTACTGAATTTGCACTTGTAGTCTTTTGCAGATAATGTAATATTGATGGAATAAAACACCACTTAAGTGTACTTAAAGAGAGTACACTTTTATCACTGTTTCTTAACACACATAAGTACACTTTTGAAAAGGGCAAAAGTCAAAGTTTTGCTTTAAGTTACATTTTAAATCATTATGTTTTAATAACCTTTTTGTGTACTTAGAAGTTGACTAAAGCTAAATGACATACTAAAGCAAATGTAAATTACTTGATTATAATTTTAACTGTATTTTGTTATTCGATATTTCATTTAAAGTTAATATATTTTAAATGACTGTCCAACTTGTGTAATTACTGTGTAATTACAAATATATTTAAATACATGATTAAATATATACATACAAGAGTCAATAGAAATGACAGTAAAGAATAATTTAGTTACCATAAATGCTTGCCATTACATTCAAGAGTACACTTTAAACATATTTAAAAGACAATGGGTAATGGTAATGATGAAATTACATATAAATATGTATTTAATGGGACAAAAAAGCAGTAAAGTTGCATTTAATTTAGGTTATAATACATTTTTTAATGTATTAGCATGCAATTAAGTGTCCGAGAAACATACATCAGTTCACACTTTAAAGTATACATATTATTTCAGTTGAAATATTATTTCTTTTTAAAAGTGCGCTAAAGTGTGCTTTTTTTCACAAGGATGCTGTCAATAGAGCTTAACTCACATTGAATATTCCTTTAATTAACATTCTTCTTTTTTTCCCCTCTCATCTAAAGTTCCATGGTTCCCCAATGTCATCCAGGACTTGGACCGCTTTGCCAATCAGATTCTCAGTTACGGGTCCGAGCTGGATTCAGACCATCCTGTAAGACACTGTGTGTGTGTGTGTGTGTGTGTGTGTGTGTGGGCGCGTCTGTTTTTGAAGTGACCGTCTGTATGATCAGAGAAAAGAGCGAAAGTGAGCGTGAGAGGAACTTCTTCATTTTTATTTCAAACGCATGCGTGTGTGGGTGTATTTTTGTAGACGCGTAGTTGGTCCATGCGACTCTAAAAGCCCACAGTCTGCATCACTCTCTATTCTAATGGAAACGGGCGGGGGCCCTCAAATTGATGTCATCGCTTTAATTGAGCCCCTGTAATTATAAATAATTGCCCCTTTCCAGCCGTCATTAAACTGAAATGCATTCATCATGAGCAGCAAACACTCTACAAAGGCTTCATTTGAATGAGTCTTCTGCATGAGCCTTAGTAATACTGTCAAAGGCTACTGAGAGATCAGAACTAGTGGTATAGATCCACTTTGTGATCACACACACCCTAACCTTGCTCTCATTCGCAGGGCTTTACGGACCCCGTGTACCGCGCCAGGAGGAAGGAATTTGCTGACATTGCCTACAACTACAGACAGTAACTATTGCCCTCGCCGTTCTTTCTTTCTCCCCCTTTTTCCCATGGGCTACAGGGATCGTCCCCACCTCTAGCGCTTTCCCTGTTGTTTTGTTGTGCTTTCTATGGAAAATTACTCCTACTGCCTAACAAAAGGGCTAAATTACAGGGTCCCAGCGCAGTCCGGAGCGCCGGGAGCTTTGTCATCATAATTGAGATGCATTATTCACACGGCCACTACAAAGGGCAGGAGCGTTGAATGCTACGCCCCCTGAGGAAGCTCACATTTACATACACGCTCCATCAATAATAACAGCAATCATCACTCCTGAACTTATTCTCACACAGATATGACGTGCGTGTGTATGCTTAGTGTTTTGACATGCCCTGACATTTCAGTTATTTATAACATTGTTAAAGCTAAAATCTGATTACACTGTATTAAGCACAAACTGTGCTACAACATTATGCTTGCTTAGTTTGTTACACCCCTGTTTCAGTGCTGTTTTGGTATAAAAATACAATGAAATCCAACAAGCGTTTGGAATCTTAAAGGGACAGTTCACCCAAAAATGAAAATTCTGTCTTTATTTATTCACCCTCATGTCGTTCCAAACCTGTATGAGTTATAATATATAATAAAACTATAGATACTGTTCAGACAAAAGTATGTGCCCTAAAAATGAGCTAAGCATCTCTTTGTTTTGTTAGTGGACAGATTATTCCACAAGTTGAATACACGGCTGAAGAGAAGGCCACATGGGGGATGGTTTTTAGTGAGCTGAAGACTCTGTACCCCTCACATGCCTGCCGTGAACACAACCGTGTTTTTCCACTGCTGGAGAAGTATTGTGGGTACCGTGAGGACAACATCCCGCAGCTAGAGGACATCTCACGCTACTTGCAATGTAAGATCATCTTCCATCTTCGAGCTTATTTGAGGTCATTCTGTCAGGTGTAAAAATAAAGTTTTAGCATGTAAAAAAAATGATTTAAATTCAATGAAATAGTGTTTTAGTTGGGGATGTAAAATGAGGATTTAGTGTGTGATAAAATAAAATAAAAATGAATAAAAATATTTGTGTTTTACTTACATATCTCACCCTTTGTTGATTTCCCAGCATGCACTGGTTTCCGTCTGCGTCCCGTGGCCGGTCTCCTCTCCTCGCGTGACTTCTTAGCTGGTCTCGCTTTCCGTGTGTTTCACTCGACCCAGTACATTCGCCATAGCTCCAAACCCATGTACACACCTGAACCGTGAGTATACACACCGAGAAGCTGTTACACACAGCTCTATCTTTGAAATAAATGTCACAAATATATTGAAAGTGATCATATTGGTAATAATACAGTGGCTAAAATATGTATTTATTTCCACAGGGACATCTGTCATGAGCTGCTGGGTCATGTCCCACTGTTTGCTGACCCAAGTTTTGCCCTGTTCTCACAGGTTTGATATTACATTCTTTAATGTAACTTTACAATAATATAATATAATACTTAATATCAAAATATGATGGTGTTTTCATTCTGATCAGGAAATTGGACTTGCTTCTTTGGGCGCCCCTGATGAGTTCATAGAGAAACTGGCGACAGTAAGTACTTTAGATTACAATAAGAATAATTTTTCACGTTTTAACTGAGACCATGTTATAGGACCACACACACACAGTATATTTGGCTCTCTCAAGGACTGAATGAATTTAAAATGTTTATTTTTATTATTATTTGTAGGTCTACTGGTTCACTGTGGAATTTGGTCTGTGCAAGCAAGGAAATGAAGTAAAGGCTTATGGTGCAGGTCTGCTCTCATCTTTTGGCGAACTGCAGGTGCGTATGTGGTGCCTTTCTGCTTCTTCCTGGTTCATGCCCTGTGCTATAGTGTATAACCCAACAAAGTAAACTAGGTTCTTGCTGTGAGCTTTTAGAGAATGATTTTTTATGGTATGACAAGGGGAGTGATACACAGAAACATGACACAGATGCACAAAAATATGGCCATAGTGGAGAGCAGACTGAAATTCAGATATAATTCTACTGTCTTGCAGTACTGTTTAACAGACAAGCCCAAACTTCACCCCTTCGAGCCTGAGAAGACCTGTCTGCAGAAGTATCCCATTACAGAGTTCCAGCCTGTTTACTTTGTGGCTGAAAGTTTCGAGGACGCAAAAGAAAAAGTCAGGTAAAGTGACTGCAATTAAATCAACAAAATCTGCCTTTCTCTCAGAGAACTTTTTACAGTTGTCTATATGCATCTTTTGTTTTTTATTACAGGAAATTTGCTGCCACCATTCCCAGACCTTTCACTGTGCACTACAATGCCTACACACAGAGCATTGAGGTGCTGGACAACACACAGCAGCTGAAGAACCTGGCTGACAGCATCAGTGGTGTGTCTTTAGTATTATGAGTCCTCCCCATAATTATACAAGAATGAATAAAGTAAAATCTGGATTTTCAGTAAGAATTCTGTACTGAATGTAAACAGGAATGAGATGAATTTTCTTTTTATTTATATAAAAAAGGGGGATTCTACTAAAGACTCTGGAAATATATATTGTAAAATTAAATGTATCAAAAATGTACTTTTTGCAGTAACAAAGAAACTAACCGGTACAATTGAAGTAAAAAAAAATAAAATACTATTTGGTATCATTAAGTCAAACTGAATACATTAGTTAACACTCAAGGGTCAGATCAGCACTCACTGTAAAAAAAATATTTTACTAAACTTAATTTCCTGTCTTTATCCAATTTATTTGTCCAATGTTATCTGAACTTTTGGGAGTAAGTAAAACTCAAAAAAGCCCATATACAAAAAAGTAACAAAATGTAATGAGTTGAGATTTTTTACAGTGTTGTGAAACTGTTTATAGCATTATTACATAACATCTTCGTTTCCAAACATTTAGCTTGTCACAGTTTCTACTCATTTTTATTTTATATTTCAAATAAAGAATTCAGAGTTTTAAATAAATTTTCTTCACCTGTAATCAGTGTTGTTGGTAACGCATTACAAGTTACTTGAGTTACGTAATCAGATTACTTTTTCAATTTACAACAAAATATCGAAGTTACTTTTTCAAATAATTAACGCAAGTTACTTTTTCACATTTATTGATTGACAGCTCTCCTGTCAATCAATTGGGAGAAACTTGACCTTCAATGACTTAATTCAACCATACTAATAAGCAAAAATTACTTTAGATTAGATTTAGAAATAATTGTTTTGAACTTCCTTCTCCTGTATCCTATTCTTCTTTAATCCAGAACAGCAGCACAGCTGAAAGGTTTGTTTGAGCTGCGCCCTCTACTGTACAGGCGTAAATATACACTTCCTTCAGCCCGAGACTTATTCATTTCACTTTTGGTTACATTTGCCAAAAAAAATTGTTTTTACTTTAAAAAAACAAACAAGCAAGCCCAGCCCAGCCCAGGTGAGAAAGTAATGCAATAGTTTTGTTACACATTACTTTTCATAAAAAGTAACTAACGCAATTAGTTACTTTTTAGGGAGTAATGCAATATTGTAATGCATTACTTTTAAAAGTAACTTTCCCCAACACTGCCCGTAACGAAATTCAAAGTGTTTAAAAGGAATGTATCACTACAGTTTGTGACTTTGGCACCATATTTTACTTTAAAAACTAAGGTGGCAATAAAACTTTATTTTTTAAGTTCATGTTGAAAATGTTACAGTGACTTAGAAATAACTCCCTAAGGTTCGTTTTTTTTTTTTTTCGTTCTTATGATTGGTGCCTAAAGCAAGCCTTGCACAGTTTTTGTTGTTCATATGACCAGCATAATTTTTTTATAGCCTTACTTGTTATGTTAATATGTGCACGTTTGAATTTAATTCACATGGATCACAAATTTATGTTTTTTTTTTTTTATGTTATCTTCCCAGGTGAGATCTCAATCCTGTGCAATGCCCTGCGGAAGATGGAGTGAAACGATGGAGAGAAAAGAAGAAATGCAGGAAAATCAAAGAAGCTCTATAAGCATCATCTATATTTCTTTTTAGCCTCATCTATAGTTTTGCTAATCAAGCTGTGACAGAGAGAGCAATATATTAAATATTAAATTAGTCATTATGTATTGCATGTAGACAATATTTATAGCCTAATTGTTCTAGTCCAAATATAGGCATTACGTATTTATCTGACATATAACGAAGTAACACGAAACAAATACCCCTGTAAAACAAATCGCATGTAAATACCAAAAAAGCTTCCGGCAATAGGCTATTTGCTATTTTATATATGATATATTACTATATATTTTAGAATCTTGGTAGTTTAATCGTACAGAAATACAGATTGCCTACCGTCCACAATTTGCTTCAGCTGTTGCTTCTTCTTGTCGCACAATGTTGCTGTAATTTTCCCAAACAAGCCGCAATCAGTGAATCACAGGATCAAAGGAGTATGTGTTGAGCTAATGTATTTGGGGGACGAATTATTTTTATGAGTGATTTTATTTGTACATGCGTTCATATGTTTTATTAAACCAAAGCTTAATAATTTGCAGTTTCGCTTGACTGTGAACGCAATTCATTTATCTGACTTAAATGTTATGCATGCATTGTCACATGTATTTAAAAAAATCAATAAAAGATATGTTATTATTAAAAACTATTATATCTTTCTTTTTCATTGGTATTATTAGCCTATTATTTTTAGGATAGGCTACCACACTATCAATAAATACATTTTTATATATTTTATATAGTAATAATAATAATAAATTATTATATATAATAAAATAATGTATTATTATTATCGCAATTACAAGTGAACAAACAGCATGCGTACAGCAGAAGTCCGTTTCAGTACCTTGGAGAGCAGCACAATCTCAATACCTTATTTTTGCATCATTTAGGACCCTAAAAACAAAAGATACTCATTTAGTTCTGACCTTTCACGGAAATAGCGTTTAGTTTATGCAATTTATCGCTTTTGGCTGTGAAGCGCCTGTGAAATGTCACGTGTCACGGCTTTATTTGGTGCCCGGAAAATAGAAAGACAAATTCATGACGCATTTCAGCATAAAATCAGACGTGCATTTGCGCAATACATTTACATAAAGTCATGCACAATATAAATTGCAAGGCTGTGGCCCCACAGTGAACATAGAGTTTTCTCCGCATTTGGGTAGATTTGAACTCCTTATTTACTGTCAACACGAAGATTATTTGGATATATTTATTTTCAGATATAGTGGTCAATTATTTCCCTAAGAATCGATGAAGACGGACAGTATAGTGCAGAATATTCCGCTGGGCGGCAGAAAGCGCAGTCTGATCGAGGACGCGCGGCGCGACAGAGAGAGCTGCTCTTCATCTCCGGGCCCATCGCGCTGCGGGGACAGTTTCGTGTTTGAGGAGGAGAAGAGCGGCAAAGTCACTCTCAACATCGTCTTTGGTCTCAAAAATGAGAAAAACGCAGGCTTCTTCAAGGCTGGCAAAGTCTTCGAGGTGTGTACTATTACTTAGGTGCTTTTTATTCATTGGTTACGGTTGTTGTAACACACAAAGACATTTTGTTTAAACGTCTGTAACGTTTTTTTCCACGTTGTATGTCTCAAACTTATAGCTAGCCTACTTAGTTTAATATTCCATACTATAATATTCACATTTTTGTTATTTTGTTGCAAATACGGAAGTTTAAAAAAACTGTGTAAATTAAAGTCAAGGACAAAAACGCGTTATTTTACGTTGTTACACTCTAAAAAATGCTGGGTTAAAAACAACCCAAGTTGGGTTGAAAATGGACAAACCCAGCGATTGGGTTGTTTTGACCCAGCAGTTGGGTTAAATGTTTGCCCAACCTGCTGGGTAGTTTTATTTAACCCAAATATTGTTTAAAAATTACTGTATTTCTTGCTTAAAATGAACCCAAAATATGTTGGAAATTAACATTTATTAATATGTTTAATAAACAAACATTTATTAATACTTTTTTGAATAATATTTAAACAATAAACATTTATTAAATTGCTTATTAATAAATGCTCATCTTTTTGATTATTATTGTTGCCTCTAGTAATTATGAGTCTGATTTTTAATTTCCAACCTATTTTGGGTTCATTTTAAGCCAGACATATAGTAATTTGTAAACAATTGTTGGGTTAAATAAAACTACCCAGCAGGTTGGGCAAACATTTAACCCAACTGCTGGGTCAAAACAACCCAATCGCTGGGTTTGTCCATTTTCAACCCAACTTGGGTTGTTTTTAACCCAGCATTTTTTAGAGTGTAGTAAGTAGCCTATATGTAACACGTGTAACACCTTAAAATAAAGTGTTACCTAACAGTAACACCAATAGAAAACGTGGACATTTTAAGTTCTGTGCATTAATTTACTGTGATAATCAAACATATTGCTTCTATACTCCATAATTATACCATCCCCTGAAATTTAATTCAAAATGGTAAGCAAAAACAAAAAACTTTAGCAAATAAAATTGAAAACAAACACATCAATCAGGTTAACAACTCTAAAAACATAACAGACTGTGTACTCTCTCACAGTTCACATTATGTTCATCCTTGTGAGTCCTCAAGCAGTACACGGGAAAGTGTTACACTAATCAAATGATATTTCTAGTTTTTATACATTATGTTGTGTTAGACTTTCGAAGCCAAGCTCCTTCATCTGGAGAGTCGACCAAGCAGGAAGACGAAGAAGAGCACCGGAGAGGATCTGGAGTTCTTCATGAGATGTGAAGTGCACTGCTCTGACACTGACATTTTCATCAACTCCTTAAAAAGAGTTGCTGATGAAGTGCGAATAGTGCAAGAGGAAAAGAGTAGGTGATTTATCTATTCCATATTGCATATAACACCAGAAGACTTTTATTATGTTCATTTTATTTTATTTTTTGATCATATAGTTCCTTGGTTTCCAAAGAAGATTTCGGACCTAGACAAATGCAATCATCTGATAACAAAATATGACCCTGATCTGGACCAGGAGCATCCTGTAAGTGAACTGATGCTGTTTTTAAAACCGGACAATATTTTATAATCCTGGTTCTGCTTGTGCATTATTCAGATCAACTGTAATATCAGTGATATGAATGATTGTATTATTCAGGGATTCAGCGATCCAGAATACAGAAAACGAAGAGAATTCATTTCTGCACAGGCTTTCAACTATAAGCAGTAAGGAATATGAAATTCTATCTGAAATTATTATTATTATTCTTGTTGTTGTTGTAAAATGTGCATTGTGCTAATTAATCAGATTCATTTTTATAAAAAATGTATTAATGTATAATTTATATAATGTATAAATTACTTTATNATTACTTTATAAACTTTAATAATAATAATTATTATTATTATAAAATGTGCATTGTGCCAACAAATCATAGATTATTTTACTCAAAAATATATCTAAATGTAATTACTGCATGAACTTCAATCATCAACTATGTAAATATATTTTAGGGGAGAAAAAAAAAGATTTTTCTTTTGTCATCGTAGTGGTGACCCTTTACCTGTAGTGGTTTACACTCCAGAAGAGACTGCAACTTGGTAGGTTTTCCCAATTATGAGTCTGATTGCAGTCATTACTTCTTCAACTCCATGTCATTATTTGTGCTGTATATCAAATTAAAGAGCGCTTTTTGTGATGAGGCAGGAGGGAGGTCTACAGGACTCTGAGCAGTCTGTACCCCAGTCACGCCTGCAGACAGTTTCTAGAAGCCCTGGGCCAGCTGGAGAGCGAATGTTTGTATGGGGAAGACAAGATCCCTCAGCTTGGAGAGGTGTCTGCTTTTCTTAAAGGTAAACATGTCTGCTTATTTCATTGCTCTGTGCAAAAGTTGCAAAACTGCAATTTACATGGATTTTAACCATGTCTGTGTGTGCTTTGTTTAGAGAGGACAGGGTTTCAGTTGCGGCCAGTGGCAGGGCTGCTCTCTGCTCGGGACTTTCTAGCCAGTCTAGCATTCCGGGTGTTCCAGTGTACCCAGTACATTCGTCACCCTTCAGCTCCAATGCATTCCCCTGAACCGTACGTACAGTGACACAATTTGCAAACCTTCTAAAGGGGTCCTATTATGTTTGTTTTTTTACATTTTCAACTTTCTTTACTGTGTAATGTTGCTGTCTGAGCATGAAAAAATGTCTGCAAAGTTACAAAGCACAAAGTCAAAGGGAGTTATTCTCTATATCAGTAAGCACTGTTTCTGAACTCCCTGAAATGCCTCGACGTCACAATATTCTCCATTTAAATAATTCCCGCCAAAGGCATACACAGAATAAAAAAGGGAGGAGGCCTGGTTGAGTTTTATTAGTAGTGTGTTAAAACTCACAGTTATTGTAAGAGGCGTGACATTTCTGAAACACTCTTGAAGCGGTTGACCAATCACACTGGTCCAGTCGACCAATTAGAGCACATTGTGCTTTTCAGAAGGAGGGGCTTCATAGAGGCCGGAACTAAACAGAGAGTTACTGACAGACTTGGAAGAGAGGTGCTGCAACAATGTAAAATATGTGGGAAAATTATGTTTTTTTAACATTCAAGCATTAAAAACTTTTCTAGAAGACCCTAAAAACAAAAACTAACTCAATTTTAATGTCAACAGTGACTGCTGCCATGAGCTACTTGGACATATCCCTATGCTTGCAGACAAAGAATTTGCTCAGTTTTCACAGGTGAAATGTCCATACTACATATCAAATCATTTCATAACATATATAATAAATAAAGTCAAAATAGAAAATGCATGAACCTGGATATTATAATGCCATTCACAATGCAAGTTAATTGAATACAGAAAGGCCTTATTTGAATCTTCAGCCTCTTAATATTGAATAACAATTTGTATTTGACACAGAATGTTTTACTTTGCAGGAGATTGGCCTTGCCTCACTTGGAGCATTAGATGAGGATATTGAGAAACTGTCCACAGTGAGTACATGGAGATATTCAGAGGGAGAATAGTATATTAAAGCAAGTCTTTAGCGCCCCCTTGTGTTGCTTAATTCAAATGACAAATTCAACAACTGGTTAAAAGGCCATTATCTCTAACTATTCTGTCCTTGAATGAAATCTCAAAGCCAGCCATTTGTATTTACCATTTTATATTCAGTATGCAGCATGTATGTACTACATGTTTGTATGTGTAGCCTAACAAAAGTTTAAATTTCTCTGAATTTTATACACAGCTGTACTGGTTTACAGTGGAGTTTGGCCTCTGCAAGCAAAGTGGAACCGTAAAGGCCTATGGGGCTGGACTTCTGTCCTCCTATGGAGAACTTTTGGTAAGATAAAAATAATTTTTTTTGTTTGATTGTTTGTTTGTTTACTCTTGAAGACACCTGCTTAATGCACTTATTACAACACTGACTTGCAAAACCTCTATATACAGTCTTTTATGCTCACCATAAAACAGTAAAAACAGTAATATTTTGAAATATTATTACAATTATTAAAGTAACTTTTCAGCATTCAGTCTTCAGTGTCACATGATCCTTCAGAAATCATTGATATGTTGATTTGGTGCTGAAGAAATATTTCTTATTATCAATGTTGAAAACAGTCATGATGCTTAATGTTTTTGTGGAAAACCATGATGCATTGTTTTTTTGATGAATAGAAAGTTTAAAGAACAGCATTTATTTGAAAATTAAACACATAATGAATTTTTCAGTACGCCCTTTCTAATGAGCCCCAATACAAGTCATTCAACCCAGCTGAGACTGCAGTCCAACCATACCAGGACCAGTCATATCAGCCTGTTTACTTTGTGTCCGAAAGCTTTGAGGATGCCAAACACAAGCTGAGGTGGGTGTTGTTTTTTTTTCCAGATGATCTGTAGATCTCTTCACCGAGGTAATCATTACTGACTGCTGTCGTTGTCTTTCCTCAGGCAATATTCATCTACAATCCAGAAGTCCTTTTCCATTAGATATGATCCTTACACTTGCAGCATGGAGGTCCTAGATGAGCCTTCTAAGATCCAAAATGCTTTAGGGCAAATGAGGGATGACCTGAAGATTTTACATAAAGCTATGGAGAGACTGGGACAGAAATAAACCACAGTGGGAGATCTATCATCAATAACAACTACCTATTTAAGGAAACCATGAATATGAGTACATGAGGCCTGGAGTTGAAACGTGTATATGTGTCAGTATCACCTTGTTATGGATGTAATGGACAGTTCGGTTTACAAAAATAATAAATATCTTTATTTTGACTACTGCTGCAGTAGTGTAATGTGTATATGCAATATGTTTGGACAAGACCAGAAGTCTTTTAATTGCTACATTAAAAGAAAAAGAGATGGGAAAAATACCTCACAGAGTCCCTGCATGCTGAATTCTGTAGAAACACATGCCAGGCCAAACTAGGCACATGCTTTCATACATATTCAAAAATTATCCCTCAAATTATAGACACACAACAAGTTTCCCCTACAAAATTAAGCTCTTAAAACCCAAGAAAGCAAAGCTTCATGTTTTAAAATGAAAGTAAAAATCTAAATAAAGTGGAATGTTATCAGGCCATAAACAGAAAGTACATTCTCCAAAATATCTCACCAATCGATCAAAGTCTGGTATTAGAAAAAGGCAGACACACATGGATGCCAAAGGAAGTACGGGTCTGTGCTTACTGTGACACTGGTGAGGTTGAGACAGAGACTCACTTTCTCCTTAACTGTGGTAAATATAAAGAGGTGAGAGAGAAATGCTTTGACAAACTGTCAAACCTCATGCCACAGTTTTCCAGTTCAGTAAAAACAGATCAAATGCAGATGTTACTGGGGGAAAGACAGTTACTCATCAATTTCCACAAAATTCATTTTTCAGCTGCATACCCTCTAAAACTATATAATATATATAAACACAACGAATCTTGATAGTATGATCATAAATGAATCATCTTTCCTGCTTTGGCTCCAGCAGGAAAAGAGACCGTGGATTAGCCCAACTTTTAACAGATTGACAGCTTGTGGTTTGTAGGTTGGAACAACTACGCAACTGTTCCATTCACACTAAAGATTAGGCTACCAGGTCACAGCATATTCCTCCCCATTGGCCCAAGCAGGCCAAATCATCTTCTAGAAGAAACCACAAAATGAGCAACCAGGTCACTCTGTCCATTGAATTCATTGAGTTCAGGGTTAAATGAGGTTATATCAGCTGGCTGACCTTTGTTTGCCTTGAACATGCTGAATAAAATGAATCAGAGAGAGAGAGAGAGAGAGAGAGAGAGCGAGAGAGAGAGAGAGAGAGAGTTTGTCAGGCAAATAATGTAATAAATGTGGAAGAGAGGAGAGGAGCAGACATCTGCTTTCATAAACCAAATTCAAACACTTAATCGTCTCTCGTATCTCATTTTACACAGCGCTCAACTGAGCCCACAAATCCCTCTGAAAACTGGATCAGATAGCTTGGATACAAATCCATTACTAAACAAATGTGCATTGCCATAGCAATACGATAACCACTAATGGTTCCAGTGAAATTCTTCCCACAAATCCTGAATGTTTATCACGTCACATCAGAACAGTTCTATTTGGTAATATAATGGGCATTTTAGAATGCAACAAATGGGTTCTGGAAGTAACAATTCCATTCATTTTCTACGTAGGGGAACTGATTTTGAACGCTAACTGTCCTGCACCTGAGCCCAAATCTGGGATTTGGATGTGCACACCTATTTTAT
>RJVU01079805.1:9252133-9282120 GCA_003731715.1 Anabarilius grahami | reverse complement strand
ACTTGCAAAAGCTCTATATACACCGATCAGGCATAACATTAGGACCACCTTCCTAATATTGTGTTGCTCCCACTTTTGCTGCCAAAACAGCCCTGACCTGTCGAGGCATGGACTCCACTAGACCCCTGAAGGTGTGCTGTGGTATCTGGCACCAAGATGTTAGCAGCAGATCCTTTAAGTCCTGTAAGTTCCGAGGTGGGGCCTCCATGGATCAGACTTGTTTGTTCAGCACATCCCACAGATGCTCGATTGAATTGAGATCTGGGGAATTTGGAGGCCGAGTCAACACCTTAAACTTGCTGTTGTGCTCCTCAAACCATTCCTTCTTCCATTGCTCCGTGGTCCAGTTCTGATTCTCACATGCCCACTGTTGGTGCATTCGGCGGTGGACAGGGGTCAGCATGGGCACCCTGACTGATCTGCAGCTATACAGCCCCATACGCAACAAACTGTGATGCACTGAGTATTCTGACACCTTTCTATCAGAACCAGCATTAACTTCTTGAGCAATTTGATCTACAGTAGCTCGTCTGTTGGATCGGACCACACGGGCCAGCCTTCGCTCCCCACGTTTATCAATGAGCCTTGACCCTGTCGCCGGTTCACCACTGTTCCTTCCTTGGACCACTTTTGATAGATACTGACCACTGCAGACCGGGAACACCCCACAAGAGCTGCAGTTTTGGAGATGCTCTGACCCAGTTGTTTAGCAATCACAAACTGTCCCTTGTCAAACTTGCTCAAATCCTCACGCTTGCCCATTTTTCCTGCTTCTAACACATCAACTTTGAGGACAAAATGTTCACTTGCTGCCTAATATATCCCACCCACTAACAGGTGCCCTGATGAAGAGATACTCAGCGTTATTCACTTCACCTGTCAGTGGTCATAATGTTATGCCTGATCGGTGTATAGTCCACCAATCAGAGTAGGCCTATTGTGACAAACAAATAGCACAAACATTTTAGCACACCCACTCCCATTAAACACTGTGAATGTAATGTTTTGATTAGTAACAGCTAAAGAACTGAATCGTTAAGAGGATCCGGAACCAGAATTGTCACATACTTTACTATTCCCACCATAGGTAGGTCTACATCACTGTTCAATTACTTTTCAGCCATTGGTCATACTGTGAAATAAAGTGCAACCACAAGTCTCGGTTCTAAAAAGATTTTATCCAGGAGAGCCCTCATGAAAATACATTATCTCCTGGAATCAAAAAGAGCACTCCTTCCTTTTGTTCTTTTTGCTTTGTCTTAAGTAGTGAATAGGATTATGCCTCTGAGCCATGCGGAAGCTCTCAACCTGGTTGGAGCTGCTTTGATCATGGTGATTTTTTTTAGTCATTAAAACTACTCGCCAACTTTGAAGGCTTAAGGCATTAAGCCTTTGAAGGAGGGCTTGCGTAGGCTTTATTCTTAATGACAGAGAGCATCTGCTGGAAGAAATGCCTAAGCATACTCCATCACAACACTGCCTCTGTTGTGCCATCTTTCCTAGCAGGCTGACACTGGATGACTGAAATATTCCAAATAAAAAACAGATCCTTTCCTATATGATGCATACTCTAATCATGCACTGATTTAGAATAAAAAGGGATATTCACAGAACTCTGGCACAGCCCTCACTACCAACTGTAATGAGTTCAGCCACCAGATGGCAGTCTTGGGTTACAATTGTGCCCAAAGAAATATTGATAATTCAAAATAGATTTTTGGAAGGTAATCATTTACTGTATCATATTCCCTAAAAAGTCCTTTCAGTTTCTCAATTCTCTTTCAGAAAATTATTGTATCCTTTGGAATAGTGTCCCTTGTGTGAGAGTATGTGGAAGAGGCTGACATTGATTTCTCCAAGCTATATGCAGCTGGTCCAGCACCAGCCACGTTCAGCGCTACCAAAGCCTCGTTTCAGACCACATTGAACTTATTCAAACAAAACCAGCAGACCAGGAGAGCAGTAGCATGTTATGATTGCGGATGGTGGTGTGCTTCTGGGCTCCAAGAATCATACAGGCTTGTCTTTCGGGCCTGAAAGAGTGTAGGTTCAGTTCTCCCTACTTCTTTATGCACCCGTTTCAATCACACCTTAACACCTAGGCACAATATGACCTACTGTTATAAATGGAGCACATGCAAAAGTCTCAGGAACTTGCAGGAAAACTTCTCCAGGGTTGCTACACTTCTTGACCAACTAATTTCCATTAAAATTCTCATTAAAAGAATTATATTCTTAAAAAGAATTTAAACTTTAGTTAGTCATATTTTACTGTATCATTTCTTCTTAGAAAAAAATGGTTTAATAAAAGTGCTTCAATTTTCTAGCCATGAGGTGCATGCAGAAAAAAAGGAAATTATATCATAGAGGACCCCTGCAGCCCCTCGTGATTGTCATCAAGTCTCTTAAAATACTAAGTTCTGTCATGACAACTCTCGGAGTGTTTGGCATGGTAACGGATATGATAATGTTGATATTGTCTTGGCGAAATAAATCTGCTATGCTGCTGCTGCAGAGCAAGTACAGACTTGTTATTACCAATACATAAAGGACACGCTGCTGTACAATATAGTATACATGAATTGCCCATAGCAGATTTATACACAGGTGGAGCTGGGGAAGGTGGAGGGTTTCTGAAAACACCAAGTGCCGACCAAGTATTTCAAGGATGAGCAACTAGCTCATTGCTTTATAAGGGGCTTTCGCACCAGAGGAACCTTTTCATAGTTCCTAGAACTATTGACTGAAGTACCCGGATTTTGACATGTTTGCACCGCAGGAACTAGGAACGATTTTAGTTCTAGGAACTCCTTTTGGGGGAACTAAATTAGCTCCTACTTCAGAGTAGGGTCTAAACCAGCACTATAGGAACTATCAGTGAGGTAAGTGTACGTTGATTGGACAAACGGATGTCAAATGCTGGCACCCAGCAATTTTTAAAAAGCTGTGTAAACATATTTACTTCACGAACATGGAAAACAGCGATAACGGCATATACCTGTTGTCTGCAGGGTTGTGTTCTTTTCTCCCCCTCGACGATATGTAAATAATGAAAGTTGTCATAGGAGTTTTCGTCTCTTAGCCCCACTTTTTGCTCTTTCAGTCACGTAAATTATGCCTAGTGAGCTGGTTCATAGTTGTACCATAAGAGTGCATATTACTACCTTTAGGGTACATATCAGCCTGTGCCATCTAGAGTTTCATGACAGAACTTTGCATTTATTGTCGAATATAGAGAGCATCCTTGTAAAAACTTAGTACAATGTTTGAAACTAATAAGATTGTGGATGTTATTTGTTATTGACCCAACTTTTCTACCTTTTGGCCTCACACCTTCCTGCCCACACAACTGTGCATAGCACAATTGACCTGAGAGAACCCTTGTTCCCCCCTTTGAGAGTCTCCTGTGCTTTTCTTGGAAAAACATATCTTGTGTTCCCCTTGCACTTCAGTTTCCCATGCTTGTCTTCATCTTCAGGGTTCAACTATTGAAGCACAAATAGCATTGCGTCTGTCTCCCCCACCACACATGCGTCACAGTCGAGTGGAGGAAGTTCCCCTGTAGTGTTAGGAATGGGACTGAAGATTATTATCCTGGTGGAGTCAATGAGACGGTCTATATGAGCACCTGTACAGAGTTTTTTTCTCACACTCAACCGTTCTGCAACGAAAACTGCCAGCTCCTGCCGTTTGGCGACCTTTGGCTCAACTTCAGCCATCTTGGCAGAACACCACACCAAAAACACTGATACAATGCTTCGCAGAAAAAGGGAAAAAAAACCAGGGAGAGAGAAAAGTGTCTTGTTTCCCACAATTGTTAGTCTGAGTTCTAACCCAAGTGACCTATAAAATAAGACACAGTGGAGTAAGTACAGTGACAGCACATGAAAAATATGACTTTATTTATTGAAAAAGGAAAACAAAAAAACTCTCCAGTTGAATTCTATCCAGGTTACATCTCTGTCATCCAGAAGAACAGCTTTCGGTCCCCACCGACAACACAAAGAGGCAGGGTTCTATGCCAGCTTAGACCAGCCCCCACAGACGCTGAACCAATCATCACAGGCTGCAATGACAATTGTGTACCATGAGGCTTGAGGTAGGTAAGTAACACAAACAGACAAGTACGTCATTTTACAAACCTGTGGATGGCCCAGATGATGCACCAGTAACTGACTGTTTATTTTTCCCGGATAGCCTGTGGTAGCAAAAAGATTCTCATTTGCCCTTGACCATCTGTAGAAGAGAGGCCACCAACATTATAGTCATGAACGCAGTCCAACAAATAATGATCTGATCTATAGTAAAAATTTACCTGAAATGTCTTGCCTTGCCAACATGAGCTGGCCTCTTCTCAAGTGGATAACTACAGGCAAAACACATCAGTATCATTTAGAGACAGTTTAATTCACTCCCACATTACATCATGGTCAGCATAACTGCTCATTTGAATGTCGTTATGGTGATTTAGTGTGGAGGAGTTCATGTAAGACTTTAAAAGGTTTTAAGGCTTGATTCTCTACTTTTGCCTTTTTATTTGACGCAGGTATCTTTCTCAAGCTAAGTTGATGTGTTTTGCAAATTATGGACAAAATCTTGATTCTCAGAAAGATAAAACTAAATTAAGTAGAACAGGGGAGACAGCAGACAATATGCCTGGGTCATGCTGACCACACAAAACATTTCTGCTTTAAAAGCAACTCACTGCACAAACATAACAAACCATGAACGATGACGTTGACCACAGAGACAAAGTTGTGTTTACCTGGAGCGGGTAATGTCCCAGATCACCCAATCATTGGCCACCACAGCTCCAACCTTAATAGTGTTTGTGAGACACCAGTCAGCTGACATGAGCGGCATCTGCCCGCTGTCCAAAGACAGAATGGCATGTTGTGTAACAAGGTCATAGAACCGTATAGTGCCTTTCTTCTCTGCCACCATCAACTGTATCAAACAAAGATGTATTGATTTATTTTGGTAGAGTGGGATCCTTAAGTCTGAAACCACACTGACAATCTGGAACTCAAAATCAAATTGAAAGTGTGAATGTTATGAAATAAAATTACACATTAGTTCTCTGTCAGACTTTTGTTACTGACCTTACAGATGTCCTCGGGGTGCCAACAGACGCTTACACCAGGAGAACGCAGTCTGAATGAAGTGGTTTCATTACCACCAAGGTCCCACACTCTTCAGGAAGGAAAGCAACAATATTATCTTCAGGAAAATACAATAATGCAGAGATGAATTAGGTGGACATAATTTACCACAAAATCTATGCTGAATGATGGCCAAAAGATAGTACTTTGATCAAAACATTGTGTAGGTTAAATTTTACATGAAAAACAGGGATAAAGTCTCTAGAAAATCTACTACGGAGTGAAACAAGCCATGTGCACTTTTAACTATGTGGAAAAGTCTTTTTCGTTTTTCCCCATTTTAGTTTCCAGTGTTAAAGTCTCCGTGAACAGGAAGTTGCAACCGACTTTACTTCAGTGTTGTGATGTATTTCCAAGTGAAATGGCATATAGCAGAAACTCGCTCATAGCAGACTGACGGTCGGAGGGGAGTGGTTAAGGATATTCAACCCAAGCCGTCAAACTGACGTCCTCAGAGAAGGAACGACATTCCAGAGCGTAACCAAATTTTTATAGATTTTGATTAAAGATTACCACGACAAACAAATTTTTTTCTGTGTATTAATCGGCTCAGATTAATTCGCCACAAGACTAGTAATGTCTGCTAACAAAGTAGATAGGGACAATTTTTTATTTCATGAGGAGTTTAAGAAATTAACAATGTAATCCAAATTATAAGTGCCGCAATAAAGTTGGAGGTCACATTAACAGAGAAAATAGGCCAGCAACAGGAAAAAAGACTGAGGTCATAAATGGGTTATTACATCACCCCGTCCTCATGTGTTCTTAGTTCTTACCATTTCAAAGGCACGCACAAACTAAAAAAAGAGCTGTCAGAAACAGGACACTAATCAAAAGCAGCATAATCCTAATAAGAGCCCAATTAGGCACACAGAAAAAAAAAGACAGATGCTAAAAATAACTTCCTGCCAATGAAAGACCACAAACCACTAACCTAAAATAAAACAACAGGATGACTGAAGACTACAGAGTTTGAATACAACTTGTGTTGTATTCCAAGATAAATCCAAGATGTGGATTTCAACCTATAGATGAGTAGACAGTAGTGATACACTACCATTTCAGGGCTTCAATCAAGATATACATTTTATCAGTAACTGATTCCTTGGGAATCAAACCTATGACCTTGGAGTTGCTAGCATCATGTTAAACTACAGGAACCCTTGCCTGCAGCTGACCTGGAGTTCCACAGAGAAGCAGGACTGCCAATACCTCCCAGCCTTTTCTTCCAAGGCACAGAAGACTTTCACTCCAAATCTGCTTCTTGAAGTTTGTGAAGGCAAGCTAGGGCAAGTACAGATACAGCAAGAGCCCTGCAAGCAGATGCAATGAATCATTTGGATGGAGAAGACTGGAGATCAGATTCTGGATGGTTTTACTGGAGATCAGATCTTGGGTTTACCACATCACAGAGGCCTGAGTGAAGAGAACCACAAGTTCCCTCAAATGAGTTGAAACTATAGAGGTTTTCTGGGAAAGCGTGGGGGGAGAGAAAGAAAGGGGAAAAAAAAGAAGCCCTCCATTAATAGGAAAGACGCACAACCGCTTGGTTGATGAGGTCATTGAGAAGTCTTCATCAAATGAAGGCCAAAAGAACTCCAAAGCCTGTCTGAATGTCAACCGTGCAGTTGGGTAGATTAATATCTTCAGCTGGGCGGTACTTGGAGGACATGCCTCATGCTCAACAGCTCCCAGACAGGGGTCTTTGTAAGCACCTAAGCTCTGTCCAACACATTTGCCAGGAACTCCTGAACTGTCTCCCCTCGTCTGGGGCATCTCTGCTCTGATCAAGCTCCTTTGAGTGAGGTTTCAGACCACACCACACAAACATGGTTAAAACCCCTTTACTCAGAACCCCTCGCCAAGCAAGAGTTCAATTGCACGCAAAACCGCCAGCCCTGACAACCACCAGGGTATTCAAGAAGGCGAAAAGTCAGCTCTCTACAACCCTGACAAAGCCAAATGAGGATTAAGACACTAAGCACACAAAAAAGTGGGAAGCATCACAGACAATGTGCTACTGCTATTGCATAAGGCTCTTCAATGACTGACGCAGCATTGTGGGATAACACGCAACAGCTATGAAAAATACGAGTTGAAAGAGATGGAAGTGTTTGAAGTCACGGAAGATCTAAGAGGGAAAACAAGGGGAGGGTCTGTCTGGCTTGTCTGTGTTTTCCCACACTGCACAACCGGGAAGCTGAGCTGAGCGTGCAATGTGATTTTTAGGATGGGGTAGGGGTGAGAAATGCTGAAATTGAGTTAAGAACTGTTGAAACAAACATTTATGGTGGTGACCAGGTCAGGGGCTAATTTCTTGTCAAATATGATATGAATAACAGTTCTGACCTGACCGTTTAAAACAACAGAGTTAATAGTTTTGTTTACATTCAGGTGTTCTCGGCAGCCAAAATAAGGCTTTTTTGTGGTCTAGTATAATTTATCAGTCATAAAGGGAACGAAAAGTTTAAAACCTCACACAGAAACTGGCGGACAAAACTAACCAGAAAACAGCCATCGTCCCCAGACTCACTTTATAGAATATATAGGCTTGGTTTCAAAACCTAGTGAGCTGGTTCATAGTAGTACCATAAGAGTGCATATTACTACCTTTAGGGTACATATTCTAAGGTATTAATATGCACCCTTTTGGGGTATAGAAGGTACAAACATGGCTCTTTGATGGTACTGCCCCAGTAACAAGTTTTTGTATCTCTAAAGGCACTTTTTTTTTTTTGCAAATTTTTTCTGACAGTAAAGACAGTCTTTTAAGGCATCACACGCACCTTTGGAAGGTGGTTCAAAACCGTAAGCAGCAACATGTTGCTTCCTTCCAAGATACCTTTTGTCAGAAAAATTCTAAGACAGCATCAAATGTATCCTTAGATGAGAAATATTGTGTCATCAGCTTAGCAGCATAGTAAAGCCAAACTCAACAGCGGGTTTGTCCAATCCTGGACGACCATATTCCTGTTTAACTCCAGCCTGCTCCAACACACCTGCATCGTGACCCTCTAGGAGCAGGACTGGAACTCCCTGCACTGCACTATTAGACTCAATTTGTAGTCAAATCTCCTGTGCCTATTACGCACAGTGCTATTTGTGTGTCAAGTGCAGTTGCTACCTAAGTTTCAAATTAGTTACTTATGATGTTCTATTTTGGATCAAACCACTTTTCTATCCAACAGAACACTCCTTGCATTACCTCTCATACTCTAGAACTGCAGGTATGCCCTATTCTCCTACAGTGAACCCGGTCAACTCAGTATTTCCTTGTGTGACCTGCACTCCCAACAGTAATCAAAGGAAACAGGTTGCACTCTTTCCTCGGCACACACACAGAGAATTATGTAACACTAGGAGATCTGAAACTGCTTGATTTTGAGGCGATTCTAAGATTGAGGTGGTTAATTAACCCTCAATGGCAATATCCTAAAAGGCAGGAAAGATAAAGCTTAAATACTTATTTGAAAGAACAACTCTGCTGAAAAGAACACAGTGAATTTCCATGCTTTCTGATAAGGCTGCAGACCAACTGAGGCTTGCTGGATAACCAAGTTATGGCCACCACCATACAAGCATCCAATTCTGGGGACCAGCATCCCAAACTTATGCTGCTAAATAGAAAAGTAGGGTCTTTTCAGCAGGGAAGGTGTCACGCATGCAAAAACATTCCAGCTGAAAGCCACATTTGTATCAAAAGCACAGTTTGTGTGGCCTAACTGGAAAAGGTCCACTCTTTCTCTAACCTGATCTTTCTCTTGTTCCACCTCACTGTTCCTCCTGCGTCCCATATTTTCTCAACGTGACAGAATTTAAATCTTTCTGCAGATGGAGCGCTCTACTGTTTTCTCTGGCTCCACAGGAGAGGGAGACTGAGGCTTATGGCGGATGTTTCCTGCTTCGATCCCTTCAGTGGCCCCTCTCCGCTCTCACCAAACACACTATCTCGGACACAAAATCTACTGACCAAAGCAACATATATCAACTATCTGCATCTAAAGTTTGATGGGCACGTGTTAAGTATGGTTTTGGAGGGCACAATGGGTAACATTTGGCTGTTTTCCTTATAAGCATGACCACAACGAGACACCAAATCTCAAATCATGATATCAAATCTCTCATTCGAGCTGGCAGTTCAGGATTAGTAATATATGGTAAGTGCAGTGGTTTGCACCTTACTGTGCTGTTGGGTGGGCCATGATTTATTCATAAGAAATGGTTATTATTTAATCAAAATAATAAGCTGAGTCTAACTGGGCCAGTCTTAGGGGTGTTAGGGATTACAAAAGGGATTTCAGTACATCCAGGATCCAGCAGAGAAGAAGCCCATTACTGCCGAAGTTGCAAACTGAAACAGTCTCACCCCGACTGTGATAAAGATCAGCGATTCCTCCTTTCATCACAGCCTGAAGCTCCACCAACATCAATAAAACAGCTGCGAGGAGAGCGACGGACCCAGAGCACTCTTATTCTCAATGACACACCACCCCTATGATGAGTGTATGAAAACATTATCACAACGCAATGGGTCAGACTGACATCGGGTCACATGCTGACACTTGCACTGTGTGCATCAAGAAATGTACTGGATTCAGAGCAGAGCTTCAAGCTTGCTGATGGGGAAGATGATGGTCAATATTAAAAGGATGAAATATCTATAAGCCAATGGCACAGAAATGGCAAAATCACCTGACCATGTTGAGAAAGCATGGTTACACCATCCAAACTTTAAGACGTATACCATAAAACTGTCATGGCAAGGTCTCCATAAAGGATCCAGTTGCTGAAATTTGGATGTCTAGAAGGAAAACTACCGTCTTGGTCCTCATCCACCTTGAAGCCATTAAGGTTTGCAAGCTGGGAAGACTAAAGCCGGGCCATTGAGTTGTGGCAGGCCACAGCGCTGCAACATCCAGGTGTGTCAGTTACATGGTTCTGACGCAAAAGGGAAGACCCGAGACTCCAGGAGTGCTCTCTTACATTACCTCTGACTGCCAGGAAACCGCACTTACCTCAGTGGCTGATTGGTGGGGCCACATTCAAGGAGCTCGTTAACTGTGGCCGTGGAGAGGAAAAGCCACGGCTACTGATTGGATTTCCACGTTTAACCAATTACTTAGAAAAACTGTGCGAGCAAGTGGCGGTTGACGCTTACGCAGAGCAACGGCAAGCCGTGTTGTGTTTAGTGTCGGGTTTCAGTGTGGAAATTTGGTCAAGACTTTCTGCATCATTAACAGAGAACAGAACATACTCACACACACACATATATTTTCACTTTCTCACACTCATACACTCTGACTAAAGTGCAACTAACCTGCAAGTGTGGTCATCGCTGACAGAGGCTATTTGCTTTCCCTCTGCAGGCTCAAACACTAGATGATTAATGTAGCTGGTGTGGCCTTCCATCACCTAGGCAACACAAGAAATCAAAGAATTTAAATACAACATTCATACAGTGAACAAGTCAGCCAAGGACAAAGACAAACTTTTCCATACAGATGAATGGGTGTACAGTCAACACCTTGACATTACATATTGTAATTTTTAGCCTTTTGACAATATTCACAAACCTTTTGAGTGATAATGCTCATGGATAGTTCAACCAATCTTTTATTTGAATCGATTCAGACTTTTTGAACTGATTCACGTAAATTAAGTGCCATTTTTCTTACTGAAGTTTAACAGCTGACTGAAGTTAAAAAGCACATTAAAATCATTTTGATATTGACATATCGCTTAATTTTATATCACCAGCAAAATCATTGTGAATATATTGTGAATGAGCTACCTTTACGTCACAGCTGTTTTGGAGTTCGGATGTCCATAGCCTGATTTTTCTGTCTGCCGCTGCGGTGCAAAACCTGAAACAGGAAGAACATTTTTTTTATAAAATAAAGCACTGCATCATGTACGTGGGCGTGTAATAAACCACAGTCAAAAGATAAAACACTGGAGAGATTAAAAATGTTAAAGGCAAACAACTAAAGTCAGAATTTCATCACGCCACTTTCACATTTGTCTGTTCAAAATCCAACCAAACCTAATAAAACATCTCTGCCACTAATCAGCAGCAGCAATTATTCACACAATTACACTAACTCACCTCTGACAAGAAAAACACTTTCAGTTAGAGAATCGCACGCACATTTTAATGTTACTATACCACACACAGACACAAAATCTTCTTACATCTTCAAACAAATAAGAATCACATGAGTTCTTGCCACAAAAGGTCCAATTACAATCATAACGTTCTATCAACATGTTCATTTGCGAGTTGTTTTTGGCTAGATTGTTGCGCAGATGGCGTAACATCACAACGATACCAATAATTTCCATGCCAGCAGTACCAGCAGGCAACCAGTCAACCTGTCAATAACCTCTGACTCTGTGTCAACCCACACGCCCAGGAAACCTTAATAAGATCTCTAGTACGCCGTTCCCAAGAGGTACAACAGTTAAGAAGAAAATAAACCCAAATAAGGGGCAGCGCACACAGTTAAGCACCCCACACCTTCCGCCCTGACCACAGCATGGCCAGGAAATAACTCTGCCCTTCCCATGCTGCTAAAGCTACAGGAAACTTCCCCACCGGGAGCAGAACACTCCCAAGTTCACAGCTTAAGGAAGAATATGTGACAACATCTTATTAGACTCTTGATACAAACCAGATCAAACTATAGCTGTGACAGACACTTTCCACTGCTTGACATGAACATACAAATCTTGGTAATGAATTGACCCCTGGAAAATGGGTCTCTCAGTGATAAAAACATGTTCTGAGAAAGCACATTTATTTGAACAAAAATGAGTATGTTTGTGCATGTGTGGTAAAATATCTCAACTCTCAAATATCGCAATTGACTCAGACATCAATTAGGAAGGGAAATTCAATAGTGCAATACAGAGAAAGCATATTTATCTAACATTTAAAAGAATATCAGGATTTGGTGTGGTAAAATAAATCAATTATCATATGCTGTGTCTGAGCCTCTAATGAAGAGAAGGAAAACCCGGCTGTAGATGAACTGTATGGTGTCTGGCATCAAGACCTGTGCTCCTTCCATAGATCATCATAATTCCACATCTTCTATTACAAACACAATGTCACATTATAATCCATCAGTCTCATTCGGTTTCACCCCTGCATAAAAAAGCAGTACATGTTCAAAGCCGTACCTGATGACCGGAGGGAGCTTGTCCAGACGGGTTTCAGGGCTCCATGCGATGGCATCCACGCGTACTCCATGCATGAACACTTGCAAAGAGGTGAACTCTACACCCTCGACCTCTGTGTCTTCCTCCTGCACAAATACAAATCACTAGGCTTCATCACTTTAATGCATCATCACTCAAATGCTGACACACAGACAAGACATGGATAGTTATGGAAGAAGATATGGATGGTTATATTCGGAACAGTATACTATTTCTGTAGGATGCATATTATGTACTTTGGCTCCATCTGAAATTGCATACTCTCTGAGTAGGTACTTACTTTGCCAAAGTTAAAAAGTATATTTTATGTAGTATGAATGTCTTTAGTTTGAATGCAATTCAGATGTACTACAATCGTCATGTGACCTACAGCATGGCTTTACTGCTATTCACAAATCCTATCCTGTAGACTCATACGATAGTAAACCGATTTTGCCTACTGCTTTATGAATACTGTAAATTCGGACATATTATTTTCACACACTGTTTTTTGCCTACTATAGAAAAGGGAAGTATGCATATTCAGATGCAGCTATTATGCACATTTCTGAATGTCTAAATTTCCTAGACAACCTACTACTTTTGCCAAAATGTGTAGTATACAATACTATATCCCATAACTGTGTTAGAATTGACCATTAACTTATAGTGTGATGAATGAACATAATCAATATTATGCTTTTAAAGGGTTAGTTCACCCAAAAATGAAAATTATGTCATTAATTACTCACCCTCATGTTGTTCCACACCAGTAAGACCTTTGCTTATATTCGGAACACAAATTAAGATAATTTTGATAAAATCCGATGGCTTCCAGTGAGGCCTCCATTACCAGCAAGATAATTAACACTTTCAAATCCCCAGAAATGTAGACCTATTTAAAACAGTTCATGTGACTACAGTGCTTCAACCTTAATGTTATGAAGTGATGAGGATACTTTTTTGTGCGGCAAAAAAAATAACTTTATTCAACAATGTCTAGTGATGGTTGATTTCAAAACACTGCTTCATGAAGCTTCGAAGCTTTACGAATCTTTTGTTTTGAATCAATGGCTTGGAGAGTGTATCAAACTGCCAAAGTCACGTGAACCATTGAAATTTCGAAGCGTTTCAAAACACTTATGACATAACGAAGCCTCGTTTACTGAAATCACGTGACTTTGGCAGTTTGATACGCGCACTGAACCACTGATTCGAAACAAAAGATTCGTAAAGCTTCGAAGCTTCATGAAACTGTTTTAAAATTTCCCATCACTACATATTGTTGAATAAAGTCGTTATTTTGTTTATTTGGTGCACAAAAAGTATTCTCGTCGCTTCATAACATTAAGGCTGGCCCACTGTAGTCACATGAACTGTTTTAAATGTCTTCAGTTCCTTTCTGGGCATCTGAAAGTGTTTATTATCTTGCTGTCAATGGAGGCCTCACTGAGCCATCGAATTTTATCAAAAATATCTTAATTTGTGTTCCGAAGATGAACGAAGGTCTTACGGGTGTGGAACAACATGAAGGTGAGTAATTAATGACAGAAATTTCATTTTTGGGTGAACTAACCCTTTAAGAGCTGCTTTAAGAGTTTATTTCAAATGTCTAATATAATGAAATCTACTTTCAATATGCAACTTATATTATATTACTATATTTTAATATAGTATACACATCTAATTTTAAATGACGGTCAATAGGAAGCGATACTTTTAGTTTTTTGATTTTGCTAACAGGACCATCGTAAGGAGTCTTGGCGCCTTGGTTTTACAAACCATCTAAAAAAAAATAAATAAATAAATAAAAAAAAGAGTATACTACACAGTACGCAGTGTGCTAGTAATTTGTTCTAAAGAGACCCTTAATTTTATGTAAGCATGGATGCTTTGTCAGTAAATCTGCTTGTGCTTTTGTCCACCTTGCATCCACATACTATACACCCTAAATAGCATTCGAGATTAGTTATCTTGAAAACTACTTAGGGTGCTTTGTTCCACCTGTGATCAAATACACCTGAACCAGTTCAACAATGGTCAAATCATAGACAGGTGTGCTGGAGATGGATTGTAGTGAGGTACATCTCAAGGAAAAGGTTATAGATTATAGAGCGCTCTTGCAACAGATTGATTAATCTGGTGGACTACTGTTCTTACCTTAAAACGACAAGTGCCCACGGCCACATACTGGTTTCCTCCATACGCCAGGAGTGACGCAGGTGAGCCACAGTCATATGGACTGAACTCCACTACATGAACATAGTCCTCACAAGGCACTGTGTAGGTTGCAGAGCGAACTGTATCATCTGGCATCTTCCATCAAAAGACTCTTTATTATTTGGATGAAAAGGAGTTACTTTCCCTTCTAAATGACAAGTAACAGGGGAAAAACAAAATGAAAATGCATTTTATTTGGAGAAAAATGCCATAATGGTTAACAAAAGTACAGTAAGTATATCTGATGTGCTGTAACAGGATGAAATGTGAACTGTGTAGACACTCATTCAAAAATATTTGTATAATAAACTCTAGAACTTAATCTCTACTGCACCTTATATATATATATATGTGTGTAATAATACATAACTATTTAACGTAGTTATATTTCTTGACGCTCTCCATATTTTTTTTTTTCCACTGTCGTTATTAGTGAACTACACTTCTGACAGATAAGATTCATGCGCATGAAAACAAATATTAAAGCTTTATACGACAAACCTGGGATAACTTTATGAAGATCGTCTAGTCGAATGAGTGAGCTCGAGCACAGGACACATGTGACGCTTGCTTGTTCTCAGCGCGCTTTCTGGTCACGTGATCGCGTTTGTTTTCTTCCAGGTTAGTGACGTAATCGTGACGCAGGCCCATAGAAATATCAGAAAAGAATTTTGGATCATTAGAAAAAGAAAAATTTGTATTAATGCACGTCTTTATTTAGCTTATTTATTGTAAATTTCAATTTGACCCCTGCACAAGTTTATTTACATTTTGTTAACTTATAAATAATCATACATTTGTACATGCTAAATGTTTTACGGTTCTTATTATTGTGGAATATGCGTAATAAAATGCACAAACGATATGTAAAACGCACTGATTAAGGCTTTAGTTTATTGCCAGTAAAGGAGTGTTTGTTGATTTCTCTTCTCATTCACTAGCACAGGGGAAATGTCATGCCCCTGCACTCATAAACTGTGTTTTAAAAGAAATGGTGGATGTAACTCTCATATTCTTCCACACCACCAGTTTTATTTATTTTCTTGTCAACAAACAACAATGATACACATGTCGGTTTGAAAGAAAACGGGACTGTTCCGTTGTGCTTTTGACTTCCCGTTTGGCGGGGCGTGGCCAACTCATCGCGCTCTGTGATTGGTCCAGGCGTCCTGGCATGTGGATTTAAATTTACAGGCAGCGCACCCGTTTATAATAACTTACATCTACTGGCGTCTGTTTTCCCATATGTTTCACATTAGAAACCTAGGACGCGTCTAAATATCAGTGTTGGTAAGTTGACCTAAGAGGTTTGAAGGTTCTGTTCCTAATAAAGTGCAAAGGGGCTCCTCTTGTTCCTGACTATTATTGTGATTTGCGTGATGTCTTTGGACTTTCTGTTCTAGCTCAGTGGTGGAGTTGGAAAGCTATATGTAATGCTGGCTTGGTTGCATGTATATTCTGCTGTCTGCTCATAATCATTTCGTTGCTGACCTACTCAATTTTCTTGGCCCATAGAAGATTTTGTAAAGATTGAATAATGGTGGTTATGGAGGAAAGCCTGAGAACAATGACCAGGGTCTTCAGGAGAGAATGTCACAGGGTGTTGGACTCTGAGAGGACCACCATTCAAGGGGCTGATGGGATGCTGATGGTCCTACAACTTGCTATGGCTGGGGTCAACAAGCAGGTAATGTTGCATTGTCTGGAATTTGAGACTTATTCCACATCTTTAGAATCTCGGTTATTACTTTTTGCAAACAATAAATGATTTTTAAAGTCACCAAGCATGAAAGTTTGGATCTCTCAGGTCTGTAAATGCATACACTACTATTCAAACGTTTGGGGCAAGTAAGATTTAAAAAGAAATTAATACTTTTAGTCAGAAAGGATACATTACATTGATCAAAAGTGACCGTAAAGATATTTATAATGTTACAAAAGAGTACTCTTTGAAATAAATGCTGTTCTTTTGAATTTATACTACAGATTAACGAGTCCTGGGGAAAAAAAAAATCAGTTTCCATAAAAATATTATAGGATTAGTCCACTTTTAAATAAACTTTTCCTGATAATTTACTCACCCCCATGTCATCCAAGATGTTCATGTCTTTCTTTCGTCAGTCGAAAAGAAATTAAGGTTTTTGATGAAAACATTCCAGGATTATTCTCCTTATAGTGGACTTCAATGGCCTCCAGACGGTTGAAGGTCAAAATTATAGTTTCAGTGCAGCTTCAAAGGGCTTTAAACGATACCAGACGAGGAATAAGGGTCTTATCTAGCTTAACGATCGGTAATTTTCGAAAAAAATACAACCGTTTATGCTTTATAAACACAAAATATCACCTTGAACGTACTTCCCGTTTCCGCATTCTTCAAAACGCTTGCGCTGCATGTCCTACGCTTTCCCTATTCTACTTACGGAAAAAAACAAAACCGTTCGTTCCGTAAGTAGAATAGGAAAGGCGTAGGACATACAGCGTAAGCATTTTGAAGAATGCGGAAGCGGGAAGTACGTTCAAGGCGATATTTTGTGTTTTTGTCTTTTTGTCTGGAGGCCATTGAAGTCCATTATATGGAGAATAATCCTGGAATGTTTTCATCAAAAACCTTAATTTCTTTTCGACTGACGAAAGAAAGACATGAACATCTTGGATGACATGGGAATGAGTAAATTATCAGGAAAAGTTTATTTAAATGTGGACTAATCCTTTAAGCAGCACAACTGTTTTAAACATTGAAAGTAATAAGAAATGTTTATTGAGCTGCAAAATACCAGATTATAATAATTTATGAGAATCATGTAACTGGAGTAATGGCTACTGAAAATTCAGCTTTATACATGTAGCAATAGGAAAAATAATGAGTCATAAGAATTGAATCATACATTTTGTTCCGTATCTGTACATTTTCTGTGGATCGGTTGTGCGTAATATGCTCGTCCCTGTGTTTGCTCTGCTCCTGACAGGAATATGGGGACTTTGGTGTTGCTTTGAGTGAAGTCTTGGCTGCCTGGAAATACTTCCTTCTGGATAAGCTCCAGCTATCCCACAACGATATCCCTCTTCCACAAAACTATGACCTCATCCGAAAAGAGTATGACTGCTTTTTGAAACGCACAAATACTGTGGACTTGATTGACGTTTTCATTATGTTCAAGGAGCTTCGGATAAATGAGGACCCTGAGGAGCCCCTAACCGCGGTGAGTGCTGCCAGTAGGCCTCAGATTTGGTTCTTTCAGTCGTCTTTCTGAAAGATCTTTAATCTCTGGTGTATTCTTTAATCTACGGTCTTATCTCGATATCTAGATGCAGCTGTTTCAGTTTCTCATTGGTGAAAAGGAGAGTTTGGAAAAAGTGGAATCTCTTCCTGGGTGTCCCGCAACTCCATCTAACAAGGCTGGAATCTGTAGTCCACAGGTAACTGGGGAAGGATTAGCATGATATGAAGAAAATGTGTTGTGTATATTTTTTTTATTTTATTTTGTTGTTGTGGATCTTTCTTATAATACCATTTTATGACAGCAAATTAGATGAACACAATTTCTGCAAGGCAATTAACACCTTTTCTCTATTTACTTATGTTACAAAAAGAAATAAAAAATTACTTTAAATGCAAATTAAATGTCTAATTCTAACACTTTAAAACTGTATATTCATATACATTTAAGTATATTTAATAAACACTTATTTAACATTTAATAAACATTCTCCTCCAAAATACCCCAAAAGTGGCTGAAAAATATTTAGATTTGGTAACTTAGTTTTGCACCTTTGGCACCAATGAAACTGACATTTGGCATTGGCCCAAGTGATCAAAGGTTTGGCTGTAGCAGCCTGACCATGAATATTGACTTTTTGGAGCTCCTGATAAACAGTTTTGGTGGAAACAGGAGAGCCGAGGTGCATATTTAATTCAGCAGTGAGTTAGGCAGTGGTGGTTTTATGTTTTTTGGATACAATCCAGATTAGTACCTGGACATCCCTTTCAGACAGCTTCCTCTTGAGTCGACAGTTGCTTCTGTTGGATGTGGTTCATCTTACCTGCTGTTATGCTGATATTACCCTGGATACCATAGCTCTTGATTCACCACAAAGGCTTGCTTTCCTGGTCACAGATGAGCCAGCGACACACGCACCAGCAGATTGTCCTCTTTGATCCTGATATTTCTCCCATTATGTTGTGTGGATTGCAATATGTTATGTACAGCTGTGCTATTGCTCTACTAATTCAACCTTCACACTCTTCTCTTACTGATGAAATGTTAAATTAGTGAAGATTGGCCACCAGGCCAAGAATATATAAGGATAAATCCTCCAACACTATATTGGCCAGTGTTTGAGTTTCATTGTCCAACCCCTGTCTATTCACTTTTGAAAAGGCTGACCTGGTTTGAAATGTAACTCCCATTAGAGAGATAAATATATTGGATTGTCCAATAACCTCAAAAACGGCAAATATTAACAATTAACTGGGATAATTGGCACAATTAATCAGAATATCAGTATCCTATGGAACATTTTAAAGCTTATTGGACCTTGCAACAGTAACTAAGGAGGGCGGAGCTTAACAATGGGTCAATTAATGTTGATTCTGCCACTTTTGATTGATGTCGAGATAAACTAGTTTTCTTTTCCTGGCTTTCATTCTCCCTTTTGTTTCCCATTAAATTTCACACCCTGGGATGTGCCTCTTATTCAGAAGAACGTTAATATCGTATCATTCAGAATCGAGAAATGAGAACAGGATGTTTTAAAAGCACTTTGTATAGTGTGTTGAAACTACTGCTACTCTTGCCCAGTTCGGTTCACAGCTGCTCTGCTGGGCTCTGATTTATGTGCAAGTAGACGCTGGGCTTTGCCACTGTAATACTGGGGGTGATGAAGTTTATGAGCCTGGCCTGTTTAAGCTTAAGGGGTTGTGGAAAAAGCCCGTCCTCTATACAACATGAATCCAAGTCCGCAAACTGACTCATCAGTATTGCAGAACGGAAGAGTATGAACTGTTCCTGTTAAAAAAACAAACAAACCATTTACTCTTTCAATTAACATTTGCGTTTTAGTACAATTCCAATTATCCCTTTAAGTTGTTGTTCAACTTTTCTTTCAGATACAGAGAGTTGTCTGGAGAGTTTTCTGTTCCTATTTGGGCCTTCTGGTGAACTCTAAGAATGATCTGGCCCTCACGTACACCCTGGACAACCCTAATCGCTCTCTGGGCCACATCGCCTTTACTGACCTGAGACATGCTGCATGCAACAATGCCTCATCTTTTTTCTTGGTGAATTCGCAAGGACTTGTACTTTTCAAATAAATAAATTTACATTTGCACACATTTTTGTTCAACTACACATCTTTTTAAACCTAATGTAAATGCTAATTAATTGCCTTTTTGTATGTTCAGACAGTGACATCGTTTGTCAGGGCCATACAGCTGGGAGGGAAGGGGTACGCCCCACCTGAATCTCACCCCTTAAGGAAGCACATAAAGGGTTTATCAGAGTTTCTCAATTTTGTCGACCAGTGTCAAGACGTTTTAGGAGAAACCCCCAATCCAAGGTATGCTCTCATGCTTTATTTGACATGAATAGGAACTCTATAGGAACTTTATGTCCAACATTGGCAAATATCCACAGCTGCAATGTAGACTCAAGACATCTGCTGTGTGCAGAATGGAATACTACCTTACTATTGAATATTGTGCAGTGTGTATATATTTATCGACATTTATTTATTTATTTGAACATGATTATTGTAATTGAGTCATTGATGAATAAGGTTTTTAGAAGTGTAAAAAAATCATAATGGAGATATAATTAATTTTGAAGTTGTATTAAGTGTTAACAATGAGATTGTGGTTTTTATAATCAATTAAGACTGCTTTTGTTTTTTTGTTTTTGTTTTTTTACAAGATGGACACAATTTGTCACCAAAAAAGTCATTCGGTTTAACCAAAATTTCGGTTTTACCGAATGACACTATTGATTATACCAAATGACGATATTTTCAAACAATGCTAACAGGCTGATATCTAGCTAGCTATCAAAAGGACAATCAAACATTTTATATTTAGTACAAGTTTTTAAAATATTACAACATTGTCCAAGTTTTATAGCGGTTGTACCGAATTACCTGATGTTTTGGGATATGTGTATGAGCAAGTGAAAACATGAATTTTTCAAATAGTTAAGAGAGAGTTAGTTACTTTGCTTCACAACCATGTGGTCCTTTGCAGGTGTCTGAATGATGTCACATCTTGTCACATGATATTGACCGGATGACTTGATCCAAAATGGTCCCTTTATATTGGTTATTCTGAATTACATCAATGAAATTCATTTTTCTGGACATTCTTTCGTATAACGAAGCAACCACTTCTACGCATAAATTTTAGTACCGTTTTGCACTGATATATGATGTTATAAAATCATGCCAGAATAAAAAAATATATACATTTATTACATTTTAAGATATTTTAATCACAAGTGAAATGGCTGTATTGGCCTTTGGACGGTTAAACCGAATGACCTTTTGACATTTCTTTAAAATACCTTTATATGTAGCAAAATATAATTAAAACCTTTTGGATTCAATAAAAAAGATCTAGTTGTACCAACTTACATACTTTGGATGTCATATCTTTGTTTTTTATTATTATTATTAAGGCCTTTGGACAAAAAAATGACCCGTCACGTCATTGACCCAATTATAAAGTATTAAGTGAAGAATTAGGCATTATTCCATAAGTGTAGAGTAGGTCACATGACTTCACTCTGTGTTTGTTACATGATGACATAATGTTGCCTATGCATAATTAATAACCCCCCAGTTTTGTGTAAAATGTCTTGAGTATTTATTTATTTTGTAATTTACTTGCTATTATTCTGTCACTAGAAATGGGAGGTCAGTTGGAGTGCATTGCATTATGGGATACATTATTCCATGCCATGAACCATGCCTGTTGCCTTTTTGGCAGATGTTGCTGGTCATTCGTATGCATACAGAAAATTGGCACCTTTATGTTGCTCATCGTACATGCTGTATACTAGCTGCAGCAGTAGTATAAGTAGTATACTATTCTACTAGCCATTGCTTTGAATCTGTGGCAAGAAATCTCATGACCTGGCCTTGACTTCCATTGCATCTCTCTATCATTAGTGCACAACCCCAGATGAGAGAATAGAAGCCTTTGATTTGTACAAGAGATTTTGTATCACCTTGCTTGGCCCAAAGAAAATGTTCCTGCTATCTGTATTTGTGGATCTGTTGGTCTCCTCCTATCCTGAAAACGGATCCTCTCGTCTTTTATCTGCCATCTATCGATGCGTGTTCCTCTTCTCTCAAAAGCAACCTTTAATTACGTCTGCACCAGTATTAATGAAATCGCCTGAATTGTTCAAGCATGTTTATCTGAGGAACATCAAAGTGTGTTGTACAAACAGCAAATAGCGACTTGTCCCTCCTTAGTTTGATAACTCTGATTAAACGTCATAACACTGAGATTCTGCCATGATAACTTGCACTTCAAAACATCCAAGCAAATCTCCACTAGTCATTTGGCAGCACAACACATGGAGCTGAATTGTATAGATGATTGAGTTATTCAGAAAGGACGCAAGATCATTTCCTGCACTGCATCATGTGCATCAACTTCATTTTTGATGGAAGTGCCTTGAACCTGTTGCATGTGGTCCTGTTCACCTCCACGACTCTTTTCTCTGATGAGAGAGTGCGAGCGCAGAGCCAAAAGGGGTCTTTCATCAGCCTGCTACCCTGCCTGTGCTGTTCCCCACCTCCCAGCACCTTATGGAGTACTGTATTACCACACACAAACACTGCTTACGGGGGAATCGGGGTCTCTCGCACAGCTAACATCTGTTTTCCCAGATGATTCTGTTACTGTAATTCCCTTTCACAAAAGCAAGGTCAGGGATTCAGGGCGGCCTCTTTCCCGCTGCAGCCCAAATGTTTACATTTATTAATCTCTTCATATATTCACACATAAAGTGAGGTGGAGTACAGCAATAGCACTGGTCTGGCACGAATACCCCTTGGACCCTTCTAGACCACATTTTTACATGAGTTATAAAGTGGTCACACTCTTATTCATGTAAAATAATTTTTCTGCAACAAATATCTTATTTATATAACAAATAATTAATATTCAGGAGTTTGACAGTTATGGAAAACTAAAACTTTCTAGGCCTGGAGAAGTTATTGAAACTCTTTTTCAATAACTTGTTTTTTTGATTAATAACAATTATTAATGTATTTAATAAATATGATTAATGCAGTTATAGACGTTGCTCTAGTGTGGAATAAAACTTGCTTGCAAGCCATAGCTATTTGTGAGTGAATCATTGTTTTTAAAAGCCAAAGCGGCACACGTTGCTTTGATTCATTAGCAATTCTTTAAAAAAAAAAATAGTAATTGCAAAAAAAAAGTAAATTAATAGAAATTCATTGGTTAAAAGGTGTGGGATTCCTAAAAAAAAAAAAAAAAACAGTTTAGAATGTTAAATCTACAAAAGTGTCCCACAACACAGCAAATCAACACAAGAAGCTGCATGGTTTGCAAACTAAACTACCAAAATGAGAGTTTTCCCCTTGTTTGTGACTGTACGTTTAGGATTGGCAAAATTTGAAAATGTTTGTTTTTGGTAAATTGTCTGTCTTGTCCCAAACAGAGAAGCTGGATCTAAGCTGGTGTCTAGTATTAGAGCTGCTTTGGTCAAAGGCCGCAGTGGTGGAGACCCAGTATACTTTGCAGCAGAGGACACTGCCAAAAGCCTCAAGGAAAGAATCAGTCAAATACACACCATGCAGACACAGTCAGCGGTTGGCACAGGAATTAGTCCAGCAAGGGTAAAACATAGTTGATGGTATTCTATTTTCTGGATCTCTCCAAACCAACATTATTAGTAATACACAATATGTTTGCTTTTTAGCCCAAAGCGTATGCTATTAACCACTGTACTGCCTATGGGGGCCGAGAGACTGTGAAGGTTCTGATGGCCCTATTGGATGAAGAGGCACTAGTCCCGCCCTGCAGGAACAAGGCGGAACTGCTTTCTGAAGATCATGCGGTTCTTAATGGCAGCGCTGGAGCTTGTCTTCTTACCCTGTACAAGTGAGTTGCACCACTTTGATGGTACATTTACACAACAATAATGTACCAAAATCTGGAAACATTTTACCTTTGTGTTTTTCACGTACAGATGACAGTGTTATCAAAATGATCCCCATTCACGCTCGAAAACGACTAAAAACGCTGTATTATGCATGGCAGGCCAGTTGTTAATCATGCCACTTTGTAAAAAAAGTACGTGCCTATAGACTGAACACATACTGCACATTTCATCACGGTTTTACATAGGTGGACAAAGTACACAACTCCATTACTTGAGTAAAAGTATAGATACTACTAGTGTTGTCAAAAGTACCGACGTCGGTACTGAAATTTTAAAAATGTGATGATACCAGCATTTCCCCCTAGCATTTTGAATGCTGTTGAACGGATTCTCAAACACCACTGATTGGCCATTGTTCATGCGTTCAACAGATATGTCTGTGATTGACTTCAATGATCAACGCTTCAAAAACATGTTGTAAATGGACATCTTTGACGCTCTTCACCGAGCGCTTGCACCGATACACACGGGAGCGTTTGAAAGCAGGCGTCTATCAGCGGATCCGTTTATCAGCGCATATGTAAGGAATCTGCTGATAGACGCCTGCTTTCAGATGCTCCCGTTTGTATCTGCACTTTGAAGAGCATCAAAGAGGTCTATTTACAACATGTTTTTGGAGCGTTGATCGTTGTAGCCAATCGCAGACATATCTGTTGAGCGTGTGAATGCAATGGCCAATCAGAGGTGTTTAAGAAACAGCATAACAGCACTGAAAATGCTAGGTGGAAATGTTATCGTCACATTTTTTAAAATTTTTGACAACACTAGATACTACTGGCCAAATATTACTCTGACAAGTGAAAGTTGTAAAGACATATTTTTGCTTAACTAAAAGTACAGAAGTATTTTCTTTTAAAAGTACTTAAAGGGTTAGTTCACCCAAAAATGAAGATTCTGTCATTTATTACTCACCCTCATGTCGTTCCACACCCGTAAGACCTTTGTTAATCTTCGGAACGCAAATTAAGATTTTTGTTGAAATCCGATGGCTCCGTGAGGCCTGCATAGGGAGCAATGACATTTCCTCTCAAGATCCATAAAGGTACTAAAAACCTATTTAAATCAGTTCATGATTTATAAAGCGACGAGAATATTTTTGGTGCGCCAAAAAAAATAAAAAAATAACGACTTATATAGTGATGGCCGATTTCAAAACACTGCTTCAGGAAGCTTCGGAGCATAATGAATCAGCGTGTCGAATCAGCGGTTCGGAGCGCCAAAGTCACGTGATTTCAGCAGTTTGGTGGTTTGACACACGATCTGAATCATGATTCGACACAGAAGAATCATAACATTCCGAAGCTTCCTGAAGCAGTGTTTTGAAATCGGCCATCACTAAAGTCGTTATTTAGTTTTTTTTGGCGCACCAAAAATATTCTCATCGCTTTATAATATTAATATTGAACCACTGTACTCGCATGAACTGATTTAAATAAGTTGTTAGTACATTAATGGATCTTGAGAGAGGAAATGTCATTGCTGGCTATGGAGGCCTCACTGAACCATTGGATTTCAACAAAAATATCTTAATTTGTGTTCCGAAGATTAACGAAGGATTTACGGGTGTCGAACGGCATGAGGGTGAGTAATAAATTACATTATTTTCATTTTTGGGTGAACTAACCCTAAAAAGTAAAGTAAATTTCCTTTTTTTGTCAACGCATTGTTTTATTTTTGTATGAATGCACGCTGTGCCATCATGGTGGTTTAAGCCAGTCTAGCATACGACATGCTAACATAGGACTACCTTGAACTCATTTAAATACTTGTTTAAAAGTTACAAAGCTCTTTTCAAAGTGGAAAAAGGTTTCTACATTGTGTTTATTTGACAAGATTATGCTAAAACATATTTCTGAAAAGACTTCAGTTTTCAGTTTTTTGTATGCTAACTAACATCATTGTCAAACCTTACCTATGTGTTAGTGGTGTATCCACAATGCTATGGCAATTTGGCAGGCAAATCCATTAAAAAAAATAATTTGACCAACCATACTTCATACTGAAACTTCAGCTCTAAAAGCACAGACAATTTCCATTTCAAACTTTCACCAGAAATGAAAAGTTTACGTACCTCAATATGCGTCCGCAGGTTGGACGGCAAGTTTTATGGTACGTTTTAGGCAAACAAAACAAACATTTAAAATAAAACGCATCTTTTCAGAAAACTTCAACACATTTTCTCAGTATGGCCATGGTCTTCCATTTTGCCATCAACTGATCAGTGTTGAACTTCATTGAACTTCACGTGACCCTACAAGAGTAATTACTGATAGGCTGTGTGCAAAAAAAAACAATCAACGACTTTCGAGGACCTTGATAGAAATGTAGTGGAGTGAAAAGTACGATATTTGTCTTTTTTTAAATGTAGTAAAGTTAAAGACTTGCACTTTGAAACCCGTTTTAAAAAGTTAACGTTTCCAGGCTCCCAAAAAGCTGTTGTCGTGTAAGTGAACAGCTGAAATGCATACAAAGTTTTCCATTTCCATTTTTCTTGTGTAAATGGCCCCTTAGATAAAATGGATAAAACTGTTGTCATAGGCCAAAAATATATGCTAAAACATTTAAAAAACTTTAATATTATTATTGTTTACTTTAATTCAAAAATACCGTTAGTAAATACATTAAATACAGTTGTTGTAGAGTTTGTAGAAATATCCTGTCTATTTTATATATTTTATATTTCAGTTCACTCCCCTTTGACAGGTGTGGCAAAAAGTTAATTTGTGTATATTTGTGTGTATTGGATTAATTAAAACAGCTGTCTGTTGCAGTTATATATTTTTATGTTGTATCATTTTCATTTGCATTTCAACACCTTGTTTTATTCTTCAGTTATTTAACTTGTTCTCACTTTTTGCCTATAGATCTCCAGAAGCTCCTACGGGATCTTCTCCAAAGAGTTTACGGAACCGCGTCTTGAGCCAACAAGAACATATCAAGTCCAAGGTAAAGAATCATCGGGGTTGTAAGCAGAGACCCCCGTCTCAAATAGCGGTCAAACAAAAATTGAATGTGACACTTGATTTTTAAAACAGACAGCAAGTAATGCACATTCACGAGCTATATCATCTGCTTCCTCTGTTTTGTAATGTGCAAATTTATACAGCTGTTTTTTATGCATGGTGCTTGAGCAGTGGGTTTCCTGTTATATAAAAACAACCACCGAGTGTGAAATTTAGTGTAGTACAGTACAAAACTCCAAACTTTAACCAATAACCTCTGGCAGTGATACACGCTTACACACTTAAAGCCTATCTTATCCAGAAAACATTTATAATGCCTCGCTAGTCTTGGAGGCCTGTGGGAAGAAAGATTATATTTGCATGTGCTAAAAAATTTAGGATTGTCTTCTGGCCTTATAAGGATTTATTTTACTATTTGGTCATTAAATTCTTGAAAAGAATAAATCCCTTAATATGAAACAACTGTCTGGATAGGAACTAAATGATGCCTGACAGTCAAAGAGGCTCGTTTCTGAAACCAACTTTAACTAGTCTCTGGATTGCTTACACGTTTTAAATGTAGTGATAAATGGCGCTTTAATTTTTTTAGGACTGGGCATCTTCACCAACCAAGAAATGGTGAGTGCTCTGTGAACATGTATGCTAGGCACATTTTGTTAAAAGGCTTCTTTATTTGATTGCACTAGCAGATGTCTCTTTAGACCTCCACTTTCTGGCCGCCTTCCTGTGTTAGTGAGCGGTAATGGTCCCCGGGCAGCTCACCGCTTCCTGAACTGGACGGGCGGAAGCTTTCTGCATCAATTTCACTTTGAACATGCCATATCAGTGGAGTTACTCGGCTAGCAAGGGAAACTTGAAAGGTTATTGTTTCCTGTTGTCTGCAGAATGACTTTATCCAGTCGTACTCCAATAGTTTCATCACAAACTGACGTCGATTGGCACAAGGGGAGAGATCAAGAGGTTCCTTCAGCAGTACGACTGCAGAGAGAGATTATTCTGAGCACAGTTATGTAGTAAGGTTTAATGAACACGTAATGAACCCCACACTAGAGTCGGTACTCTGAGGGCCAGTATTATACATATAAAGAGATGATAGTACATTTTTACATAAAGTTAGCATAACTCCAGCTGCACAAAATGCACTCAAAACAAACCTCTGGTATTAAGATCTGCATCAAGTTACATAATCTCAAGTGAATGGTCCTAAGAACAGGTGTAAATGGTGTCAAATATGTTTTGTGATGTGAAAAATTTGGAAAAATACCTGCATATAAGTGTCAATGCAGTTTAAAATCCGATACCCTCCCCTCAAACTGATCACAAGTGATCACAATACTTCGATGCACATTGCTACCAAGTGTTAACAGTAATGTGTCTCAGCTAACACTTATAAGTTGATCCGATGTTAAAACCATGTGTAAATGGGGACTTAATCTCACTGCTACTACTGCTGTGTCAGCTGGCTCCTCTGGTTTTTCCCAGGACAGGTGTTATTCAACCATGCGTCATTTCATTGTATGCTTCACAAACACGCAGACACACCCCTCATCTTATTGAAGGCTTAATGATGACGTTCATATCAGAGGAAGTAGCTGGTGGACCCAGCCTGTCGAAGTTTTTCTTGGGCTCTCTGTTGGCGTGCAGTCAGGGCTGCCCAACGTACCATATAAGCCTCCCATGCGAAAGCACCCAGTCTGAGCGATACTGTTGTTTTAGGTGCTCTTTTGAGAAAGTGCTTTGAAAAGCTGCACTCAAGCTTTGATCCCCCCCTACATACACCCACCGCCCCCTTTTCTCTACGCTTTGCAGTCCCACCCAACTATGCCTGCAGTATTTTTTTTATTTTTTTACTTTCCTGAATTCCACTCTCCTACTGCGGCCGGCTAGCCTAAAGGGAGAGAGAGCGCCTTGAATCCTGATAATCCTTAGCAGGGATGGATCAAAGGCCCTGAAAGAGGTGGATCAGCGCTTCTCTGAGACCCTTAAGACCTTAGAAGTTCACTATGCCTGTTCGAGCTACCATTTCCTTATTTCATGCTCCTCACGGCCTCCAGACCGCAATATTTATCTTTTTTTTTTTTTGTATTCTTTCTCATAAGATTTTAGATGTGGTCATTTCCACCCATGTTGTATCAGCAAGGCTGAACAATAAGGACGATCTGATGACCAGAGACCAGTGTGAGAGAGTTTCTGGGTAGTTGATGGGAATGTCATTTGTCCTATTGGACCAGTGCTGCAGTGCCACTATGTCATACATCCTTCATTGATCATATTCATGTCTTGCAAACTTAAATGTTTGGTTTTCTGTGATGTTTTGAATATTCTTGCCAATATGGCATTGGGGTAGCATTTTTATACTTGCTCATTTTCAGCTGTTGTTGCGGTTTAAAAAAAATTGAACTGCTTATTCTAAAGTACAATACATTTATTGATCTTCTTTTTTTGATCAAGTTTTTGTAACTTCTTTGTTAAACAAGCTTTAAACAACCTGACAAGTAACTAATATAAAAAAACAAATTTTCTTAGGTTGTGCGGCCAACCATTCGCTCCCAGTTTGCATGTACGTACAAGGATGATGAGCTGCCCCTCAACCGGGTGTTGGAGTTTCCAAGTGCTAGCCAACTTCCCACCTGTATGCACCCTGCGCCCAAACAAACCATCTCTTTACATGCGTCTGTGGAGGAAGAGTGTGACTCCACTGGGATGGACAACAGACTCAAAGGTAGTGTCTCTGCCAAGTTTAAAGACGTCATGCAATCAAAAAGTAATTTTGTCGCTCATAGTCGTCGGGCTTTGAGACGATGTAGATGCTGTTGTGTCCTCTTAAAAGTTGTCAAAATTAAATATTAGATGTTAAAATTATTTTTAAAATGTGTAGATTTTCTCTTCTGAGAAACCGGAGCGAAAATATTGATGACTCATCCTGCATGCCACAGGTTCATGTCCTATCAAGGGCTCTCTAGAATAGGAGTCCTGCCCCCACTTAACCGACTGGCAAGAAATCTGTGTTCATCAAGTCTTCTTTTCTTAAACAAGAGAGGGCTCAGTTCTTAGTGTACTGAATAACCTTCATGCTTGGTCTGTTCAGTGCGCACACACAAGCAGAAGTGCTCCCCTTTTCTGACGCCACACAGTCGGAAAGATGCCCAGGTCCACCTCCACAGCCCAGGCCTCGATCCCTGCCCAGTCCCTGCTTGGGGACTGGTACTTAAGATCAACCTTTAAACGATTCCCCATCCCATAAAACCTGGCCG
>RJVU01079805.1:9201474-9252059 GCA_003731715.1 Anabarilius grahami | reverse complement strand
GCTCCACCAGGTTACATGACAAATGTTCAGCTTCAGCGCTGTAAAATAAACACACCGCCTGTTAAAGTGCAGACTAACGTCAGCAATTTCATCATAACCTTTTCTACCCTTCCGTCCTCAGCCCTCCCTCTTTTTTATTCCTGCTTATTGTTTCACCTTATTCTCAAAGTCCACTGTTTTTCTTTTGTCCCCCCTTTCTTGTTTTTCTGTGGATGTGTACCCAGAGGCCACTAACTTGAGGTGTGAAGGTCCCGGCCAATCCGCTCTGGGGGAACATAGTGGAAATGCCTGGAACCGAGCAGGTGGGAAGGGGACCCAGCCAGAACAGCTCAGAAGAGCAACCGGGACTTTGAAGAGAAAGCTTGCCAATAGAGAGTGCACTGATCAGGGAAAAGAAGAGAACCAGCCCCCTCAGAAAAGACCCCCTGCCAAGGCTCCCATTGGAGGCCTGGGGAAAAGGAACAGTAAAGCTGCCAGCAAGAAGCTCATCGCTGGTCAGGGCAAACTGACAGGCTTTTTCAGACTGTAACTTACTCCATGATATCTTATCAATAATGATGCTGTGTTTTTGGTAGTCTAAATGCATTTAAAGGGGGTAGTTTTTTTTTTAAAACTTATTTTTAGTATGAAATCTCCCTGTAAATGCTTTCACTATCCCTTTAAAAACCAGATCACATCAACATGAGTGAGGGAACTATTCTCCAGATAATTACTGACAGAGTGTGTGTATATATTTGTGTGTGTGTGTGTGTGTGTGCATGTTTGAGATGTAAGAGAGAAGATTATGAGTTGGCAGAGATAGAACTTTATCATTTTATTTGATTGTGTGACTGGAGTACATTTTATGATGTATGCTTTCTGCTCTCCTTGAACACGACCCATAATTTGCAGATTTTAATAAACTTTTATTTCAGTTCTTTTTAAATCACACAAGTATGTTTGTCATCTTTATATTTACAGTATCTTGAAGGATCAAGGGAGAGCTGGGAAAATCATGCAGGTGCTTTGTCAGCTGCTCTGTTTTCAAGCTTGCCAGCAGGGCCTGTATACTCTCCCTATCATGCACCTCAGCACTGTGAAGAGAACAGGAAGAGCAAAACAAATTTAGTATTAAATGTAACTGGATGACAACTTGTTTATTCATGGATATATTCTCTAGTGAAACAAAGATTAAAGTGACTTAAGCTTGTTTATTGGTCTGATTGGCCAGTTTTAGATGGTTTTTGAACACTTTTCAGACCAGCTTAAACCAGATAAGATAGTCTGGCTCTGTTTCTGGTATTTTATTTTGTTTTTCAGAAAGTAATGGATGTCAGGTTTTGCTTTTTAACTCTGGGTTTCTGCTCAGTTTGGTAATGTCATTTAAAACAACATTAAGTTGTATTGTAAAATGTTTTCCATCTATCGTTCATCTGTTTTTTTTCAAACAATTTGTCCTATGCAGGGTGGCAGGGATACTGGAGCCTATCCCAGCTACTCAGGAAATACCCTAGATCAGGGTTCTTTAAATCTGCTTCCCTGCAGAGTTTAGCTCAAACCATAATCAAACTCTCCTACCAAAACTCTGAAGACCTTAATTGACTTGTTCAGATGTCTTTGATTAGGGTTGGAGCTAAACTCTGCAGTTCTGTGGCCCTCCAGGGCTGAATTTGAGGAACCCTCCCCTAGACCCTAGATCGATGGTTCCCAACCCTGGTTCTGGAGTACCTCCAGCACTGACCATTTTTAGGCTGAATCCCAAATGGCACCCTAAACACTTGCGGTCTTCCTACAAGTACGCACTTTCTTGACGTAATGCCGCTTTGACTGTTGGGAAGAAATCTGTTGGGAAGCGCATATTGGCCACAAAGGGGGGCACTCATGAGCACCCTTCTGAAGCCTAAAATTGACAAATGGGACACCCTACGGTCTCGTGGACTTAACGGACACGTGCACGCAGCAGCCATTGTAAGCCCACAAGACCGAAAGTGCATAGAAGTGTGCCATTTGGGATTCAGCCTAATCAAACTCACCTGATTAAACTCATCAGCTTGTTAGTAGAGACTCCAGGGATTGGGGGTATTCCAGGACCAGGGTTGGGAACCACTGCCCTAGATGGATGGCCAGTCCATCACTGGGTGTAAACCTTTTCTTTCTCTCTCTCTTTTTTTTAAATACAAGTATACGTACAATTATTTAAAAACACTTCAAAAGCACTTTCATACGATTCAATTTTAGACTATTTTCATGGCTAGGTAAGAATATCTCATCAGTGGAGAGGAAGAAGATAAGAAACTTGGCAGTGCTTACTGTCCATGTCCCTCCTGCCCACAGGAATGACATCATCCACACTGCGTCGCTCATCCCTCATGTTGAATCCATCCAAAGCATGATCCGTCCCACGTGGCGACAGTACAGGGAAGTTTCTCGAAAAGGCAGGGTTTGCTTCCCTCCCAGGAGACCCTTTTACTCCTGTGTCCTGATGGAAAAGGGAAATGCATTTTAAATCAACAACTCAGAACGTGGGACAACCACTTGAACAGAAGCAGCCTAACCCAAAACACTGCTCCCTCTATAGGCATTTTTTTTTTCTGCAGAATTAAAGTCTGAAACCACACATGGAGATGTTTAAGTTAATTTGAACATCACACGCCCAAAGGCAGCCTCAAGATCCCTCTCCATAACTGCTCCCAAACTACTGGAGCAAATCCATTGCATGGAGCCCCACATGGAAGAAATGTGTCAAATTGCGACAAAGTTTCCCATGCCTTACTTAGCCAATTTTCACAATATCACCATGGGCCCTTTTATCCATAGATTCCATTTCCCCTCTTGTGACTGTGTCCTTCCCATAGTCCTTTCTGACTGTTCCATTACTGCACTGATAATTGTACCAATGTGAGGACGATTCAACTTTGAATTGTGAAAGCCCTGTTAGACACCCATAGAAAGGCCACCTGACTCTTACTATGCCAGCAAAATCAAACTGGTACAGTTTCTTAAAGGCAAATCATTGCTTTAAACTGACTGAAGTCAAACTTGTAAAGTGCATGTAAATGTATGTATTTGCCAACACACAATCATGAAATCTCTGGTTTTCACCAGAATGTAAAAGAAGAAATAAAAGTTGCAATAAAACTCTTGCCCCTGGTTGGTTTCACAGACAAGGCTTTAGCCAAGTCCCAGACTAAAATGCATGTTTTAACTGTACAAGCAACTTGTACTATCTTAAAATACATCCGTGCCATTGTTTTGTCTCAAGACACACACCAGTAATGTGTTTTTCTAAGGCATGTTTATAAAAGCTACTTAAAAGCTCTAATTGAACTAAGGCCTAATCCTGGTTTAATAATCCCTGTCTGTAAAACCAGGTCTTTGTTTGTCAACTCAACCTTTAATTATATAGCACATTTAAAAACAACAGGAGTTTAACCAAAGTGCTTTACAGTACACACACTTTTCTATAACACCAATAAATACCTAACCCCTAAAATCTATTTTTAAAATTTAGTCAAAAGCTAAGGAACAAATGTTTTCAAAACAGATTTAAAAATGTCAAGTGTCGAGGGTGATCTGACATGACACAAATGGAACATTAAATTGAAGTGCAAACACTTACGGCAAGTATGAAGATGCGTTTTGTCCCGTCTTCATCTACCAGTCTACCTTCTATGATGGGGTGTCTTCTGAAGGTGATCTGCCCAGGTCCTATTTCACTTATATCATCTTCTCCTGCTATCGACACAACTCTATCTTGGTCTGTATGATCTTCATCCATCTTAACCTTGGGCAGAGCCATTGATGAATGAGTAGTCAACTCAACTAAAAGTACAAGTGCAAACATTAACATGTAGGAAGATGCCATGATCTTGGGCGATGATGGTTGATTTGCTTGCAGGAACCTGGCTTTGCACTCGCATGTCCGCAGAGAAGCAAATGTGTGCTTTTATAGTGTCCGATGATGAGTTGGCCGTTTCAATTTATTATTGAGTTATTGATGACTTCCATGGCTCTCCTTTGGTGAAAAGTAGTTCAACTTGACATAAAGAGGTTGATGCCCGTCCACAGGGAAGGTACTGGGAAATGCTTTAAACTAGGATTATTATGTTTTTAATGGTTTTTGTATTTTCTAAAAGACCCCACTGTGGCTTTGTAAAAGGGTAAATAACAGTTGTGATCATTTCATTGTGAATCTGGAGAAAAGGGTATCTCCTTCCATCATGACTTTCGCATCCCTACCATACTTTGTTTGTCAGTATCATGCAGCAGGTCAGAGGTTGTGCACTGAGGTCACATTTTATATAATATCTAAAAGCAGTAGTGCTAATCCGCTGCAAACATTTACAATTTGAAAGGAATGAGCCTCAAAGAAGGGAGAATGCCTGTTGAGACATCGTCATCCATCAGATAACTCCAATTCCCTTGGTGCCGCCTCCTCATGGCATCATCTAATATGTTCCTGTCCTTTTTTTGTTAGTAGGTCAGTGCTGGATTATATGTAGGTAGAACTTTGACCTCTCTAAGAAAGGAGGACTTGTATTGGTGGCCTTCATTAAAGGATCTTAGAGAGACATTATGAAGAACGATGTGAAAGGTTGGTGTTAAGATCCCAAGATGTCTACTGTTCAATCTTACATTCAAGACAATATCTTTCAGTAAGAAAGGAATGATAATGGCAACAACCTTGCAAAAGTGTGTACCCCCCCCCCAACTAAATTACAAATGTAAAACTTTCCTCTACCCAGGATTAAAGTGGTGTTTACAACAACAATAATTCTAGGTTAAAGGGTTAGTTCACTCAAAAATGAAAATTCATTAATTACCCTCATGTCGTTCCACACCCGTAAGACCTTTGTTCATCTTCGGAACACATTAATATTTTTCATAAAATCCGAGGGCTCAGTGAGGCCTGCATTGCCAGCAAGACAATTAATACTTTCAATGCCCAGAAAGCTAAAGACATATTTAAAACAGTTCATGTGACTACAGTGGTTCAACCTTAATGTTATGAAGCGACGAGAATAATTTTTGTGCGCCAAAAAACTAAATAACAACTTTATTCAACAATATCTAGTGATGGGCGATTTTAAAACACTGCTTCATGAAGCTTCGAAGCTTTACGAATTTTTTGTTTCGAATCAGTGGTTCGGAGCGTGTATCAAACTGACAAAGTCACTCCCCACAGTGGTGAACCATTGAAATTTCGAAACACTTATGACGTAACGAAGCCTCGTTTACTGAAATCATGTGACTTTGGCAGTTTGATACGTGCTCCGAACCACTGATTCGAAACAAAAGATTTGTGTTAATTGTTAATTATCTTGCTGGCAATGGAGGCCTCACTGATTTTATCAAAAATATCTTAATTTGTGTTCTGAAGATGAATGAAGGTCTTACGGGTGTGGAACGACATGAGGGTGAGTAATTAATCACAGAATTTTCTTTTTTGGGTGAACTAACCCTTTAAGTGCATTGTGAAAAGAGCACTATATAGTTATGTTCACATTAGCAGTATTTTGCCAGCAAAAAAGGTTCATTATCCTCTGTCAATAGTGTAGTGATGCATGAAGCACTGCTCACACAGAAGTCACTTTCAAAGCAAGCAGCTTACTGTTGGTCAACGCAGCAAATTTGAAAAACTTGAAAAATGCAAAATCTTCATGGGAAAATGTTTTGCCCTCATGAGAATGTCCAGATCATGCAGATTTCTATAGAAGTGATTGTATTTTGTATGGCAGAATTTGCACAGCAAATGTGATCACACCATAAGAGTATGGGGCGATTTCAAAAACAGCTTGAGACTTTTCCTTCTGTCTTTTTGATTGAGTCATTAAAATAAACCATTCATAAGCCATTTGCTTGTGAATAGGGATGATCATCACTGACACCTTACAGCTTGATAGCACCTCACAAGATGGTATCTGATGCAACCACATTTGGATGCACACAAACTCTTTTTTTTTTTGTCACACTTTTTGTTTTATTCACAGCTTGAGTCCTTTAGGGTACTTCTTAAGAATTCAGAAGTGTTCACGTTGCTCTCCAAGGCTCCTCTTCAGTTCTTATGAAAACATAAGGGCTTTCCTTATTAATATCATGGCGGCTGTTGCACAGGCAAGAAGAAATGGGACATGAATAATAGTTATTGAACTCAGCTGAAGTGATTTTACTTGGAACACTCAGCCTTTATTTAGTGAGTATTTGTGTTGGAGTGAGAGAGCCTCTACTGAAGGACTCAACTGGTCTATGGAGACACGGCTGTTCCAGCAAGAGTACAACTGAACTTCAGAGTTTGACGCTCTGTTATTCTAACCTCTCTTTCTCTGTTGCCACTCCACTTTCTGATGTGTCTCACCCTTCAGAACGACCTCTTCCCACCTTTGATTGCCCTCTCAACGATAATCTAATGTTCTGATGTGCAATTTCATGCTAACATTCGTAGATCTCCTTTCATGCCTCAATTGCCACCATGGTGAAACACTCAGAGTACATTTGTGGTCTAGCTTCATTGTTTTGCCAGGTTTTTGAACCTTCGACCTGAGTGTAACTGAAATGTTAGCTTGACAGTCACAATTAAATAGATAGATACTGCTTTATTAACATACAAATAAGCTTCACAAAGACACAAAGCACCGAGCTAGATGTGCTGGTTAGATGTGATTGGGTAGCACTTAATTTAACAATCCTATTAACCATGTACAGTACATACGATGTACTTATAGTAAATAACTGGGTAATAACTAGGTACCAACCCTGAACCTACCCATAATCCTAACCTTAACCCATGTAGTTACCTTATATTACCAGTACTTTTTTAGACAAGTACACCATAAGTACTGTAAAATAAAGTGATTAAAGTTCAGACTGACAGGATTTAACATTAACTGGTGATTGTGATATGTTTAACTCCACTCAAGTCCTTACCATCTCTCTCCTGACTAACTTCTTCACACTAGCCTTACTTTTTCCATATTTGTCACATTTTAATTTGTATTGATTGTTTGATTGATCTGAGAGTGGATTTCTATTAAATTCATTATGTAGAGCGATTCAGTCACAAAAAGCTTTGTGAATAATAATGGAAATTAAAGTGATAATGTATGAGTATTTTAATTTATTTCATTTTTATTTTCTTCAGTAATTGATTGAACATTGCAGTGTATTTCAACATGAAGATTTTAGGTTTAAATTTAAATAAAAATGTATATTTTAGGTGCTGTGAATGGTTCCCCCATCACTAGTTTATAGTTTAAATTAGCTTTAGATGGCATTTAACACATCACACTGCAGGACATGTCAGTTTTCTAAAAGTATTTAATGTCCGCTATCCAATTTCGTACTACTGCAAAAGCTCTCTGCAGTTTGTAGTATGTACTTTGGGAATACAGACTGACTGGGACTTTTGATTTGCTCCTTTGCAAATCTATCCTTTTGCCACAAAACTGGAGACGTGAACATCCTGTAATTTAAGCGTTGCACTCTAATGGAAATCCATTTGTGTCCTCTGAATATTTTGCATGGGAATTACCAGAGGTGACACAAGATATATAATGACATCAGAATTTTGGCTATTTTCCCTGTTGCACAGAATCACGCTTTTGGCCCTGCATTCCGCCATGGCCCCATCTCGCCCCATCTCTCACCTCATGGTCTTTGCCATTGATGGATCAGGTATCCACTCCAGAATTGGCAGCTGAAATACCCAGTAATGGAAAAGAGAGAGTGGTCTGAATGACAGTTTTTTTTTTTTTTCCTTCATGTGGGATAAAGTTACGTACAATTATGGCCGCTGACTCAAAGATATTCCACTCATTGCCGGTTTGAATTAAAAATCACATGTGGATGCCTCTCTTTCGAGGAAAAGCATTAATTCTTCAACAGAACCGGAGCTGTGTGATGAGTTTAAATAATGCAGAAAAAAAAAAACTGCGGAAATGGACTGAAAGATTTAAGCGGTGGGACCGATGAACCAAGCACTTTGTCAGGGAGCATCTCATGGGAACATTTAGTTCCTTTGCTTCTCATATCAGGGGGCACTGCTGTAAAGTGGTCAAATGGGTCTTGTGGTCAAAAAAGGATGCTTGGCTTGATGACATCACCAGTATCATCACCATAGTTCCCAACGGATGCCAAAAAGACCGGGCATGTTACTCTGTCCTATTTTGTTACGCGCATTTTCACAAACCATACATTTCCATTTTCCGAAGACGTTAAAAAGCGCCTTTTGATCGTCCTTTGGGAAACCAGTAGAATTTTCGGTCACAATTCCAAAATGCTCTCCCCATTGATCATGTTACCAGATTATTTTCTTTACTCGTCTGTTGTTTGGTGGTGTAGTAAATGATGGGTTCGGGGCTGAAGGGGCCAATGGGGGCTCAAGCGGGACCATGGTGGACTGAGATGGGGTTAGCTTCTTTGTTGCCCAGAGAACAGACCATGGTTTCCAGGAACAATGCAGCTGATGAGAAACTCTCCAAGGAAAATATGTGTCTGACATCATGGGTTCTTAAAGCTCGCAGCTGAGCCAACGCTCTCTTGCCACAATCAGCTTCCAGTGAATTTCCACTGCTGACGGAAGGAGCGATCTAGAGGTAGAGGGTGAAAGGGAGCGTGTAGGGGCGTGGATGTCGCCTGCTGCCTTGCGTATGACTGTATGATGATTTTGTTATCTGGCATTACAGTTCTTAAATGCTAATACTCATACATGAAGCAGGTTTCGCAATCCATTTAAATTTAGTGATGCAACACATGCAGCATGAAATAATGTAAGGCGGCTCTTGATTTTATCCATCAGGATTTGATTTTATTGTGCACAGTGGACTGTGAAATGTGGGTTAGAAGTATGTCATTTTGGGCCACTAGTGGCACCAAACAGAATTGTGAATGGCTTGATTTGAGTTGGACTCAACTGAGTTTTTTTTTTTAGTTTTTTTTGGTTAGACCATTGGGTGGAGTATTCTGGTCATCCACTTGTTTGGTCAATGGAAAATTCATTTCAAAGGCAGAGAAAGTTTGTATTTATGGTTACTCTACTATAGAGTTACGATTAGGGAGTAATGCATTACAAGTAACTTGAGTTACGTAATCAGATTACTTTTTACTTTAATGCATTACTTTTTCAATTTACAACAAAATATCTAAGTTACTTTTTCAAATAAGTAACGTAAGTTATTTTTTCACATTTATTGACTAACAACTCCTGTCCCCATGTATATAAAGTGCAGAGGCGTTGTGTGCGATGTGTGAATATGATGGTTATTGTAGTTCTATACTAAATGTGAACATGCATTTACTAATTTCACTGCACAAAAACATTCAATATTCCTCAAAATGAACAGTAAAATTCGATCTCAGTATTTTATGCAAACCTGTAATAATTAACTATATACTTTATGTATTTAATCTCACTTTATTAACCAATGTCTAATTCAACCATACTAATAAGCAAAAATACTTGAACTTCCTCTTTCTGTATTCTGTTCTTCTTTAAAGGTGCTCTAAGCGATCCTGGGTGGAGTAACTTTCTGTTGACGTTCGAAGTGTTGTCAAACAAAACAGAGGCTAGCTAGACTCTCCCTCCTCCTCCTCCTCCTCCTCCTCCCCCTCCCCTCCGTGCTTCCTGAAACAGTCATGAACGCGCATTTAAAATCATTCTTGTCGGTTATTGGCTGGAGCATGTTTATTATGTTTCGTGGTCCAGGCTGCACCAGTTTGTTTTTGTGTCCGTTTTTGGAGCTTGTGGCGACTACAGAGACCGCGGTTGTTTACAGTGTGTTCAGGGGACAGGCAGCTAGCGGATAGTGAGGAGATGTTTGCTGTATGTGACAAAAAATGTTTTGGTCTAAAAATGCGTGACATCACTTAGAGCACCTTTAAGAATGGCAGCACAGCTGAAGGATTTGTTTGAGCTGCGCCCTCTTCTGTTCAGGTGTAAATATACATTTCCTTCAGCCTGAGGCTTATTCATTTCACTTTTGGTGGGAAAGGGCCTTTACATTTGTCAAAAATATAACTTTTTTTTGTTGTTATTAAAAAAACAAACAAGCAAGCCCAGCCCAGGTGAGAAAAAGCAAAGCAAAAGTAATGTAATGCATTACTTTACATAAAAAGTAACTAAGTAACACAATTAGTTCCTTTTTTAGGGAGTGACGTAATATGGTAATGTATTACTTTTAAAAGTAACTTTCCCCAACACCGATTGCTATAGTAAGTACATGTAGTAATGTGTAACTATGTCACCTTAAAATATATATATATTTTTTTTTGCCCATATGAATCACGGTTAAGACACAGTATGTATTAGGCAGTGTTATTTTAGTATTATTTATGTACTATTATAGTATTTATTAATTTAACTATTTTTAATTGTTTTTATGTTTTCACTTTAATTTTAGTCATTTTTACATATTTACTAGTTATTAGACATATTTATATTTATTAGTTTTTTTTACATTTTCTATTTAGATTTACTTTATTTTATTTAAGTTTGAAGTATTTTAGTACTTGAACAAAAATTAAAAATGTCTTGTGAAATAAAAGAATTTTAAAGGATTAGTTCACTTTAAAATAAAATTTCCTGATAATTTACTAACCCCCATGTCATCCAAGATGTTCATGTCTTTCTTTCTTCAGTCGAAAAAGAAATGAAGGTTTTTGTTGAAAACATTCCAGGATTATTCTCCTTATAGTGGACTTCAATGGAGCCCAAATGGTTAAAGGTCAAAATGATTAGTTTCAGTCCAGCTTCAAAGCATTCTACACGATCCCAGACGAGGAACAAGGGTCTTATCTAGAGAAATCATCGCTCATTTTCTAACAAAAAAAAATAAATAAAATTTTATACGTTTTAACCATAAATGCTCATCTTGAACTAGCTCTCTTCTTCTTCTCTATTTGAATTTCAGCAGTGTAGACACTGCTAAGTGTATTACTGCCCTCCACAGGTCAAAGTTTGAACTAAATTGTTATATACTTGCACTAGCATATTGTATATGACAATTTAGTTCAAACTTTGACCTGTGGAGGGCAGTAATACACTTAGCAGTGTCTACACTGCCGGAATTCAAATAGAGAAGAAGAAGAAGAGAGCTAGTTCAAGATGAGCATTTATGGTTAAAACGTATAAAATTTTTATTTTCTTTTTTAGAAAATGATCGATGGTTTCTCTAGATAAGACCCTTATTTCTTGTCTGGTATCGCTGTAAATTGTCATTTTAACCTTTAACCGTTTGGGCTCCATTGAAGTCCACTATATGGAGAATAATCCTGGAATGTTTTCATCAAAAACCTTCATTTCTTTTCGACTGAAGAAAGAAAGACATGAACATCTTGGATGACATGGGGGTGAGTAAATTATCAGGAAATTTTAATTTGAAAGTGAACTAATCCTTTAAGTTCTTCATTTTATATTTATTTCAAAACAAAATAACAAAAACGATTTTAGATTTAGTTTTTAGTAACAACACTGGTATTGGGAAAGTTAACTGGGTTGATTTTAATTTCATCTTGTCATTTTAAATGCAAGGATATGTGTTATGTACTGTATATAAACATACAAGAGACGCCATGGACAAATATGGGAGAATTGCTGTTATTTGAAGACCTCAATAGACTACTGCCATTTATGCATTACTGGATGTCTGTTTTACCAGGGCAAGTCATGCTGTATGACTTTCGATAACACAACAGAACATCTGTTTTCCTTGTATTCATCCTCCTTTCATCACTCGCTCAGCTGCGTTAGAAAGTGTTACAGCTTGTGCTTGATTGTGGAACTGGCAGTCTGTCACTTATGTGTTTAGTAATCAAAACAACAGAAAGCAGTCAAGTTCCACCTGAATCTGATTATGATTTCTGAACACATGGTGTTTGGAATGAATGTGTTTCATCAATGACTGTTGAAGCTTGTATTGTAAAGCTGCCAGATGTCACAGTGCACCTGCCCAAAAAAAAAAAAGAAAAAGAAGAAAAAATTGTCAAGACTGTTTAAATAGTTGCTGCTCCCTTAAGAATACTTAAATTAATAATTTATTGTTGCAAATCTTCATGCACCAGCCATTCCAGCAGGCTAACTGATGCCTTGTATTCATTAGCAGTGAAAAAAAAAGGCTTTTCAGCCCTATATTAATTCTATTTCTTCTGAAACTACTGTGGGGAAGTTTGGGAAATGGGAGAAAGAACCGAATTAGACCACAAGGTCATTGAAAAGACAATAGCACACGTAAGTTGAATGAGCTCGAAGCTTCAGTTTCAGGGTTAGGTCCAGGAACCGTGTCCTTAGATGCACTCGGCACTCTGAGAGCTACAGTAGGCCCGGTCTGGGGGAAATACACAAGCTTGCTTTTTAGCTAGAATCCCTCTGAACTTGACCAGCAGATGGGAAGCTTCTGCCTTCAAACAGCTGTCCTTGGTTACCATTGCTGGATGTCATATAGAATGGTGGTACTGGCATGTTGCACGTGTGAGAAATGTACATTGCTGTTGTCATAAAAGACTAGGATGCCATTGGAACATTGTAAGTTTTAATAGGATTAAAAGTACACTGAGTGTTTTCATGGAGTGTGGTTTGGACGTGCATTATCTACTGATTGTTCTTGGTGGACTTTTTTTGTTTTTGTTTGGGTTTTTTTACACTAAAGTGACTTACAAAAAAAGTAGATTTTGTAATTGTAACCCTTATTAAAGTAATAATTCATCCAAAAATAAAAACTGTAATTTTGTTCCAAACCTTTACGATCAGGGAACACAAAAGGAGATGTTTAGAAGAACATTCATGCTGATTTATGTCTAAATAAAGTATATGTTGACCAGGAATGGTGTCAAAAAGCACCATAATAGTAGTCCAAAATACTGTATTTCAAGTTTTATGAAGCCATATTATAGTTCTGTGTAAGAGGAAACAAACAAAACTCGTTTGACATGAGAATGTGTCTCTGTGTTATATTAGTATTTATATACTTGTATAGCATTTATTAATAATTTCTGAATTGGCTTTTTTTATTTTTCAAAATGAACATTTTCATTTTGTTTTAAGTTGTTGTACTTATAGTTTATTATTGATTTGTTTGAAATATTTCTATTAAACTTTTATTTATTTTTACCTTAGCTTTAGTAATTTTGTACTTCAACTTAAATTTATTTCAGTTTTCTAAGCTTATGTTTTTTAACAACACTGGTCTTGCTTAATTTTAATATGTGCATATTCAAAATGAGTTTTAAAGTTGCAACAAGAAGATCTTCAGTGAATGACTTAAATTTCAGTTGTTTTTGCACAATCCTATAGTATTGCTTTAAAAGACTTATAGCAAATAAATAAGTTGTTGGACTTCTTTTATTGTACTTTTATGGCACTTTTTTATGACATTATGGAGCTCTTGTCATCATTTAGTTTTATAGAAAAGAGCAGCTAGAACATCCCGCAAACGTCTCCTTCAACAGAAGAAAGTCAAATGGGTTTGAAATCATATGGCTGAGTAAATGATTTTCATTTTTGAGTGAGCATTCCCTTTAACAAAAGTGTAAAATAACATGCAGTTAGCAGATGTTTGTAATGTATTTTTTGTGCAGACCAAGTTGGAGGTATCTTGAAGTCAGGTTTGGATAATCTACTACAATTCTTAGAAAGGTTATTCAATGGTTTCTCTGGTTTTGCAGAGAATCCAGAATAATTTGCAGACTGTAATTTGTCTAATTGGGCATAATAATTGATTTGGTATTACAAGGAAAAATGGATGTAAAAAAAGATTCAAAATAACATAGAGACAACGCCTGCCAGCCGCCTGCTCCACATTTCAAATTATGTCTGCTGAACATAAGCCAGGTGGTCAATTTATCTATTAAAAGGCTTGATTGTTCCACAATATATCCATTAAAAAATGCTGACAGCATACAAGAAGCTTTGTCCCGTCACTGAGTACCTCCTAGAAAGAGCTGAATGTGCAGCCTTCTTGTCAGTACAACCACTGCCTGATTTGTTTGTTTTGGCGAAACGTCATATTTTAGGAAGTATCACTTTGTCATGCAGAGAATGTGCAGTTTTTAAGGCATTATTAATGTACGATTTGGCAAATGCTATACCTTTATTACCTTTTAGTATCCAAGGTGCTCTGCAAGGGGCAAGAACATTGCTTTCTATAACTTTGAGTTACCAAAACAGTCTTTCTCTTCTGGGAAAACAAACAAAATTGATGACTCATCCTGCACTAACAGATTTTTGTCCAATCAAATTCTTTCTAAAAGGAAAAGCCCATTCCCCCTAAAACTGGTCAGAAAGCATGCAGCAAATCTTCATTTTGTGGCTGTGTATGTAACTAAAAGTCCTTCTCAGACTTCCTGTTTTGAAAGGAAATACAAATGTCTAGTTCTTGTTATTATAATCACTCAGAGACTCCAGGTATTGACAAGTGGTTTATTCAGCAGGAATGGTGAACAATCTGTCAGTATTTTCATATTTTGTACAGAAAGCAATTGAGCACCAGTAATGAAAGCCTCACAATCAAAAAATGCTTTAATGATCAATGCCCAGAATCCTCTAATATTTGTCATTCCGTTTCTATCACTGGATTTATGTAGACATGTTCTGATGAAAACTATCAAACACAAGCAAAGTACCGCAAATCTCCGCAGCAGTCTTAAATCCTACATTCAATTTAAGAGGAAACAGAACCACTTCAAAAAATAAGCATGATATTACTGTAACAATATGTTCCTTAGTGTGTCTAATTGAAGATTCAAGAAGTTTCTTTAATGTTGCCAATGATATTAGCAACAAAGTTATAACCAACAAACCAAAGTCTTTGGTATTTTGTGAGGACCTTTTGCTGGAGGTCTATTACAATCAAAGAACTTCTGGGTGGCTATTGCATATGATTCTGCATTGTTTCTTAATGCTGTTTGAGAAAATATGGACACTTTTGAAAGAAATACGGCCCAGTTCAAAAGTACAAACACACTAAGACACAAATTAGGATGTAAAAAAATGGATAGTTGCTTTTTTGAAAATGGCATACATCTTATTGTTTATACTGTAGATGATTTATCTTTGGATGGCTAATGTGCTGTTATTTAAAACATAAATAACCTTTCTTACTGGTGTAAATTAAATAATTTTGGTGCAATTTTCCTTTTGAACTTCCCTAGACATATCGGTAAGTAAAAACACAGGCAGGTGAAAAGAAAACCAAATTACACTGTTGCTATCTGATTGAACTGTACTGTAACTCTACTATTACTCAAAGGTAGAGAGTCTTTCTTGTCTCTTTATTACACTGAAGACCGTTTTGCCCCATTTCCTTGCCAGTTACAAATACTTGAGTTGTAGAATCAGTGCCAGGATGTCAAAATGAATGTAGTGCGCATGAAAAGCTACATTGTGGTGTCAAAATCTTGGTAACGTTGGAGATTTGCAGTTCACAGTACTCTGTCAAGTTATTTGGCATAGGGACATTGTTATTTCAAAAATATTAATAATTTAAAAACCGTAGAGAAAACAAAAACAGCAATTAACCATCTCGGGCCACATTTTTTTCCACGCATTCACAGCTCTCACAAAAATACTTTCGCTCGCTTACACTGTTACCTTATTGAAATAGCTTAAAAATAAAGGAATATTATTACAATGGTGGCCACAAGGCTGTGCAAAAGGGAAGACCTCCAACATTGAGCTTCTCAAGCCATCACCTATGTTTTCAGCCAACCCCTGCAAGTAACAAACTACAAAATAGCACCATTATACAGTGGGTTGATTTTTTTATATGGTTCCGCTATATGATGCCATCACATACGATTATGGTTAGAGAATGCAAAGGTTAATATAGGTTGAATATAGATACAGAGTAAACAGTGTGGGTTGACATGATCCGAAGGGTTCAGAAAAGAGGAAAACACCATGCAGAGGGACTGTGAAAACGGCTGGATCACACCCCACGACCCCTCTGACAGCCACTTAAAGTGGTGTGTAGAGGGATAGTTCACCCAAATACAAATTCTGTCATTTATGTGTCGTCATTGATAACCTTTTTGCTTTTGCTTTTTTCAGAAGGAGATATTTAAAACAGATATTTGCTGTATAAGGATAGAGTGACCATGTCTAAAGAGTGCAACAGTGCCCGCCCACTTTTTCAGCGGCGTTGGTTACAGAAGTATTTTTTTTTTCATTCATTTCTCCCATAGGGATTTAAAAAAAGTCTTTGTTCAAGCATTATAGGCCATGAACCAAGTAAATGAACTATATAATGAATGTTTAATTCATTCAAATATATTCAACATTTTAAGAAATGAATATATTTGAAATATATATGCTAAATATTATATTGAATATATAGAAAAATGTAAATATTTTGAGTGTAGGCAGACCGATTCGATTACATCTTTCGCAGTGCTTAATGGGAGTGGGCGGGGCTAAAGAGATATTTTGCTGCACTTATTTGACTCTCTGATTGGTGGAATTTTCTGTACAGCATCATGGGTAATGTAGTTTTCACCTCAAATTCTGCTGTTAAACATGATTATTTTGAAACTAAGCTGAAATAATGCTGGCTAATGGCTTCAACAGAAGCAAATGCTATTGATTAACAACCTCATAGCTCACAGTTCATAAGTTCTCATTAAAAATCAGTTTCCCTATGGAGAAAATGAATGGAGTTTTTCTTCAGGAACCTGACTGTTATAGAAAGCTCCAAAATGGACAAAATCAATTTCTTTTTTAAGTGTGAAATGCAGAAATTCAAGTCGTTATTCACTGATAATTTTCACCTTTATAGATGTCCATTTCTGCTTCAGACAAAAAAAAAAAAAGTTAATAGTGAGAATTTTTAAAATAAGAAATGGTCACATCGTTGGCCATAAAGTTGTATTACCCAAAATAAGTTACAATTGCCTTTTTATTTTATAGGACCAGTAAAAATGGACTACAATAGTCATATTGGAAGCTAACCAATGAGGGGGTAAAGTAAAATGAGTAAAGAATGACATAATTTAAATTTTGGGGTGAAATATCCCTTTAATACAGCTAGTGAGTTGCTCATGTCACTAGTCTTTCACTATAAAGATGCAAACCTGCAACTTCCTGTTAGATAAAAAGTAGTTGCTGAAACAGATTATTGATGTTTATACCTTACAATTTCTAGCAATTTTTATGTTTCTGTTATGGTTTCTGTTGTCTTCCCTCTGTCTTTCCTGTACGTGCTGATACACTGGTGTAAATGCATGCGGATAACTGTTCGAGTGAATGGCTTTCACCTCCCATTTTCTAAAGAAGGTAAACCATGCAGTTAAAATTATTTAAAAAAAGAAGCAAAGATCCCTCACACACAATTTAAAAAAAAAAAACACACACAAGGTGTTTTGCAGGATGTAGGTCATGTTCTATCAATCCTAAATGTGTTCTCTAGAGCACCTCAGCACATCTGCATAAGGCTTTTGTATAATCCCCCTTGATCTGGTCTTGCACAATGAATCAAATAAGAAAAGAGTGATTTGTAATTTAAACGTCATCGTTCTGTGCAGCCGTAGTTCAGTTTTGCAAGGGTTCCATCTGGTATAAACTGTCTAGACAGCCTTTCTTGTCAACATGGTCCGTGATCTCACTGCGAACTCCTCTCTTGGCAGCGGAGCTTGTAACGTTTTGCATTAAGTCAGCACGTTTTCCTGCAAAAATCTGTTTTTTAGATAAAATATTGCAACTTTCTTCTGCTAGATCCAGATTGTAATAAGAATTCAGTGGAATACGGACCTTAAATCGGTGCTGCAAACTAGAGTAAGGACATTATTTGGGCTCTGACACATTTTTTTTGCCACTATAAAAAGCTTTCGACATCCATTAGGTGCAACCGTTCACACAAGGAGGATAAACAGTTATCATTTGACTCTTTATAGCAGCTAATTTAGTATTTTCCCCCAGTATGAAATGATGCAGTGCATGGAAATCATCAGATTTTCTTCACTAAGTTTGTTTGTCTTAACATGGGGATTAAACATCCAGTATCTTTTTTTCCTTTTTTTTTTTTTCTTTTTACAGTGAGGCACGTCCCTGGAAGACCAGTCTTTCTTTCATCCCCTGTTTTCCACTGTCCAACAGTTTCACTTGTCTCTCTCAGCCGTTCCCCTCGCTGTCCTCTACATGCGATAGTTTCTGCCCCCTGTGTTTCCTCGGCTTGAGTTCTTCTGATGAACCTCCTGAAAATAAGAAAGAGAAAGGCAGTAAATGTCAGTTCAGAAGATGAGAAGTAACGCAGAAAGCTGAACCAAGGAGAGCAGAACGGCTGTTGCTGCCCATAACAACACAGCTGTTTGGTGAACGGAGTGTTATTTCATAATGCCGAGGAAATCTACTGTCAAAGCAACACATCAAAGGTTTCACCACAGCAAGATTAATAAGTGTAATTCACGAAAGCTAAGCTGGGAATGAAACCGCATGCAGGGAGTGGAGGAGAAAGGCCGGCGTGAGGGGCCAGACTCTGAACTCAGCGTGCAGACATCTAAGGTGACCTTAGACTCGTCTTCCAGCGCATGACGTATGGGTGCAGAAAAATGTCTGTGGAGAGCGTATGCAGGTCTACCACAAAAACCACTTAGGCAGTTCACTTGCTAATGGTTTTCTTTTTCGAGAGAGGAGGACTGAGAGCACTTAAAAGGATGGCCCACATTTGGGCAGCGGGGGTGAGGGAAGAGCTGCTTTTTCCTTAGTATGTATCGTAGCACAATGTACCGGCATTTTTCATTCTGTTCTGAGATGACGTAATGGGATAGCTCACCAAAAAATACAAATTCTGTCATCATTTGCTCACCCATTTCAAGACCGTATGACTTTCTTTCTTGAAATTTTGAAGAATGTGTCAGTTGCTCTTTTCCATGCAATTGCAATAAATGGGGACTGGAGCGCTCAAGCTTCAAAAAGAACGTGAAAGTATCATAAAAGTGATCCATATAACTTGTGTGCCATATTACAAGTTATCTGAAGCCATATAATAGCAAAGTTAAGTCCTTGAGGAAAAGATGAGAACTTGACCAGTCTTGCCGAAAGACTGAATCATTCGGACTGATGTTGTAAACTGGATCAATGGATTTAATTGAGATCTGACTCAAAAGTACGATTTAGTAAATCGAGGGAACGAATTAGTAAATCATGCACACGATTTAGCCTACTATTTTTTTCCTGCATGTCATGTCCGGGGCACCGTACAAAAGAATTTGTTTGGACATCGCTATTTCCTTCACATGAAATTTAGGGCGGATGTCAAGGTTTTCAGCAAAGAATAGCTTAAATTTTGGTCTTTTTCACACTATTGCAATGGCTTTAGAAGAACATATATAAGTTGTGAATCACTTTTATGGTACTTTTGAGGTATTTAAGTGAGTTTATGCTTAAAACAAGAAAAAATATGCACTGTAAAAAAATACTTTTTTCTTTTTTCAAATCAACTTCAATAATTAATGTGGTTCAGATAACATAATATTTTGAGTTTCTGTTGATAAAACCAATCGCCTTCATTGTATTAACTCAAATTTTTAATTTCAATAAACTCAAAATTTTAAGGCAACCAGGTAACTTACTTTTTTTTAATTAAACCAACAATTCTTTTTTACAACTTTGGATTTGGGTGAAAACAGGGTTATTTTTCTTTCTCCACTGACAGATATTTATTCTCATTTTAGCAAAAATTGTAATTAATTTTTTTCAGAACACAAGACTTGAAATTATATCTTATGTTGTTTTGCCCTTTAAGTAAATATACCTTGATTTTAAGAATGTTTAGATATTTCTACTGGAAAGCAAGACAAATAAAAAATCATCTTTTGCAGTGTGTTTACCACAAAAATAAGAAAGTCATACAGGTTTGGAACAACAATAGGGTGAGTCTATGACAGAATTTTACAGACTCAATGTCAGAAAATGCATTAAACTTTAATGTTGTTATTATTCAAGCACTGTCATGCAAATACGCAGCATTGTTAATTACAGCTCGCTCTCGGACTGAGGGAAGACTTACCTTACAGGAAGAGTGGCTTTGTCCGGATATAGGTTTCTGCAGGGGAACACAATCAGTACAGTTATGAACTAATATCAACCAAACTAATGTTGCATCAACATAAAACACAAAACATAAAACCTGTCCCAATGTTTTACAATAATGTAATATTGTATCAAATGCTCTTCTGACCACTTTGCAAAGCCCCATCTTAAAAACGGTACTGACCAATGGAACAGACAACTGACAATAATGGAACAAATAACAATAACCCAGGAGGCGGAGCTTAGAAAAGTGTCAATTTTGACATCATCAGCATGGCTGCACACCTTTGCTGTCCTGGTGATATCTGTGTGCCGTTGCGCTCGTAGGGATCTTGGAGTTTTGCCGGTTTTCACAGGTGCACAGTACATCTCGAGGCGCCGCAGTTCGCAGCTCTGAAAGCAGCATTCGTCCACAATGCCGCGGTTGTGTGACCGTCTCGAACTAGGCCCATATCCTGTTGGTTTGCCTGTTGGATGCATAGGAATAACATTAATAAATAGCCTTTTGTATGGCGAGAACATCTGATACACATATGAAAATCGAGAGCGCTCCTGTAAATCTTCATTGTGAGGGAGGAATTTGCGCTTTAATGGCGAGCTCAAATTCTGTCCTACCTAAGGTACGTTAAATAAAGCCTGTCATCACATTGAGTTCAAGCCCTTTATCCATTTTATTCTTGGCATGGCACCAGCTCATGAGGAACAATTACGGCCCGCAAGGTCACTTTCCGAAATGCTAAATCTCTAAAACTTTCGGTAGTAACCTGTGGCTAAGAGCCCGGTCATGAGCGCTATAAGAGCTTAGTGTAGCAGCCAGACCGTAGCTGTGATTCTTCAGATATATGGACGCGTTAATGACATGAATTTCTTCAGCGTGAAATTTACAGGGTATCGCTTTGCACAGAGCAGACTCTTCTTGGCAAGCCTCCTAGTTAAATGGAGGTCACACTGACTCAAATGTTTAGAATATCACGTTTTGCAGTTTCAAACCTAATATCTTTAAACTAGCTCACTGGTTTGGGAGGCCAAGTTCGGCCCTTGTGGGGGTCAAATCAACCTATGGAGAACAATTCCCTGCTCAGCACCACTTTTGAGAATAACAATGTTCCTAGAAGACCAGGATGAACCATGAACTTTCCCCAGTGTGCTTGTTAATGTCGCTGCTGAACTAGGTGATAATTACCCAAGTGAAAGAACATGAAAATGAAACTGCCTCATGGGTATAAATTTTGTGTGCTGCAAATGAGGTCAATGCACTGTTATATAATGCACATTATGTCCTAGACATTATGTTTAACGATGAGGTTGGGCTACATTTGTAGAATTTGGGATTTGGGATTTGGGTTGTCCGATCCCAAACAACAGATTTATGTTAAAGGTAGCACTTAGACACCTGACTACGTTAGTGTTTTTTCTCCATGTCGCCAAATCACGGTGGCCTTAAAAAAATATCACACTCTCCATTTACAAGTCACCACTTACATAGGGCAATATAGCTCTGATAGGCTTTTCCCTGTTACCAAATGAAATAATAATAATAATTTAATATGGCATTTACAAGAAGGAAATGCCTTTCCCTTTCAGAGTTAATAGCTCTTGGCTTGCAGGGCTGCCAGCGCTGACAAAATGCATTAACTTCTGCTTTGCACTTGCTGCACTCTGACAGTGTTGTTTTGGAAAGAGAGGTGCTCTAATTCTGACAAACATGCATCCCTGCAGACTGCATGACTCTTGGGTGCCGAACACTTTGGGGAGATTAGGGGGCGCTGTTATATTTAAATACGATTAAGATTTATGTAGGACACTGTTAGTGGTAGATTTGTTTGGACTCTTGGTGGCCTTCAAGTTTCTGCATTGAAACAATGTCCTTATATGTTCACAGATTTGAGCTTAATTAGATTTCAATTATTGAGTCTAATAAAAAAATATTATTATTATTTTATATTTTTATTTAGTCAGTGTTTTGTGCCTGAAATAATGCTCAGATTATTTTCGAACACCCAGGCTTTTGACTTGTACAGTTACAAAATGCCACACATAAGAGTCTCTCATTGTTTGTTATTGTTGACATCTTGAACAAAATATTACATTTTCCATTTGTATTTGTTTGTGCCATATAAAACGCAGTCCAAGAGGCAAACACACACACAGAAAAATGAATTATCTTGCTGTAAACCAATCCGTCAGGTTGTCAAAAGCATGTAAACTTGTTTTCTGGATGATTTTCTAATCCCTTTCTAAACAAAAACCTCCCAAAATTAACATCTGCTGTTTTTCTCAAAATAGCTCATATGACCCTACATGAAATCCATTGAGTGGCGGTCTAACAGGTGCAATAAACAACAAAAGCAGCTCTTATAATGCAGTGTAATCGGTTTTCAGAGATTTGAAGTGCTGAATTTTAAGAGGTCAAAGTTGTAATCCTAAAATAAGGTATTATTGTTAGATCAGCCATGAACCAGCACTGATCTGCAAGCCTGTTTTTATGTTCTGTTCTTTTTATCAGTATGGTGAGCAGATTTGTAAGAGTCATTTGTGTTTTTCATTATCCATATAAATTGTCCACAGATTAGGTCATGCATTCATTAAAGATTGTTGCATTGTTGGATAGATTATGTATCGGCTCAGCTGACAGTCTTCCATCCCCTCCCCCAGTAAAACCATCAACTCATTCACAACATTGTGTGAGACCTGTGCAAAGCACATCTCCGTCACGGTGATTAAGATCAACGTGCCGTCAGTTCAAGTGTTACAAAAGCACAAACATTTGTGTTCCAGAACCTTTGGGTAGACACCTCTGCTTCCAACTAAACAGGCGCATCAGGACGCGTACATTCCAATGAGGAACACTGCTGGAAAGAAGCTGACTTTTATAGCCATGCTATGATTATTGAAGAACAGGGGGTTCTTGGAGCTGCTGCCATACGCTGCCTGCATAGTGTCAGGAAGTTAACTGTTCACTGGGGACTATGAAAACTGCTATAGTCCTGGAAACTACCTCTTTGTCAATGGCACCACAAAGAGTTTATAGCAAGATGTAGTTTCCTTCCAATTTTTTTTTCTCTCCTGGCTCTTTTTGCCACTGTTTACTATACAAAGAGATGTTGGCTCTTGCAGGCATTAGTGCTTGGATATGAACTGTTTGTGGTGTTTAAAGGTTGTCAACATCTGTTTTAAATGTTAGATAGATAAATAGATATTTACCGTCCTACAAAAAATAGCTAATAAATCTCTCGTTATGCTATATTATCACCAAATATTGGATTCAATCTTTTTGTCAACTTGTTTTCTTTCAGTTAATACATGTTTTGTATTTTTTGAAAATGATTGATCGTATAGGCCTTATTGATGTGAGCCTGTGTGTGTGTGTGCGCGTTTTTGTGACATATCAGGACACAAATGTGTATAATGACATGGGTATGACATTGGTATTACAAGAAGAGGGTGATTTATGAGGACATTCCCCATGTCCCCATTTTTCAAAAGGCTTATAAATCATACAGAATGAGTTTTTTTTGAGAAAGTAAAAGTGTGCACAGTTTCCTGTGATATGTAGGTTTAGGGGTAGGGGAGGTGTAGGGCGATAGAAAATACGGTTTGTACAGTATAAAAACCATTACGCCTATGGAATGTCCCCACATTTCACAAAAAACAAACCTGTATGTGTGTGTGTGTGTGTGTGTGTGTATATACACATGTACATATGTGAACATGAACATGATGAACATGCTCCTGAATGCTAAATGTTTCTCTTATTTTCGATCTCCCCCCATAATTTTCAATGGATGGTCATTTTTGACCAATACATGCTCAGACCAATGAAGCCTACAATCAGTCAGTTAAAAAAAATAAATACAATAACTCTCCTAATTGAAAGAAAACAAGTTGACAAAAAGATTAAATCCAGTATTTGGTAATAATATAGCATAACAAGACATTTATGAGCTTTTTTTTTGTTGGCCTGTCATTTTTGATATAGGGAACACCACAAGTGTGACTTTGTGCCATTTTGTACAAGATCAAAGCATTTCAAAACAAACTTCCTGGTTAAACATTAAACTAGTAAACCTACTAGTGTGATAAACAGTGCAATCTTTTTCATATTTTAATGAATGTTGACAAAATTATCCACAAATACTGCTTTTTTCACACAAAAACGGAGGTGCATATGCTCAGATCAATGAGGCCTATACGATCAATCAATTCCAAAAATAAATACGAAACCTGTCCTAAATTGAAAGAAAACAAGTTGAGAAAAAGATTGAATCCAATATTTGGTCATAATACAGCATAACAACAGATTTATAACATACATTTTTTGTAGGCTGGTCATTTTTGACTGGGAACACCACAAGTGTAACAAGGTGGGAAAAAATCTGAAAAAAGTTTAAAAAAAAAAGATTAGAAAAAAAAAAGTAGTTATATTCTATATGAGCAAATAGAGTCCAATGCGATAACATTAACATTTTCTGAAAAAAGAAAATCTTCTCCGGGTCAGAATGGCCTGAACACAACACAACAGGTCAAAATGACAATAACACAATAACATCTCTCCACATGTATATGTAGTCTTGATGGATGCTTAGCTTTGGTGAGAAGTCATTTGTTTGTGTGTCTTGCAAATCAGACACAGCCAAAGCTTAAAAAACCTTCTTCTCACCCTAAAAGTGCTGGACCTAGAATACCCAGTGCCCTCTGCAACGTTTCATGTCCAGTAGAACAAGGGGGCAGGAGGGGGCAGGGGGCATCCTGATCATCCTGTAATCCCCTATAATCCGGTGCTGCTCTAGGACAAGAGCCAAGCCTGACTGTGTGCTGTTGATGTGTTCTTCTCTCCAGCTGCTTCAAATATAATGAAACCAGACAAACAAAACTGAAAAGTAGTCCTATCAGTGATGTTCGTGACAGAACTTCCATTCTACCGAGTGGAGGTCACCTGCAATCTTTCATCACTGATTGACTAGCAATGCTTAAAGTGTTAGTTCACCCAAAAATGAAAATAATGTCATTTATTACTCACCATCATGCCGTTCCACACCCGTAAGACCTTCGTTAATCTTCGGAACACAAATTAAGATATTTTTGTTGAAATCCGATGGCTCAGTGAGGCCTCCATAGCCAGCAATGACATCTCCTCTCTCAAGATCCATAATTGTTCTAAAACATATCTAAATCAGTTCATGTGAGTACAGTGGTTCAATATTAATATTATAAAGCGACGAGAATATTTTTGGTGCGCCAAAAAAAACTAAATAACGACTTATATTGTGATGGCCGATTTCAAAACACTGCTTCAGGAAGCTTCGGAGCATAATGAATCAGCGTGTCGAATCATGATTCGGATCGCGTGTCAAACCGCCAAACTGCTGAAATCACGTGATGTTGGCGCTCTGAGCCACTGACACGCTGATTCATAATGCTTCGAAGCTTCCTGAAGCAGTGTTTTGAAATCGGCCATCACAATATAAGTCGTTATTTAGTTTTTTTGGCACACCAAAAATATTCTCGTCGCTTTATAATATTAATATTGAACCACTGTACTCACATGAACTGATTTAAATATGTTTTTAGTACCTTTATGGATCTTGAGAGAGGAACTGTCATTGCTGGCTATGCAGGCCTCACGGAGCCATCGGATTTCAACAAAAATATCTTAATTTGCGTTCCGAAGATTAACGAAGGTCTTACGGGTGTGGAATGGCATGAGGGTGAGTAATAAATGACAGAATTTTCATTTTTGGGTGAACTAACCCTTTAATAATGTAGGAATGATCATATATTTGCAAGTTGAGGGCACTTGAACACCATCAGTTGTGACTGGCCAGACTTTCTAAGTTGAGTTGATGTCAGCTGAATAATTATGGCCAAAAATGCATTGATATTGATCATAATGGGCACTATTTTAACGATCTAAGTGCATGGTCTGAAGCGCATGGCGCAGGTGTACTTAGGGCGTGTCTGAATCCACTTTTCCAAGTGGTCGGTGCACCAGGCACATGGTCCAAAAGGGTTGTACCTAGTCTCTGAATGAGTCATAGGTGTGTTTTGGGTGTAATGTGCAATAAACCAATCAGAGTGTCATCTCCAATTCCCTTTAAAAGCCAGGTGCGTTTGCCCATGGGCGAACAGATGTGCGCGAGTGCATTTGCTATTTAAACAACATGGGCACTGGACGTGAAAATGATAACTGTGTTGGGCTGAAACTAGCAAAAAATACTTGCGTCGCGCCTGGTGTCGCATTGCGTCAGGTGTATGATAGGGCTCAATATGTTGTAACTGTGAATGTTGGCGGTACAATTTACTTTACAGGCATTTTGTGCTCTGTTTATGAAGAATAACAATAAAGCTGGCTAGAAATGCTACTCATTTACCTGGTTTATTAGGCCACAGGCTTGTGCAACCAAACTACGCTTCCCATAATTCTCCATGGCGGCACAAGAATGATAAAATGCATTGATAAAAGCATCTGTTAACATCTATTGTGCATTATTTGCTTTTTTATTGTCTTGCATTTGGACTAAAAGCTTCCTATGAAATAGTCCAAAAAGTGTATTTTACTTCAATCAAAATCACTTGAATGCGCAATAGGTCATAATTCGTAAGTAGAAACTTCCGAAAATGATTTGAATGCAGCATAATTACTAAGATTCACATATTTTTGAATAAGGCAACCTTCAGCGGAGATTCACCTGTCATCCTGAGGAGCCAGATCTAGCAAACGTGTGAGAGGAGACTTGCACCCACTTCTGGACAAATTGTGATTTTACAGCGTATACTGAGCCAAAACTTTCCACATTCCCGGTGTGTTTGTGTCTCGGGAATGCATCATGAGGAACACGTTCAGGCTGTTGGCAGACGTCAGAGTTGCTTTGATGCAAAAGACTACACAGTTGAATGACCATGAAGGGAAAGGGCAGCTTTGTGTCAGCACAAACACTCCTGGCCACGAAGTGCCCTTTGTAATAAGCAGGATGATGTGCTCCAGCTCTCCCTCACTCATTCCGGAGTCCCGCTCCTCTCCAATAACCCTGAAGACAATCTGGGATGAGACTGCTGCTGAGGCATTTCAAAGACAACCGGGGATTTCTAGGTCAGGCTAACAGTTGGAAAAACTGACTACACTGACAGTTTCTTCTTCTTCTGCGTCTTCCTCTTTTTGGTGTTTTCAAAAGACCACATTTTGTTTCAATAATAATAATAAAAAAATTCCACTGAGTAGTATTTCACCTTTCTATCAAGATAATGAAATCTGAAGTATTGAAATGTGAGTGGAGTTCCACTGGCAGTGACGAGGACACTCCAGTTTGTTTATGGGTTCATGTGTTTGATGCCAGTCCATTAAAGTCTGTTTAAAAGTAACTTGAATAATATTCATAATGATATCCAGTATAATAAGAGTTAAAAAAGTTGGGGTTGTTGGGGTACACAAGAAATTCCTTTAAGTTTTATTCTACATACTAGGTCAAAGTCAAATGATCTGTATAAAATCATCTATTTGCTCTTCACCGAATCTGTCACGCTGATGCAATAATTTCACGGAAAGTTCAGATTAGCATAAACGTATTTATTTTGGGCTCTGAACTGATAAAACAAACACATGGCCATTGACAGCCATGAGCGATCCAGCCAGCTCCTTTGTGACCACTAAAAGCTCAAATGTTGTTGACTGGAAACTTAAAATGTCAACTCTAACTTGAAGTTCAATCTTGCTTCACTTTAAGTGAATAAAATGTGTCTCCTTAGAATCAGTGGGTTCTGTCCACTTGTCAAAATAATCACTTCATACGTCATCATCCGTGACCTAAGACTCTCGTACTTCCTCGAGCCATTTGCACGTCGTAAATATCTCATCGGGTAATTCAAACAGATAACAATATATGTGGAAAACTTTAAAACAGCATAGCTGCACATTGTGATGTAACTGCTCTCATTTGGTCAGCTGAAATCGAATGTCATAGACAGGGCAATTGATTTTTCAGGAAAATAGGAATAGTCTAAGATTAGAAACATTTTCTGATCCAGTTACTGCTGAGTAGACATTGCAAAACAGTTATCCAGTTTGAGTTTCAAGCTACCTGGCCTTAAAGAGAGAGTTCATTCAAAAATGAAAGTTCTTGCGTCATGTTATTCTGCATGTCGTTTTGTTTCACAGTGTGCAAACGGCATGTGACCGACCTTCAACATTGAAGTAATGTCAGTTGTACAACTATGTAGCATTTTTTCAATGTTGAAACAATGTTTATTGCTAAATGTTGTAAAAAGGTTAACAAATTGCTGAAAAAAATGTTGCAATATCCATGTTCAGTTCAACAAAATTCAGAGTAATTCAAAATTGATCCATGATGTTGATTCACCCTTGAATAAACATTGAAATGATGGCTAGGAAAGTTCTTCCGTGTATCATAACTTGATTTGGCTGAAGATGAGATTTTCTGTTAATAACTAATCGTTTTTGGAGCTTGACGTTACAAATCACCATCCTCTTTCAGTGTATGGAGATGAGCAGTCTGCACATTCTTCTAAATATCTTTTTTTGTGCTCCACGGGGGAAAAACATTAAATTACTATCTAAATTTAGGGGTGAAAATCCTTTTAAACGTTGCACTAAACAAATTTAGAAATCGAAATAGATCCCCTGTCAAACAAATTGACTAATAAATAATACAGATTAAGTTTAAATTAAATGCATAATCAAGATATAAGTCCATAAAGTGTATGAACAAAGTGTAAAAGCATATCCCATCAAGGTTTAGAACTCTCTCTGCCTATACTGCTGATTGGGACAACTCAAGACTCAGCAACTCTCATGGGTTGTGGAAAAAAAAAAGATTTAAGTCTAGGATTCAAAATGGTTTTCTTTGGGTAGTCCACCATACTCATTTGAAAATAAGATGTGCACTACATTTATTTGCCCTGCCTACTCTTGTCCGCCAAATTCCAGCAACCTCATTTTGGGGGCAAAGCAGCTGGCTGATCTACTTTAAATGTAATACACGAGCATCAGTCAGAACAGTTTTTTTTCAGCTGCCTTTTTGGCATTGCAACCGCTCACTGTACAAAAGTGAAGCAGCACTCACATTACATCTGTAATGACATATTTCAGAGTGAAAAGGGATATTTAATTATCATTTGTTTTTTCTTTGATAATTGATAGGATCATGAAAAGTGGATGTTATACAGAATTGATGGGAATGTTTGAAAAGTGAGGGATTTGTGATGCCAGGCGATTAGGAGAGTCATTTTAGAGGTAGAGCAATATAATCAATATATTTTAATCAAAACTTATAAACATTAATATTTAGAAACATGCATTGATGTGTAGTGTACATTTAGGGTATTATAAACTTTCTATATAATATAACAGACAAATAAAGCAAAAGCAGAAAGGAAGAGAAAATTTTGGAAAATTGGACAGCAAGACATAAAAACTGATGCTTTTCTTATTTATGAGTGGCGCATTAGTGCATGGAGAAAGAGAGGAAGAGAGAGAGAGAGAGAGAGAGAGAGGAAGAGAAAGAGCAGCAGTTGATGAATAAATAAAATGTGCACTTACTGAAATAAAAGCCCCTGTCTCCACACACAAACTGCAGCGTGTCTACAAGCTCCGCCCCGCACAGCGTCTCCGGACCCGCCTCCAGTGTCGCGGGAGTCAACGCGAGGACGCACAGCACCAGTGAGAGGGTGTGGGTGCACGAGAGACAGCGCATGGTACACTGCATCCCAGAGAGAGAGGAACCAGAAATACATTATATATATGCACTGAAACATAATTAAGGATAATGTGCATTTTTATTGGCATTCTATCTATCTATCTATCTATCTATCTATCTATCTATCTATCTATCTATCTATCTATCTATCTATCTATCTATCTATCTAACTATCTATCCATCTATCTATCTATCTGCACAGATGTTACTATCGTTCATATTTCTAAAATCTGCTTTTGCATATCAAATATCCTGCAGAGGCAGGTGCCTGGATATTGAGGATACTAAAAGCATCTACTACTCATTGCACATAAGAAGAATGAAAAACGATTTAATGCAAACAAAAGTTGAACTGTTCAATGCACCTGTCTATACATCTACTTTTGCGCGCTTGCATTTAACTGAATAGTGCCTCCCAATCAGATATATAACTCCGTTTCTGTGGTGGCTTTACAAGTCAATGTCCTACCTCTATCCGCACAAAATCTCACTAAAACAGAGTGCGTTATTTCGAGGCACTTCTCCACAAATGCGCGCGGAAATGTCTCCAGCGCGCGCTTTGAAGCGCCTAGTTCTCACCCGTGCCAATAGGATATACTGCTGCTTGAACCCAGTGTCCGGTAAAAGAAGAGCGCTTTTGTAAACCATGCATTTTTGGGTTGCTTGGATAAAACATTGTGGTTCACCTACAGATACGTGAGGTGGAACTGGAAAGCTGCAAAGCGGCCAAACCCAAAGAGGAAGCACTTTACATAATAAAGAGAATATAATGCGCAACCACACAACGCACAAGTATGCTGCAAAACCTTTTTGCCAATCCCTTATTCGTGTCGACTCAGCAATATTTACTTTTAAGAGTCGTGATATACAAGTTGGTGACTTGTGCACTGCGCAAATGAACTCCCTGGTGCATCATAATATGACTCACCATACACATCATGCAATCTGTCGTAAGTCTCAAAAGTTTGCCATAATACAGCTGTCAGATCTTTAATGTGGAACACTTTTGCATGCACAGTCTAATCTCATGCAAATTGCGTAAAGAAGCAGATTGATCATTTATCATATATACAATTGAGTGCAAATTGTCTTAAAACATCATTCAGTCTATATAAGATCTATAATACAGGCTATTGCTTCACTGAGAAATCAATAATGGTTTCCAAGCTGCCTATTTGCTTTCAAAGGAAATAGGTTAAGTTACCTTAAAGACATCACACCAATGCCCCTGGAAGAAATGACCGCTAGACATCCCCTTGGGTCTCCAGCAAAAGCCCAGCAAAAATGAACTTGTTTGAAGTCATTAAAAAGCGAGAAAGAGGATGAGATGCGGGCAATGTCACATCTCAATATTCCGACTTTGTTCCATTGCGCAGGCTCGTTGTGGAGAAGTGAGATTTAGCGAACGGGAGACGGATTTGGAGAGAAAATCCCTCACATTTATCTACATTACAGAGACATTTTCAACAGGAAACAGCTGGGGCAGCATTTGCCTTCTCCTCTTGCTAAGTTACTCATTAAGGATTTTGGGCACCCTGTCAAATAACGTCATCTGTTTCTTAGAATAGGCTTGAATTTGGATCTTTCTTACTAATAGAACAGAAAAGATTGCATTGCAGAATGAAAACGAATAGGAGAGTAAGAGAAAGTGGTGAGTTTTCAGAAAAGGACAGAAGTTGAATTTAGAGACACTCCCAGGCGTAATTTGAACGGTGTCTTTTTCATCACTACTGTATATTCCCAGCAGACATACATGTCAGTGTTTGCATTACGCTATACATTTAAAGAGGGTCAACTTTTTTAAAAGGAATTTCTGTAGTCAAGACTATTTTCGGGACTCGATTAGATTACTACGCGTTAGCTCTAAGATTTTAAAACTAAAAGTTCTTGTCATAGGCTACATTTATGAAATGTAAAAATAAAAGTGGTAATGACAGTATTTTGTCAATTTAAACCTGATAATCCTAAAAGCGCGCGAGCTCTTACCGTTGATATGGTTTCCTCAGACAAACGCGATTTCTTTTCGCGCGCATCTATTTAACAGCTAAAAATAACTCTTTCTTGTTACTTTTTTGATTCTGAAACTGAAAATCGCTTCTTCATATCTATCAATCTCAGCTGACGTACTCATAAATATCACACTGCAAAAACTCACTTAATTTACGCCATTTTCCATAACCGATAGTCAAAATGGATTGAATCGTTTTATTTTTAATTCTCGACACAGTAATAGCCTAGGTAATTCGATTGCAATAATAATTTAAAAAAAAGAAAAGAAAAATATTAATACATTTAGTAGAGGCCTATATATATATATAGGCCTATCACATTTATATAGCCTAAAGTTATGTTATTTGTTTTGAGCATTAAATAACTAGCTTTACTATAGTAAACAGTTGTTTTCTGTAATGCACAAATGATGCCATAAAGTAGCCAAAATATATCAATTCAAACCGATTATCGGTCTATATACTCTGAGTATTGCGACTATATTGTGCATATTGGATGTGTATATGTTTACTATTACGCATTATGCTCATTCTGGTCTGATATCTGTCACTACACTGCATTATTTTTGGAGTATGCTCCCAAGACTTTCATCTATCATTGCGTGATGTGACAATAAAATGATTTGATTTCGAAACTGAACCACATTATCCACACTCATCAGCGCATACATGTGTAAAACACTGCAATAACATAATCCGTGGAAAAGGGGTTGTCGAGTATTTATTTGATATAATTCCTGTCTAGATGATTGATGCTTAGCCTGGCTTCTTGGGTAAGTTTTGTCAAAGTACGGTCTGGCTGACCTCAGAGGAATGAGCTCTCTCATTGCTTCGATGAACAGACAGTGCTTTCACTGAAACTTGGGAGAAGATTTCTCTCCACTAATACAATCTCATAGTTTGCACGATGAGCCAATAGGAGTGCTTACATAGTACAGTCTCTCTCACACGCTAACAGAAAAGTGGTTAGAGGGGACACAGTAGTCAATGTGAAGGGACATGTTAATAGATGGCCAGTATTACTGATTCTGGAAGCTTTTTGAAACCACCCAACAACCTCCTGCTGTGTGTGGTCAGTGTTCACTGGGCAAAGACTGGCACAGACATGTCTGTGATGTTTTTCTCTTGCTATTTTCATCAAAGAACAATGCTCACTGATGGTGTCGGCAATGGGTCGGCCAGCAGGACGAGGCTTTGTTCAGTGGTTAGCGATGTTGTTGAAAGACCATTGCTACAATATGGCACAAGGAGAGTTTATCTGACCTTTGTAGCCTGAAGAAAAGAAATCAGGGTGGATTTAACCAGTGGGATGTGGCATAAAATGAAATGAAAACTTGTTTAATCAATCATTACGTAATGCCACTTAACTAAAAAAGTTTATATATAAAGTTATGATGCTGAGTCAACCTCTTACTTTCAGTTAAAAACTCTATATTTGCTGAACAACCGTGGACAATGAAATCTAATTAGTATGTACAGGATGAAAAGATCATTGCAAAACTCTTTACAGATTTTTTTTTCCAGCAAACCCAAATGAACAGTGAGTCCCTTAAAGGAATTCTCACTTAAGCTGCCTTTGATAGCATTTCAGTACCACGGTGTTCCTGTAGCTTAACTGGAACAGCATGGTGCAATGGCAAGGTCATGGGTTCAAATCCCATCCTTCTGAAAAAGAATTGAATTTGTCATACTTTAAAGAAGTATGCTTATTTTGATGGTTTGACTAACATACTAAAGCACGTGTAAAGCACTTAATTATAATTTTAACTGTAGTGTGTTATTTGATATTACATTCAAAGTTAATATATTTTAAAGGAACTAAATTGCAACTACGTCATTACAAATGTGTAATTACGAATATATTTAAATACATCACATACAAGTTTCAATAGAAATGGCATTAAAGTATATTTTAGTTTTCCATAAATACTTGTCAGTACGTGAAATATAATTTAAAGATTTATTAAAATTCTACTTCAGTGTGTCAATAAACACTCTTAAAATCAGAATAAATTTAAACTAATATATATTTTCATTTAAAGCTGCAGTCCGTAACTTTTTTGGTTAAAAATGATCCAAAATCAATTTTTGAGCAAGTACATAACCAGCCAGTTTTCAAAACTATCTCCTTACCTTAGCCCGATTCACAACGGTAAGCTTTTAATAATGTTTTATAATTCGGGTGGTACTGGTAGGTTTCCGCGAGAAATTTGAGCATGCCACCGTTCATCTTTGCGTCATTACATCACATCTGTTTACATAAAGAACGAGTTCCAAAATGCAGAATCTGTGATTCCAAAGTACAGTATTCGCATCGGTATGGTGACTGACAGCAAACATTAGATTCATCCGCGCTGAGGAGCCATGCCAATGCACAACCGACGTAAAGATGATATTTCCTCAAATAAGAGATGGCGACAAAGAGGCAAAACTTACAGACTGCAGCTTTAAATGTAAATAAATAACATGAAAATATTGCATTCAATTTGCAATGAAGTATTTTAAAGTATATTATAGTGAATAATATGTTTAAAATCATGTTCATTAACATGAGAAAAAGACTGTAGTCGTATCTGTAACCCATTTCATTTTACATGCGGCTCATCTTATGGAGGCGGCCATTTTGAAATCACATGAATAGCGGAATACTACTTGCATACTATTACCATAACCCCTTGTTATAAGGCACTTATGCTCACAAAGTAAATAGTTTGTGGCTGACTTTGAATAGAACATTTCTGCAATGGCTTGGGTGACTGCTACATTCACGCCACCAGGTGTCAGTATCAAGTAGGCCTAAATAAGTCCAAGATGAATGCTATATTGGCCAGCACAACATCAACCATAAAATTAATGAGTGCCTGTTTAAGCCAACTAGAAATTTTAGATGGACTCAGTCACTGAACATTTTTTAGTTGGAGAGATCTTTTTTTTAGCCATGTAGGCCTACTTTATATGCACAGACATGTATCATTTGAGAGAAGTCACGCAATCACTATAAGTACTTAAGGATAAACCCTTTGACTGTGGTTCTTCTCCACAACAGCTGTGAATGGAGAGTAACAGTAAGCTGAGTTCAAACCACAACATTGTGTTTATAGAATGAATGAATTAAACCCCCCAGAACTGTGAGACGGCTACATGTAAAGTAATACAGTGGTTTTGTGCTGATGACTTGCTGTGTGTCTGTGTGTCTGATGCAGTGGGCTGACCTTCTCTCTCTCCTTGCTCCGCACTGGGCAGCACTTAAATTCGCTGTACCTCTGCCAACTTGCTCTTCTTTGGAGCCGTCTGCCTGCCTGTCTGTGTGAACCCACTGACCAGGAAAAAAAGTTTTTTTTCTCCCTTCTTCAGACTCTACAGAGACAATGCCTGTCAGTGTTATCTGTCTGGCTCAAGCTGCCTAGTCTGCTGACTGAGTGGTAAAGACGGTGGTCCTTGCTTCATTCAGGAACAATATCAAATGATCTGAAGGAGGAGCGTTTCATGTTGGCCCTAAACCATTTGGATGGTTTAGATGCAATAATATGTTGCAATAATTCATGTTGGTACCATGGTGAAGTGGGTGCTCGCAACATATAAGAATCACAGGCTCAAGCAGAAGCAGGTTTGAGTCTGTCCTGCATTATACCAAAATCATATTCTTAAATGTTTACAAAATTCACTTTAAGCATGATTTATATTTTTATTGTTCATGATGTTGATGACTCATGTTGTACTACACAGATCTTTATCCAATCAAACGTTTTCTAGAATGAGAATGTCCCGCCCCCTAAAACCACCTGCAGCCAAACTAGCAAGTAGCAAATCATGGTTAGTGGCTGTGATGTAACTAAATCTTACTGGTTTTAACAAAATAGTGAATTATGTCCCCCTTTTTAAAGCAACAAATGGATATTAATAATACAAATTTTAGAATGCATGTATTTCTAATTAAATGTAATATCTATCTTTCCATGCATCTACACACACAACACAAAGGACCTTTCTGATTAAGTAACTCAATACGATCCACTTAATGCATTGACATATGTGGAAACGTGGCCCTTCATTTAGCATGCGAGACAAGGACTGCAATCATTCTGTCAGCTCCCATTAATTATAACTGAACACAATGCTTCCTGTTGGAATTTCATAAACTGGATACTGTAATCCTCTGAGTGGGTGAGATAGAGAGAGACAGAGTTTGTGTCTTTGTGCTGTGTGAATGCGCATGTGTTTGTTCCTCTTGTAGCTTATTTCAAGATGTGTTATCAAACTGTCATTAGTCAAATGTTATGTTTTGCCATTCAGTGTTGCTACGCGGTATCAAGTTTTGAATCTGTTTAAATATTCTCCTCTGATTGAGGTTCATGTTGGGTTTCCATGTTAGAAAGTGGTGAAATCAAAGGTTTATGGGAAACATATCACCGTTATTTCATACATTAAGATCAAAGTCATGTTGGGTTCCGCCACTGGAAATATCATCTGTGTAAAAGATTTGACTTGTATTTTCCACACCCAGCTTAATGTCGACGTATGTGTCGCTATAAATCTTCGGAAAGAAAAAGAAAATGAGGAAAAACTCCACTGATACTAATTGCAAAATAAACCGCAGGTCTGTTCATATAGGAACAACTGTTCACTTTTTATGGCCATCTGGCGGAAGCTAGTTATTTTAGTTTTTTAAGTTTTAAATATGGATATTTTTTTCTCACACAAACGCATCGCTTCGCTTTGTAAGGCCTTTATTAACCCCCCGGAGCAGTGTGGATATCTTTTATGATGGATGGATGTGCTTTTTTGGGCTTCAAAATCTCATCCTCTATTCACTGCCATTATAAAGTTTGGAAGAGCCAGGACATATTTAATATAACTCTTGATTGTATTTTTCTGAAAGATAAAGTCATATACTCCTAGGATGGCTTGAGGGTGAGTAAATCATGAGGTAATTTTCATTTTTTGGGGGAACTATCCGTTTCAGAAAACTTTTTGTTTAATTTTGTTAGACAAAAACAATGAATGAAAACTACTGTATACCTTCAAGGTTTTATGTTCATTATATAGTGAAAGCACAGGCCATTATGACAAACCCATGCCAGCTTGTAAGGTGCAATGAAAGTACAATCTTATCAATGGACTGCAAGTTTCAGCTTTTACACACATTGCCAAATTCTTGCCCTTTATCAGATGAGTAAATGCTCACTGAACCTGTGAACAGGGAAGCCTCTGCCGTAAATGAAGATAGGGCAGGGTTGGGGATGCTCTCCCCTCTTGCTGGCACAGGGGATTGGGTGGGGTGCCTCTCTACCCGCTGCCTGGCACAGGGCATTTCCAGGAGTGCGTCTTTGCCAGGCCTCAATTACGGGGGAGTCATCCAGAACATATTGTAGCAATTACAGCTCCATATAAATCAATATGCTTCTGCTTAAAAAAGTGATCTGATCCCAGCACGCTCTGGATCCAGTCTCCTTCAGGTCCATTTTGATTTCTCTCTCCTTTTCTAAAGGCAAGAGCATTATTTCACACTTCGAGAGTGATTAAGGTCACTTAAAGCAGCTTCACATTTTTTTATGTAACCATTAACTGAGCCATATTGGAGGTTAGTGGAGGCTATAAATACTGAGTAACATTTATTGGCAAACAAGAATTTGGTCTTAATTTCCAGCATAAATATATTTTTTTGAAACTGAAATGTTTTATTCTAGATGACAACTGAAAGTGAAACATCAGAAACACACGCACACACACACACACACACACACACACAAGCACGCAATGAGTTACTATGTTTTATGGGGACATTCCGTAGACGTAATGGACCCTACCCCTAAATCTACCCATCACACAAAACTTTCTTTTATTTTAGATTTTCAAAAAAGATCATTCTGTATGATTTATAAGCTTATTTCCTCATGGGGACCAAAAATGTCCCCACAAGGTCAAAATGTATTTCTATACATGTGGAGACATTTGGTCCCCATAACATATAGGGAATACCAGGAACACACACACACACACACACACACACACACAAAGTGCATGCCTATAAACTTGCAGTGATTCAAATCCTTTTAGACCCATCATCATTTGTTGTATTATGGCATCTTGTGTCGAAAGATGGTACTGCATCTTTCTTATTTCTTATTTAATTATTATTATAGGCTAGAATAGATGTCATCTTCATTAAATGATTATAAAATGATTAAAAACGTATTTAAAAAAAGAAAAGACGAGTACAGAAACGAGAAAAAAAAGGAGAAAAAGCACAATGCCTTCTTTGTTCAATGGTCTAGACAATGACTTACGCCTGGATAATGTCAAATTGTAATACCCATTTAGTTAAAAAACGTTTAATACGTAAAAAATAAAATTATTATTTATTCCCATCTTACCTGACCAATTAGAGACAATATCCAAACAACTAAGCCCCGCCCATTTTCTGGTACTCAAACGCACGTTTCCTTTCAACAAGACACTTAATTTCGATATTTACAGCGCCTAAAAGCAATTTAAAGGAGGAGAGATTCCCTGAGGTCGGAAGAACAGCAAATATAGATTGTTTATAAAGGAATTTGAGAACTTATTTTCTGAAATTTAAGTGAGAGAAGGTGTACTATTTTACTTCCCTGCTGAAAAAAACCCAGCATGTGCTGGTAAGGTAGGTTTTGAAGCTGGTATGCTGCTGGTTTGAGCTGGTTTTTGCTGGTCCATGCTGGTACTATGCTGGTCCTAAGCATGCCCTAGTAACTAGGGCATGTTATAATAATGAATGTGTGTTCATAAGACAGTGGAGCAGGAAGTGTGAGCGAGTGGAGCTCAAACCCTCTCATATATCATCACTATACAGAGTCCCGGCACTTTTCTCCCTCATCTATCATCTCTTCTGCACACATACACACTCATAAAGCACTTGCTTAGGAAAAAGAATGTTATTAAACCAGTAATATATGAACAAACTTAAACCAGTGTTCCACCGTATGACAACAAATAAAATAAAAACATGCTAGTGTTTTTTATTATACTGTATAAATATTATTATAATATATTTTATTAAATTTTATTATTAATATTATACATTAGTTAAATAGCAGGTATTTTAAGCAAGCAAGCAAACAAACAAATAAATATGTATATATTTATTCATGGTATCACATCACAAAATACTCAATACTTCACCAAAATACTCTGGCAATTATTAATATCTATAGTATTACACATCTCTTAATGTCTATAATTTATTTTATTTGTGCTTTTGTAACTCTTAAAATCTTATTTCTATTCTTCTTTGATCATAAAACATCTACAAACAAATGTAATGTGGATTTTAAGGTTCCCTTTTTTTGAGTGCAAAAATGATCTCCATCACATATAATACAACTCTTAAGTTTGTGCACTTGGATAATAATCACTATTATCACCTAAACATTACATCATAAACATTTCTTTAAAATGGTGTACATTAAACATTGAAATTTCTTTAAAAATAAAGCTCTACCACAAAAACATACTACCTTAAAGTATCTATAAATATCTTTCAGAAGTTTAAAGAGCTTGTGCAATATGACAGAAATTGCATATTATCATATTATCAACAGCATCAATAAACTACACAGCTAGGAAATATCTTATATACCTCAACTAGTGTTAATGAAACAGCTGGTCACAAACTGTGATTTGCTGGTTAATGATTATTAGAATGAACTGTATTTGAGAGAATGTGACCATAGAGGCATCTGAGTGGTTTAAAGAGCAACACATTATTGCTAGTCTAGGTTTTAGTTAGCTGGTAAACTTTGACAAAACAAAACATACATCAATGTGGCAGGTAATTATTCAATGTCTCCACAAATAAAGCTTTTTTGGGTGCATGTTTTAAAATGTGTTGAATAGCTTGTGGACGTTGACAACGGTAAGGTTCCTTTATACGATACAAGACCAGTCACTGGGGGTCCGTCCATACTGCAGGGCAAAATAAACTTTTTAATTACATGACAACTTATTCTATTAACCCAAACCCTAACACTTAACTCTAACCTAACAGTCTACTATCAGTCTACTAATACTCTAATGAGAGTTAGTTGACATGTAGTTGCAAAGTTACTTATAGTTAGTAGACTGTCCACCAAAGTGGACCACCAAAATAAAGTGTAAAACAAAGAGGTTACGACGATGAAAACAATATTACCCAAGAAAAAGTCACCCAAAACCTCATAATTCTGTTTGTCCCATGTGGTTTGGGATGGGGGAATAGAGGTGGGGTTATTTATTTTTTAAATTCTTGTTAAGGAGCTGCAAGAATTCAGCAAATTAAAAACTTGAAAGAGCAGAAATATTTCAATTTTTCCATTTCACCACAGGGGGGCGAAGCAAAACAATTTATAGGCCCCATTTTTGTGCCCAGTCACCACATGATAACTAGCACAACAAATGAACAAAAATCTATGGGCTGAAAACAAACCAGTATCTATGAGAAAACTATAAAAAGTGTTCCAACATTACAGCAAATAAATAAAATAAAAATATGAAAATATGTATATAATTTTATGATATGGTATTATTATTAATATTATATATTAATTAAATAACAGGTATATTAAGCTGAACGAATAAATAAATAATCTGCAAACTACGGGGAAAAATCAAAACAAAATATCCCCATGCATGGCAATAAATGAATTAAATTCCTGTAATTGAAAAGACACAATTTCTAAACTAACCAATTATGAATGTACTTGTGTGTGTTTGTGTGTGTGTGTGGTGTCTTACCTGAATATCTGTGAGCTCCTTTAACAGTCTGGAGGCAAGTGGAGGGAAGCTTCCCTCACATGGAATATGTAGATTCTAATGGTCAGGAGATTAGTATAAGAAAAACATGTGGAAAATTTGTAAAGCTCAAAAAATTGGCCAAGTTTTTGACCCAGAAGTGGATATTTGATGATTCGCCTGCATGTTTTGATAGTGAACTAGTGTGCGGTGCTCTTACCATCCAAAACAAACTAAACTCACCTCTCCCTGATATAAGATCCTGCCAACTGGGCTAACGACACAAGCTGTTCCAGAACCAAACATCTCCCTCACTCGGTTTTCCTCCAGAGCCTGCTGAAGGTCGGCCATGGTCAAATAGCGCTCGGACACTTTAAACTCACCCTGTTAGTAAAAATTTAAACCAACCAATTTGAACCAAGCATATGCAGGACAAAAACACAAACAAGAAAAAAACCTTTTGTATCTTTTATCACATGATTCTGTTTTTGTTAGTTCTTGTCTCATTTGTTGTCATGGGCTGGATATATTAATATCATGGACATATTCGCCATGTTGCCCTTATCACGTGACCCACCAGTGTCAGTTATGTCGCTTCACTGCCATTCACAAATCCTCTCCCGTGGCCTCATGGGATAGTAAAGTGTCCATCGTATGCACAGTAGGTAATCCGGGTACTTTTTGCTAACTCTTTTATGAGTACTGTTATTATATGTGAATAAAAGCCTAAATTCAAACTGTTAATCATATAAAGTGATCATGTCTCTTCAAAAAAAATTGGACTAAACCGCTCAATTAATATGGATTAGTGTTACCATCTCTTTATGAACTTTTTGAAGCGTCAAAGTGGTAGTTGCGTAGCTGTCAATGGAGGGACAGAAATCACTTAGATTTCATCAAAATGATCTTCATTTGTGTTCCGAAGATGAACGAAAGTCTTACACCGTGTCTACACCGGACGCGACCGTTGTCGCTCGCGTCGCAAGAGCTAAAAGCTGTCTACGCTGGTGCCCGTTGCAAAGCATTTGTCCTTCGTGTCAGTACGTCATAAATAGAATGAGTCATCAGTTTATTGTCTGAGTTTTTTCGCTTGCGTCACACCGCATCCAGTGTAGACAACATCACTGATTATAATGGGTTCTGTTATCTTTTGTTGCGTTGCTTCACGCCGCTCGGGTCCGGTGTAGACACAGTGTTACGGGTTTGTAAACGACAAGAGGGTGAGTGATGACAGAATTTTCATTTTTGGGTGAACTATCCCTTTAAAGAGACATCTTTATAGCTTATTTTTGTACCTTATTAACTTTATACCATATTACCTTTTATTTACCCCTAAAAGGTTGATATTATTACCTTAAAGGGTTAGTTGAAAATAATGAAAATAATGTAATTTATTACTCACCCTCATGTCGTTGAGGATGCTTCATGAACACTGCTTCATGAAGCTTCTGAGCTTTATGAATCTTTTGTTTTGAATTAGTGATTCGGATCTCCTATCAAACGGCTAATCTGCTAAAATCACGTGACTTTGGCGCTCCGATTCACTGATTCGATTCGTAAAGCTCTGAGGCAGTGTTTTGAAATCGACCCATATAAATATTGTTGAAAAGTCGTTATTTTGTTTTTTGGCGCCCAAAAAGTATTCTTGTCGCTTTATAATACTAAGATAGAAGTACTGAACTCACATTAACTGTTTCAAATATGTTTTTAGTACCTTTATGGATCTTCAGAGGTGCAGTAACATTGCTGGCAAAGGAGGCCTCACTGAGCCATCGGATTTCATCAACAATATCTTAATTTGTGTTCCGAAGATGAACGAAGGTATTACGGGTGTAGAACGACATGAGGGTGAGTAATAAATGACATTTTTGGGTGAACTAACCCTTTAAGGGTATATATTACTACTCTAAGGTACTATATGCAGATTTTATTGGCAGATAGGGTAAAAAGTGGTCCCTTTTTTTATAGGCAATTCCCCACCACAGTGACAAGCTGTTGTACCCCTAAAGATACACATTTTTTATCTAACAGTATGGTTTTGACAGTTTTTACCCATTTGCGAGCAAGTTCTAGGATGCTTTGCCGTGTAACTCCCGGCAGAATTATGCCATCTAAAGGTGGTGTTGCGAGCTCCTCCTCTGGAAAGAAAAAAAAATCCAAGTGAACTGTCACTTTCTTTTTGACCACTAGATGTCTTTAGTGATCTGCACCAAGCCAGAGAATGAGAATCTAAATCATCATTGATTTGTAGCTTTTGAAGGTTCTGCAAATTTACTTTGAGCTCCATATACTTTGACTTCCATATACTCTATATTGTCTGTTAAAGTAAATATACATAACCAATCTATGAAAACACAGAGTGAAAGAGTAACTTTCACAAATGTTTGATTATCAACAGTCATCACCTCCTTTCTCATTGATCCAGTAGAGGAAAAGGTTCATGGTGCCGACCTCTGTGATCTGATGGTTGTCCCCATACAGCCACAGTACTTGCTGACAGCCGTAATCCACAGCCTCACACTGGACATAGATAGACGCTCCATAGTTTCTAAAAAAATGTAAGTTTCACACATTGTATCTTCTTCACAAACAAAGATCTGTCTTCACCCTGAAAAAACCCATTGTCCTGCTACATTATCATCCCTTCAGAGGCTGATACAGCACTGGCTGCTTTGTTGAGACAAATTCTGCTCTCATGCTCTCAAGTTTTGAGCCATGTGAGCCACATTGCACAGATTTAAAATGGCTATTAGCACACATAACTCCAAAAGTTTACTATGAGGCTTTCAAAATTAAACCAAGCTTGCAGGATTTGGATCAAGGGTAAGAACGTGCCAATAAGTGTGCAACAATGCTCCTCATTCATTCAGTGTTTTGTAGTAAAATACTGAGTCATGTAGACACACAAACAAACACAGTGAAATATCTCTCGCTAAGTTGCTTACCCTCCCATCTTGCAGTCTCCTGTCCCTCCTCTCCAAGCTCGTATGTATTTAGAGTCGGCCCACAGAGACACTGGTTTAGCTCCTGTGCTGAAGTACGATCCCACAGGACTGAGGATGACGAACAGCAATGCACTGGAGGGCTTCTTCACACCAAGGGTGGGCTGCTCACACGCATATGTAAAGAGAATATTGGTTACAATCTACAAAAGTAGGTTTTTGAATTTATAGCCGTCATTGATTTATATCTATGAACATATTATAGACAGATTCATAAATGCATGTTCAGACATTAAATATACAAGACATGAAAAGCTGAAATAGTGAGTTTATTGCAAGAATGAGGGTTTTGTGTAGCTATAACCTCTGTGCCCAGGAAGGTGGGACGGATGTACAAACTGGCAGAGTCTGAGTGGGGAACCCAGTCCTTATCCACCTCCACCAACTTCCTGATGCACTCCAACAACTCTGCACCATCAAAACTCTACAGATAAACAAAGAAAATTAGAAACAGAACTGCAGTTTAGTGTCGCTATCTTAATTATATACTGAATGTGATGGAGTAAAGAGGGGAGAGACGTCAATCTTACAGGCAGACAGGCCCTGTGGGCGGACTTCTGCATCCGATTCATGTTCATCATGGGTCTGAACAGACGCACTTTGTTATCTGGCCCCCGGTACGCCTTCATACCCTCAAAAAGCTGCACACAGTACGCATTTACATTTAAACATAAATAAACTGTAATCATTAGCTGTGGAAGTCAAATGATTTTATTTGATGCATAACCACACAGATGGCGAGGACAGACCTGTACAGCGTAATGCAGGGCAGAACAGCCTGGATGTATGGACAGGTTCCCAAAAGGCTGGATATGCGGCTTTTGCCAGCCTTCCTCAAGACTCCACTCGATGGTCAGCATGTGGTCAGTGAAAACCGTCCCAAACATCAGGCCATTTAGGTCAGGTTTTGGCTTATGGGTCTTTGCTAACTGTATCACTGTGTCTGCGGCCTAAACAGAATGCGGCCAAAAATAATCAGCATCAGATGACATAATACACCAGACAACAGCTTTGTACAGACACAGAATAGGGTCAGTCTGTGAAATTCTTCCCTCTGTCCCTCTATTTATTTCTATGGATCTCTCTCTCTGACAGAAATGCACTCAAACCCTGAGATTAGACACTCTCACAGATTACATGTTCCTTCAGCAGCCCTCTGTAATCTAGGATTATGGTGGAAAGGTGAGTACCATACTGCTCTCAGTGTTTGTTTAAATGAGACTGTCCACAGCACAGGCAGTGACCTACAGTAGACCTAAACGTAGATTAATAAATCAATTCCCCTTATATATTTTCACAGGCCCAATAAAAAAATTATCCATCCATCCATCCATCTACAACAATCAGGCATAACATTATGACCACCTTTCTAATATTCTGTTGGTCCCCCTTTTGCTGCCAAAGCAGCCCTGACCCGTTGAGGCATGGACTCCACTAGACCCCTGAAGGTGTGCTGTGGTATCTGGCACCAAGATGTTAGCAGCAGATCCTTTAAATTCTGTAAGTTGCGAGGTGGGGCCTCCATGGATCGGACTTGTTTGTTCAGCACATCCCACAGATGCTCGATTGAATTGAGATCTGGGGAATTTGGAGGCCAAGTCAACACCTCAAACTCATTGTTGTGCTCCTAAAACCATTCCTGAACCATTTTTGCTTTGTGGTAGGGCGGATTATCCTGCTGAATGAGGCCACAGCCACCAGGGAATACCGTTTCCATGAAAGGGTGTACATGGTCTGCAACAATGCTTAGGTAGGTGGTGCGTGCCAAAGTAACAACCACATGGATAGCAGGACCCAAGGTTTCCCAGCAGAACATTGCCCAAAGCATCACGCTGCCTCTGCCGGCTTGTCTTCCTCCCAAAGTGCATCCTGGTGCCATGTGTTCCCCAGGTAAGCGACGCACATGCACCCGAAAATCCACGTGATGTAATTCATCAGACCAGGCCACCTTCTTCCATTGCTCCGTGGTCCAGTTCTGATGCTCACATGCCCACTGTTGGTGCTTTCAGCGGTATACAGGGGTCAGCATGGGCACCCTGACTGGTCTGCCCATACGCAACAAACGGCGATGCACTGTGTATTCTGACACCTTTCTATCAGAACCAGCATTAACATCTTGAGCAATTTGAGCTACAGTAGCTTTGTCTGGATCGGACCACACTATCTACATTTTTTTTTTATTTAAAAAAAATAAATGGCACCAGCATATTATACTTGCATGTAATGCAAAGACAATCAATTCAAAAAGTGTTTCTAAAGCTTTCAAATACTTTTTGGGGCTGCTGTATTGGCCTGCAGTTTTGGACATCTGTCTAATTCATGGAATGTCAATTAAAATTGAGACAGTGTATATCTGAGGTGCTTCATTTTCAAGGTGCTGACTAGTAAATCAGTGCTAATCTGAAGACTGTGCTGTCTGACACCTCAGTTTACGAGTGCTTTGTGAGTACCTGACTATAAATATGCTAGATCCAATTGAACAACCGTCTGTAATCTCTTCTGAGTCTCGAGAGCAATCATGTGGCATATTTATAATGGTGGTCAACAGAAATGTTTTCAGATCTTTAGATAGTATACTAATTAGTAATTTTACTTAGAACGAACAGACACAGTGCTTTCTTGAAAGGCTATCATTTTGTTTAGGTTACACTGTAGTGAGAGCTGCAGTGTGGCCATCATCAATTCACAGCCTTGTGTGACCTCATCCACCACAGTCTTCAGTCCCTTCAAGAGGCTTAAATGCGATTATCCTAATCAATAGACAAACAATGCTCTGCATGCTGCCATGATGAACCCCTAAATAAACACCTTTGCGAAAAGCCTTATTTTAGCGGCAGCAGCAGCTCACGTGTTGTGCCTTTTGATCTGATGCCTCTTGTAAGAGGGATTGGAAAGAATGTCAGATGTCCATCGATCACAAAATTACCAGATCTGAGGTGTAATGACATCTGATATTCAACTAATGCTATATGTGCTCTTGAAATGATTAAATTAAGAGCATTTTAAAAGAATATAATCTTAGAAGAATAATGATGGAAAAAATATGAAATTGGAGGACAAAATTATATTTCAATGCTTTTGTGTTCAGTATCATATAGTATATTTCAAGTGTGCCCTAAATAGCAATGCCTGATTTTTTTGAGTAAAATCTTTTCAGTAAACCAATTGATCTAGACTGAATGACTTGTTCAAGTTCAACTCCAACTCACTGACTTAAATTTCAATCTGTTCCACACAGAGCTATCATATGATATGACTTTAAACAGCTTAAAATATAGTGCACAAGTCACATGAACTACTTTTATGATATTTTATAGTGCTCTTGTTTCCATTTTGAAGCTTGGAAGCTTCACTCCTCATTCACTGTAATGTAGAGAAAAACTGACCAGCAGTTACTATACTGTTTTAATATTATATATTCTCTCATCCATATATAAATGGACTCCTTATGTGAGCCTGATTGCAGATATCAGACTATACCATGTTTACTTTAAGGCAATGGTGTGATTTAGCCTGTGTGGAAAAGAACTTAATCACCACCTGAGTCAGAGAAAGGTAGATGCAGAGGGCATGCCGAAAGCCAAGCCAAGCTTGATTGACAGGGCTTACAGTGATCTGAGAGACTGGATTCTGTTTTACTCAGCACGGGACCTCTTGGAAGAGCCAGGGCCCTTCTGCTAACTACCAAAAAGAGGGGTCCAAGGTCACATTTTGGAGCCATGGAAGTCAAAATGTGCCATATAGGGGAAAAGGGGTCTACTACAAGTCAACTCAAGACACTAGGACTTAAAATGCTCTTTTGCTATGCTGTTTTAGAAATAGTGTGTGGACACTGATATGACCATAAGGCAAGAACAAAAGTGGATTTTTCTGAAGAATCAAGATTTCACTGAGGAGAAGAGTTTCTAACTGTCTGGTGTATCAATCAAACATCAGAATGATTCCCCTGGACATCTCGCTGAAGGCAAGTGCAAATATATACAGTATATATTTATGGTAATCTGTAATATGTGTATATAATATTCCATACCTTAAAGCTAGAGGCATTGTCAGCCACACCATTATTCTCAAGCTCCTAAAAGGAAACAAACATACATGTGTTAAAATATAATACGCATAAGCATATTTGAAGCTAGAATATGCAATCAGACCATTTAATTTCCTATCTGATACATTTTCAAAGCACTTTAAGTATGCATGTTTTTAGCTTGATATTTAGATTTTTTAATTTAACAGTATCCATACTTGCATATAATTTATCAGTTCTTTTTATATCTCAGCTCTTATCAGATTTATGAAGTAGCCTCTGCATCACATGCATCCTTAATTATAATAAGACATGAAGATGACTCTTATGTTAATGTTGATGTTAATCTTAAGTGATAAAGACATTTCCTAAGGAAAGACATTGTTAAGAGCATGGAAATGTAAGACCAACATTGCTCGTTTTGTTTTTGAGAAGCACTCAACTGTATTAAATGAAATCGGTGAAGAGCATCAGCATAAATTAGCAGGAATTACCATTTCTTTACTTTTTAAGGTACTTAAGTGAAACTAAAAAGCTTAGAAACAGACTGAAGAAATCAAGACGCCAAAAAATTTCCTGACATCTGTCCTGAAACTAAAACCGGAACCTTTATTTAGTATAGCTGTTTATAGAATGATTGCAAACTGAGTTTCAGTCTTCAGCAACAGCTATAATTATAACTTCTTTCGATCAAAGACTGTGCTGTGTGTGGTATAAGTTGTTTCCTCGAAAGGATGATTTATTTTGTCGAAATACAAAGTGTCATTTGCTTTAAAAAAAAAAAAAACTGTGAGCCATTGATGCTCACAGTTTTTAAGACAAAAAGATAAAAGTCATAGTGACCTGTAAAAAAATGGACTTTGTACTTTGGAGGTCTAAACGAAAGAGTAAAAAAGTATCATTTTTGCCTTAGAAATGTAAGAATACAAGAATTTCGCTTCAATAATACTCAAGTTGATTACAAATGATCCAAAATAATGCTTAAGTAGGCTAAAATAATAAAGTTAGAAAGTCATGACCTGCTAAACATGACCTTTAGAGGTCTAAATAAGGCTAAACTGTAAGGAGTAAGAAGCAAGAATTGTAATTTATAATTGCAATAGACCCCCTGCTCCAGTAAATATCCACCAAATACCTTAATAAGTTGGCTATATAATGAAGTACTTTACATCCCTGATGAACTCACCCACTCAGACATCATCAAGTTCGGTCATGAAATGAACTTGAAGTGGCTTGAAACATGAATAGATATGTGTGAGTGAGACGGTTTTTAGTGACCAATCAGATGGGTTGAATTAAAGGCGCACCTCCATGTGTCCTTCACTACACTTGCAATGTTTACAGAAGATTTGTTGCTTAATGGGCTGAAAAGAACTCGACTGTTAAAAACAATAAAGAATTAACAAATAAATGAGCTTGAAAGTGTTTTTAGTTAAATATCAACCACGGTAGAAAAGGGAAACCTCAGAGATTTCGATTTAATAAACAATATTTATTTATGAGCACAAAAATAAAACACAAACACAAAAATAAAAAAATATATGAATACAAAAATCTTCTTGTAGATAGCCTAAGGGATTCCACGTGCCTTTAACATGGAAAGCATCAAATGTAACTAACATATTTTTTTATTTGACAAAAAACCCTGAGAGGGGACTTTGCTACCTCATGTCATTAATCCATGACGTATGAGTATCAATGATGCGCGTAACTGCAACGTGCATATGACGAACGCATGCATAGCCTACATTACCTTTAGAGGTAATACATACGTTATATAACATAACATATTTCCTATAAAACACAATATACGCCTGCGTTGTTATCCATTCCAGTACAATACAGACTAATGCGTTAAAAATGCGAAAGAGATTTCGTTAATCTCTTTCTTAACGCGCACGCATGACCACCGAGCGTTCATTTGCAGACATACGCGGTTTTATGTAAAATATGTCGGGGTTTAACTACATTTATCAGATACATAAAGGTTGAAATGCTAATGAATGCGACGCCCTTTACCTTGAGAGAATGAGATGATGATGGTGCGCTCGTGGCTGATGCAACGCTCGCCATGATGAATGTGCGCCGTCTGTGAACCTCTGACAGATTACACCATATCAAAGCTAGTGTGCTAAAACAAACAAAGCATGATTAAAAAGTGTACTATTTGGGATAATGAAATGTGTAATCATTATAAATGATATTGATAGTGTGAATGGAGAAAAAAAACTTATGGGAAATTATGGGAAATTATTGGTTGTTGGAAATTAAAATGGACAATAGTTTATTTAAACATTATAAAAAATATATTTAAATATATATGGCACAAGATATGGTACTGTTTTCTTAAGGTCTACTTAAGTTATATCTATAATATATGCACATGGTCACAAGAACTTTATATCTTTATATAGCATACGTTAAATATGCGCTTATTTGATTACATTTTTAATAATATGCACATTCATTTGAGTGAAATTATGAGGAATCAATGCCCCATGCAGTTGCAGTTCCATCATTGGACGCACGGTGTCAGTGCGCCGCAGGTTTTAATACGGCCTTCGATCAGCTGTCTGGCGCTTCACACGCAGCTATTTGTAAAACGACCGCGGCGGCAACATTTGAACAGATTCAGGTGTGTTTGTTTTTCCAATATTAGCGTTCCAATATTTGCTCTTCCCGTATAAATGTCCTCAAAAGATAACAGAGACACCACAGGAAATTGAAGGTGGCCTTTATTTTCACCTTAAAAGTGACAAAAACGTTTTGCGTCTCTCAGTTTAGTTAACGTTACATGCTGATGTTTGATTCCCCATTAGTCGAATTTTGACAGGTTGGTTCGCTTTTTTGCTCGTCTGTTTTTGATAATTAAGTTTGTATGTACGAGATCCTACTTCGGCAATATTTTAAGATAAGGGTGTGAGGTTTTCACTGCTGTCCGTTTTTACAACATTTATAAGACGTAGTTTTTCACGTCACCCATAAAAAGCAATAAATAACGCAATGACCGTTAAAAATGTATGCAACATTTGAATTTTATATTAGAACGATATACTCAATCATGTCTGTTTATTTGTTTATTAACAAACTTTGTGTTTGTGT
>RJVU01079805.1:9147613-9201368 GCA_003731715.1 Anabarilius grahami | reverse complement strand
ATATATATATATGTGTGTGTGTGTATATATGTATGTGTGTATATATATATAATATATATGAGCATTTTTATTAAGCTCGTATGTTTAGGTTCAGTTATTTCACTTTAATGGCAATTAATAGGTCCTTTTCATTGCCATTAAAGTGAATTAACTGAACATAAACGTACAAGCTTGATAAAAATGCTCATTTTAGAAGAATTTCAGACAGCACTTAGAGGCTTTTGCATCTGAAGTCTTCATATATATGTGTGTATGTATGTATGTATTTTGCACATCACCTGCCAAATACTATTCGCTCTTAAGCTTTGAACTAATTAACTCATGTCCCTCCTGTAGATTGAGGCTTTCTCTCTTTTCTCGCTCCAACATGGATGTCGGAGTGACCCCGAGACGGCACAACCCTGTGGACAGCATCTGCCGCAAGCTGCAGACCATCCAGCGACGAGATCAAGAGGTTAACTCACCCTTTCAGATCCCTAAGTTTCAGTCTAGCAGCTACGACAGCCCTCACTCGGGGCTGCGCCTCAACCTGGAGGCCATCCTGAAGAAACGTACTGTCCGACCTGACGAAGAGACTGACTGCGATTCCTCTGCAGGCATGCTGACCCCCACAGCTTCCCCCGGACCGGGGTCTTCCTCCAACACCCCTCGTGCTCCCATCACCCCTGCCAATGCCACCTATACCATCACCAGCACGCTGGGCACTTTAGGCACGCTAGGGGAGAGGAGAACCACAGCAAAGTACAGCCGGCCGTTTAGGCGCAACTGCTCCACCCCAGCAGCCCAGACTGGAGACAATTACTTTAACTTTACCCCACGCTACACCACACAAACCCAGCTGGAGGGGCCCGACACGGAGGTGAAGACATCGAAGATCCCAACTCCAGGCTTGTTCTCGTATAACCTGAACTTCTCTTCAGATATTTCTAACATGGACAGTGAACTCACCTACCCGGCCCTTGTGGTCAAGAGACTTTCACTGGGCGAGGGTAATGAATCACCTCTTTTTTGTTATCTTTTTAATGTCATAAATGTTTTTTTTTTAAAGAGGTGACTTTAATGACTTTTTGTCTTTAATGTGTTTGGAGCAGGATCTCTGTTTCCTTCTGAACCCAAGAAGGAGAGCATGGCTGAAGTTAGTTTGATATGTGAGGAAGACCTGTTGGACACCATTTTTCAGGCTTGTGACACACAATGCAGAGGTATTTACGTCTGTTTGGGACTTTCTGTAGTAGTGTCAAGATTTTATTTTAGTCCGCATAAATTGTTTTTGCAACCCATTTTACTTCTGTAATTTGTGTAACAAGATTTTTAACAAGAAAATAAGGCCAGGACTAGGCTTTCAGTCTGGAATTGATTGAATGTTGATTGTTACAAGCTTCAATGCAAGTTTGCTAAACTTTTCCTAAACGTTATCCAATAGCCCACGTAGCTAGGGATAGTTCACCCAAAAATGAAAATTATCCCATGATTTACACATCCTCAAGCCATCCTAAGTGTATATGACTATATTCTTTCAGACGAACACAATCGGAGTTATATTATAAAATATTCTGTCTCTTTCAGGCTTTATAATGGTAGTGAATGGCGCTCCTGATTTTGTCCAAAAAAAGTGCATCCATCCATCATAAAATAATCCATACAACTCCAGTGGGTTAATAAAGGCCTTCTAAAAGTGAAGCAAGTTTTTTTTTTTTGTAAGAAAAATATCCATATTTAAAACTTTATAAACTAAAATAACTAACTTCTGGCAGATGGCTTACACAAGTTGACTTGCGCCAAAAGTATGATGCAGAAATTGTGCTAATGTGACTGCACATAAATAACAGAATTGTGTGTTGAAGTCAATCAGGTTTTGATGTCTTGTGAACTTTAACTTCTCCTTCCTGCTTCAGATTCATAGATGTTATTCCTCAGCAGGTTGTGAAGCTGACTATTATTACAATGCCTGTAGTTTTGTTTGGTTAAACTAAAGTAACAAGAGCATCTGAGAACATAGACTCATTCAGACCCAGCAGCAGAGATGCTTTTCAGACCTAGAGGCAAAGCCCTTCTGATCTGTCCTCAATGAAGTCCTGCTCTCTCCTCATGATGTCTCTGACCTGATGTGCCATCTGTGGTGATCAGACTGCTAAGCTAAACGAGAACAAAACTGCTTTTATTTACAGCCATTCATCTTATGAATGCAATTCGCTGTGTACTGAAAGTGAATGTGAAATGGGTGATTTTTGTTAATAAGTTAATGTTAAAAGAGATGATAGCTTCAGATTTTATATATATATACTGCCTCGATATGTTCACACGGTCATGGTGACTCAGAACAAATAGGTGTTGATTTGCAAACTTTCTTTCTGGGTTTCTTGGTTGGATTGGATCTGATGAGACCCAGGCCTTCTGTGGCTCTCACTGTAACCATAGTAACACAGAGTTCTCTGTTGCAGGTAAGGTTTACGTATCGCACATTGTGGACTTCTTGAGACACACCACCTGCCGCAGTTCAGAGGACAGCGGCCTAGAGGAGCTCTGCAATATGCTGGACCCAGAGCACAAGGACATCTCCATAGACCTGGACACGTACCATGCCATCATGAAGGAGTGGATTGATGACTGTCGCAACCAGGGGTATGGAGACGTGCTTGTGTGTCCCAGTTTAGAACAGCGATACGTTAAAATGTATAACTGCACATTTCTGGTTTTGTGTTTGAGACTTATTGATAGAGAAGGGACAAAAAATGTTGGCAATATAAAAGAAATCTGGTGGTTGTTCAACTCCTGTTAATTATGTCAGGCCTTGGTCAGTTAACAGGAAGCGGTGGTTTTTCCAAACAACTTCATGCGGTATGTCTTTTGTAGATATTGCCAACCCCACCAAAGACACATTGCAGATTTTCATCAGTCTATTATCAATCCACAATCAGTTTTGATCACAAGGCCTTTCTTTCCAACATTTTCCACATGACAGTTTTTTTTTAAGCTAAAAACCCAACTCAAATTTCCCCTTTTCATTTAGGACGGACTCAAAGAATGACACCCAACAGGAATCATTCAAACTACGGGACAGTTTATCAGGTGAGATCTTCTTAGGAGTATATCAGAATGCTCATGTTGTTCATATGTTTTTTTTTTTCTTTTTTGGTTATGAGTTTGTATCAATCACCTCTTGTTTCCTTTAGCAAAGAGATCTGCTCTACTAAATATGACCTCAGGTAGTCTAGAAGCATTCGGAGGGGAAGTCACCAGAGCTGACTTGTAAGTTTAAGAGTATGAGTTGTGTGTTTGTGACAGATAAAGCGTTAACAGTAGTGCTCATATGGTTTGTGAGACTGTATCAACTGTATCAATCAAAACTTTGGACACACTTGACTCAATTTGTTTCTCATGATCTTAACTTTTTGATCTCTGAAAAAGCTTATGCTTAAATGCTTATTTATACAAAAAAGTTATATTAAAAGTTAGAAATATATAATGCTTATTAAATATATATTATATTTGAGATGCGTTCTGAGTTAATTTGTGTTTCTATTGTACAGGGAGACATCAGATCTGGTCTTCTGTGTGGCAGATCTGCAGCTAAATAACCAAAAGCTGCAGGAAGAGGTTCGTAAACTGAAGCAGGCGGTTGAAAACATGGAAGACACTAACCAGAAGCTCATCGAAGAAAACGAAGACCTCAAAGCACAAGCCAAAATGTATTGACACTGTCTCTCTTCTCTTGACCTGTGAAAGCTCAAATCCCTTCATCATCATCAATTCTCATTGCATAGACTTTCACTTCTTTACTCCTGCCCCTCATCTCTGATCCTGCAGGGGGCAGCAGTTATTACAGAAGGAGAAGATGCTTAAAGAGGAAGTTGAGGAGATGAAGCTTAGCTTGACCTCTTCAGAAGAGAGTCGAGCTCAGGCCTCAGCCCAAAGAAAGCAGATGGTGAGGCACAAGACCCTCTCACCTCATTGACAGAAGTTCAGATGTTAATAAGCCATGTTATGAGACTCATAGGTTTCATAAACTAGTGCAAACAGATAATGCTAGTAATTAGATGGCTAGTAATATTACATAACCCAAGGATATTAAAACATTCAGAGTAAACACATCTGGTTGCCAGATGAACAACATCACACTGGTAATATTGACATTGACAATATATATTATTAGAACAAACATGAACACTTTTATAACCCTTTGTTCTGGTTTCCCACAGGAACGGGAAAACCAGAGTCTCATATCCAAGATTGCTGCTCTACAAGAGGAGGTATGGCTCTATACATCTACTGTACAGATTAATCTAAGTACTCTCACTTAATGATCCTCATTATCTATAATTCCATTTTATTTGTCTTCCTTCATCCCACATTAAGAACATGAAAGTCACATTAGAGGCAGAGGAGCTTCAGAAAAAGATGAATGACCTCTGTGACCTGAATGCTGACCTTCAGGTAGGCCCTGTTATGTTTTACTTACCCGTGATTGGTCTTTTATGCCAAAGTAAGCATTTAGCTCTGTCATTGGTGAATGCTTTCTTACACCCTCAGGTTCAAGTTCATTCATTTGATGCTATTTTGACCGACAAGGAGTCGATAATTCAGGAGGTCAGTCCATCTTGTGTATCGCCAAAACAATGGTTTGAAATGAAACACCAATCTTAACAGACATATAACTTTAGAAGAATTGAGGCTTTGATTTAGTCATTTCTAAGAATCATTTAGTGTTACCATTATTAATTTAGTATGTTTATACAATCTGCAATCATGTTAAATTATATTATCCATTATCATAACAGAACTGCCCTATCTCTCCTCCAGAAATATAAACAGATAGATGAACTGAAGGTGACCATTGTGGAGTATTCCTCAGTTACAGAGGTGATCTCAAATTATCTCTCTCTCTCTCTCTCTCTCTGTCTAATATCAGTAAACTGTGAATTAACCACAGTGCTGTTTGTTACTTTTCCAAAATTACTTTATGAAGTAGTTCCAGGATGACCACATTATTCATTGCCATATCTTTCCAAATTGTTAAAGTTTTAAGTAAACAGATCTGCATAGAGCCATACTGCCTACTGTAAAGGACTCAGCAGTAAGGATTTATTCATTGGCTGTGTCGGGCCAGTAGTTACAATTCCACAAAAGGATAGTCAATTTTTATTCTCGCTCTCTCTCTCTCTCTCTCAGACAGGATGCTGAATCAGTGGTGTAAGAAAGTAGTTCTACACACAAAAAATTTAGGGACCTGAAAATCTGATTTTTTATTTTTTATTTTTTTCTAGATAAGCAAGTGTACATGTGGTAACTGGTATAAGTGAAATAATTTACTTGAAAGTGTTGAATTATTGTGTATGTTAATTTTGCTTGCTTCAGCTGCTGAGAGCAGACAAGAACAAACTGGAGAGTCAAATGCAGATGATGCAGCCTGATATGACAATGTAAGAGCTCTATGAAATACACACAACCCATGTCAATGAAAATATTAGCTGATTAGTTGACCTTATTAGTGGGATGCATTATACTTACACAAACTTCAGCAGTACCTTCACACATTCCTCTAACTGTATGTGTATGGGTTTGCAGCCCGGGTCTCTCTCTCTCTGTGGCCTACAGACTCAATCAGATGAGTTCAGGCTCTCTTCAGACCGAGTTGGCATTGGCACAGAATCCCCTGGAGGTTTGTAGTGTTTTTTTTTTTTTGTGTGTGTGTTTTCAATTCCCTTGTCGGTCTTTGTCCCGTCCATGATTTGGAGTGTTTCTTTTTCTCCACTCCCACCAGCACTCATGTGCCGTTCTCTGTCCGCCCACTCTCTCTCCCACTCCACTGCCACAGAGTGCACTCAGTAATCCACACCCTCTCTTTGCTTTACACCAAACTTTGGGCTTTAGTCTGAGTCTGTCTACATGTGCTTTATTTCACAATTCGTTTTTGTGAAATAAAGCACATGTGGGAGATTGCATAGTCGTAATTGGTGATAACTAAATGATAAAAACAATATTTTTTTTTTCCCTATATTTAATTGTATTTTATGCAATAAATTAATCTTTATAAATAAATATATTGAAAAATATAAATAAATATATAGAAATGATGTATTTATATAAAATATAATATAATTAAAAATGTATTATACACTGCTGACATTAAGTGTGTGTGTGTGTATTTGTGTAGGGTTTGGAGCATCTGTCCTCCTCTGTCTGTTTTGCATCTTCTCTGGATGAGACTCTAGATCGTGAGGTTCTTCTGCTCCTCCAAGGCCCGACTCCGGAGCAGCTGTCTCTGGAGTTCAAAACTCTGATCAGCAGACTGGTAACCAAACTAACCAGCCATCACACACACCGTTTTAAAACAAACCCTCACCTGCACAGTTAGTCTGAGGTTAATTTTGCCAGCTCTCCATCACCAGACACCTGAATTCAGTTTTATATGATTTTGGTCCATAATGATTTAGAATGTTCACAGTGTATCAAACATGAATCGTTCCAGAAGAGGGAGTTTAAGGAAGACAGCGTGACCTTTCTCACAGCATTCAGAGGCCTTACAGAGAGCAGTGAAATTCAGGAGACCAGCACTGACCTCAAGATACAGGTGAGAGGATTTCAGCCAAATGTTGACATGATAAATCAAAGGTTATGCACAAATCATGACGCCATTATATAGAGATAAACATAGGCTCTTGAAAATTATGCAAGTACTCATTTTCCCTTATCTGAGCCTTTATTTACCACATTGCATAACTGCCTGGCTGGACACGATCACTCTTATTGTGTGTATTCAGCGGACCGCATCAGTACGTGCGGTCTTCCCCGGTGGTCAACTATATAGGCCAATATTTCTCTCACTCCAATTCCCACGATGCACAGGGGCAGTGTCGGGTCAGAGTAACTTTGTGACTCTCCTTAAGAGGTCTTAGATTAAACTTTTATCTTTTTATCACATTCAGTAAGATTTAGCTGGTATTAATGACTTAGTTGGTACACTGTGTGTTGCATTTTTTTATTGAGCCTCATTGTTGATCTTGTGAACTGCTGCAGGGCCTGGAGGTGCAGCTTGAACAGAGGAGGCGTGACTGGACCCGCAGTCTGGAGCAGTTGGACCAGTACACAGACTCTCTAGAGAGGGAGCTTCTGAAGATGGCCAGCAACATGCGACGTTCTCGTACCGAGATCCTGCACCTGTCTGTCAAGTGAGTGGACTGAGTCGGCAGCAGAGATGTTTTTATTAGCTATCTTTTGATAACAGTTTGAAATGTTAGTTTCTTTTTTCTCTACATTTACTGTTCAGTTAATTTTCTCAGTCGAAATCCCTTTCAATAGGAATCTTTGTGATCTGGAATTTTGAAACCCGAAAGCTGCTTGGTTTGAAAGTGACTTCTGTGTGAAATGTGCTTCCTACATCATACACTATTAAATATAGACAATGGACTTTGCCTACAAAATTTTGATAATGTGACAGCAGGTTTTCTGAGCCAATCACCTAAGCTGTAGTAAATGCCACGAGACCAATTATTCTTAGCTGTGATGTAAATGCCAGTAAATGGAGTGTTTACTGGTACCACTGGATTGAAATGAAACCTTGTGTTCTCATGATCATTGCTGTCATATTTGAGTGTTCAGGTAAAAGATAAATTTAGTAACCTAAAGGGGATAGTTAACCCCCAGAAATGAAAATACTGTCATTATTTACTTATCCTCAAGTTGTTCCAAATCTGTATAAATTCCTTTCTTCTGCTGAGCACAAAGATATTTTGAAGAATGTTGGTAACCAAACAGTTGATATGCCCCATTTACTTCCATAGTATTTTTTTTTTCTTCTCCATACTATGGAAGTCAATGGGTCCCATCAACTGTTTGGTTTCCGACATTCTTCAAAATATCATCTTTTGTGCTCAGCAGAAGAAAGAAATTCATACTGGTTTAGAACAACTTGAGGGTGAGTAAATGATGACAGAATCTTCATTTTTTGGTGAATTATCCCTTTAATTTAGACTGAGTTTGATTTTATTAGTGAATATTGGTAGTACAGAACAGCAGCATGGTCATGCAGTTAAGATTGCAGGCTTTAGATTGCAAATGGCAATGATTTTAATGCATAGATAAGTGCACTTTTTTTTTTAAACCACAGTATATTTAGATTGAAACATCACCCCTTTCTAGGCAGTGGAAGGATTATGGTGCGAAGCTTTACCAATTTAGTCCATGTCTATGTGAATGTCTCTAGAAGCTTTTGTCAAGGGGCTGTTCTGGTTGACCCCCTCAAGCTGTTTTTGGTTCATTGGTGTCTCTTATCTGACATAACACGGTTTTCAAGGCTATGGCACTCGGCGTACTGTGAATAAAAGGCAAAGGCTGTTGTGAGAAGCCAGGGAAGTTAAAGGGATGCAGTCCAATGACCAGAGTCCAGTGGTGTTCTAAGATTGGGTTGGAAAAGCAATGGGACACTGCTTGGGCCTGCGGATTGGGTATAGTATGTCCGACTTTCGCTTTTGTAGGACTTGTGAACAGTTCAGACTTGTACTGAGGATTTGCAGGGATACTGCTTATTAAAATGTTTTCAGGCTGCACTGAAATCTAGTTTGGTCTGTGTAATAGGAGAATTTTTAGGTAACTCACAAATGGGTTTGATTAAAATAGTCAGGATACAATTCTTGACATATTTCTTTTATATCTTTTTATAAACATTGTCTTATGTGCAGGGCATTTCAATAACCAGAATAATTGTGTTTTTGTGTCACATTAATCTTTTGTGCATAAGTTGTATTATAGTGAGTTTGGTTAGGGAAAGACAATCTTTGGAGTTTTGTGAATTCAGTGGTTTTCATCTGCTTTTTTAGGGTACAAGAGCAAGAGAACCAGAAGCAGCAGTTGCGAGAGGAACTCGACCGACTAAAGGCTCCGTTGGACAGCAGAGAGGCCAGCAGCCAAACACCGGATCACCTACAGCAGGTATTGAGGCTCATCAAACCATTGCTTTCACTGCCTGGCTGCACATGCTTCAGCATATGTGGGCTTTAAAACTCACGACGGATTTAGATTCAGCCTTGGGCAAAACAGAAATAAAGATTTTTTTGCGAGATTCTGCAGATCACAGATGGATACTTTTACAGTCTCATTACAAGATGCCGGGAGCTTTGTGTGTAGGAGGCAAGTGTGGTTTGTGAGCCAGTTTGAATCTTGACTTCATCTTGAACTCATCTCAAGAGATTAGACGCCGTTTACCGACTACCCCACAATGTTCTTATGTTCAGAACTTGCCACATGTCTTGAGTTTGATTCACTTTCATTATTTTCCAATCCAGTTTATTTGTATATATCACAATGCATATTGTTCCAAAGACTCCAGAAGCTCAGTTGAGGAAGCCCACCTTGTTTTATTATAGTGTTTGTGTAGTGCTGTTATTACCACCTGATGACATGTGACTGGTGTTATTGTGTATACTCAGGTTGTGGAAGAGCTAGATGGTCCCTCTCTTGAATGGGATGAGGAATATGTGTTGTCTGAGTCACCTCCTTTACAAGAGCTTGGACATGACCAAGAAATGCTTCAGGAGCTCTGTTGTGATGAAGAGGAACTACAGGCCCTGGAACAAGAGGAAGAGGAGGAGGAGCACACAGAGACTGTGAGGGACAAGGAGAAGATCACGGGAAGGACTGAAGAAGAAGGTGAAGCAACGCAGGATTCTGGAGTAGAGACCGAAGAGCTACAAAGAGACTTCACACTCTCTCAGACAATTCTACCAGACCGCACCACTGACAGAGAATCGCAAGGTGAGAAATGTATTAATTAGTAAGGGTTATTTTTTCCATAGTAGGATTCAGTTTAGTTTGCACAAGATTCTGAAGAAGTTTCAAAGCTACAGTCTGAAATTGCAAGATGAAGAAGGTTTTATAAATGGAAAAATGGAGGAACAGGCCTAAATGGTAGGGTTTTTCTCTTGTTAGATTTTGGTGTATTTGGCTGAGCAGTTGTTTGGGTGGCTCGCCAATGTGTTCGATTTCTCTAATACATAAAATAAGTAAGCTTAACCAGAGTTCTTGTGGGGAGAAGAATTTATTGAAGGTAGTAGTGTAGCACATCTCTTTATTTGATTCACACCTTAGTTGATTGCATCTGAGGCACAGTCACAATGTAAATGCTTCTGTCTAAAGATGATGAAAATACACAATCTTTCACTCTCTAAAGAAGAATAGTTTCACATAATGTGTGAGACTTCATAGTTGTCTTGTAGAAAAGGTCTCATCTAGAGGACAACAAGCCTGTGTCAGATTCGTTAGGCTATTTAATCCTTTCTTAATCCCTAGTGACACAGGGCAAGCAGCCATCCCTGAATCTTAAACACAAGCTGGAAAAGCAGGGTCACTCTAGCTAGCTCCAGACCTTTTTTGGCTTTTCTTCTCCACTTTTTCTGCCATCTTTGGTTAGCAGTTTAAAGGAAACCTTGTGACCTTATTCTCCACCCATCCTTCGCTGCATGACTGCTGACTAGCCATCAGAGACTGGTCACTTCATAAACCCGATTGTCTGAACATAACAACTGGACATGACATTGAGGAAAAATGCCATGTCTGTCTCTCTCTTTTTTCAGAAACTCCATTTGAGGGTGTGGGAGGAATGCAGAAGCCTTGCACATCTCTAAAGGTATATTTCTGTTTTTCATCTTCATAATCCCTCTCTACAAACTACCAGAAAATTAAATAATTGTGTAAATAGGTTATCATTCTTGTGATCATATCTTATGATGCAGTGATGAAAGATCAACCATTTTATTCAAAGCGCTTCATTCGTTTGGTTTCAAAAATACAAGCTTTCAGAGTGCCTGACTGTGAAATTCAAAAACAAATTTTTTTTAGTGACCTTGTGATGTGTTATGCATGCCAAGCCACATTGTTCTTTTTGGTGTCATGGACAATTAGTGTTTGGCATGGTCAGACATGTGACTGACTGCTTTCAGGGTGATGGAGTTTTACTAGGGAATGTTGCTTCCTGAATGCTAGCGGGAAATTGGATGACCCTTAGAACAAGTGTAAACACAGAGAGACACATTGACAGTGTATTGAACATCACACCTGAATGAACTTGTCACAATTTGCATTGCAAATGTCTGAAGTGTGGATTTTCGCCCATCATTTAAAGTATCCATAGACAATATGTCGTCTTTGGGGAGTCGTTCTCTCTGGCAGAGTAAAGGTTCATTTTTGCTGGCCTTCTGAATCTTTTCCTGGCTGCTGCAGGAGGAAGACAGACTCCCAGAATGCACTGGGCCTGAGGACGCCCACGGGCAGGCTGCTCCTCTGCCTCACACCCACAGTCATTGTGCTGGTAAGAGCTCTTCCTCTCACTGTCCTTCTCTGCTTAATGCTCTCTATCATTTTAGTAACATATGTGAGTGAAATATATTTCATTTGTCATTTGAATTGAATAAAATGACTTTCATTACACTAAATTAAAGTTTTAATGTTCCTTTTATGACAAGGTGACTTTATTTTATTGCATATTTTATGTCCACACAAACTTCTCCCACTTACTCTCCAGATGACCTATCTTTGAGCTCCAAGACATCCCATGAACCGGTGACCTCAGTCAAAGATCTCATTTCATCTACTGAACCTTCCTCCCTTGTGACCATTGAGATGGTATCTGTCTCCAAGGGCCAGCCTGAAGTGGGTGATTCCATTACAGGAAGGTGAGACACTGCACCCTGCTTTTTTTTTGTACACATACAATTTCCATACATCATCATTTTCTTGTGGATTTTCTCTGGCTCACAGCTATGAAGTGCTAGTTAATGATTCACCAAAAAGAAATTATGGTCTACTTTCATTCGAAATGCCTCCCACACACCCAAAGATCACATTTGCTAGTCAAATGTGTGTCTTCTCTTCCTGTGTGTTGGGCTGTTTTGTGTAGACTTATTAAGGAGTTATTACTACTGACAGAGTCTCGCTTTGCATGCTCACCATGCACCTGTGTGGCCAGGCTTGCATAGACGCCCCATCCATGCACTGATGGAGCACACGTAATGCTGTTGCACTTACTGAGAGCAGCTGCATCCTGAAAAATCGCAAAAAACTTCACAACAATATAGTAACAAACTTTCTCTTTCCTCCTGGGTCAGGACCCAGCAGTCTGCGGACACAAACGGAGGACGTGAGGTAGAGCGTGCGGCCGCCACAACCGACATGAGTGACTCGCAGGTCAGTTTGAGGAAGCTGAGGAAACCAAGGGGGAAGCTTGTTGCGTTTGTAACGCCGCTAGCCTTTTCTTTCACTTCCCCTTTTGTGTTTCTCTTTCTTTGTAGTTTTGCCCTTTTCTCTTGTCATGTTGATTTGCAAAAAACTTCCTGTTCATCAGTACAGTGTACTGAGAGAGTAGCTAACATTTCCGCTGTGCCGTAAAGGGAATCCCGCAGTTGGCCGATTTGAGAGGGTTCTGGATGACGGTAAGCTGGAATGACTGCTCATGAGAGGATGTGCCCACTCGCTTATCGATGTGATGTTCTTGGGCTTTCAGTGTTTAGAATTGCTTTGTGTGAGCTGCTTTGCAATTTTATATAAGCACCTGACATCTGACAGCATAGTTTTATAAGTGTAATTTGCCTGCTTGTTTGTCCAGAATTTGATGCAAACTATTTTATTAACCTGAACTATGCTAATTGCCTCATTGTTGACTATGTCTCTTGTAATTTGTTAACTTATAATGATAAGATGGGGGAGAGATTTAGGTGAACTTGGAGTGCTACCAAAATAAACTGCACTTCATCTGAGGGCTTTTCTGCTTTTCAGTTCATAGAGAGTGGGCAGTGTTATACCTCTATGAATATGTACTGTAGCACATTACTAGACATCAGTGTACGTAAGAGATAAATGGACTGTCCTATAGCTAATATTATTCTGGTATGGTTTTATGGAAAATCCTTTTCTTTTTGAAAGAAATTAATAATCTTACTCAGCAAGAATGCTTAGTAAATTTATCAAAAGTGACTGTAAAGACCTTTTATAATGTTACAAAAGATTTCTATTTTAAATAAATGCTGTTCTTTTGAACTTTGAACTGTTTTCAACATTGATAATGATAAGAAATGTTTCATATCAAATCAGCATATTAGAAGGATTTCTGAGGGGTCATGTGACAGAAGACTGGAGTAATGGTGGCTATAAACAGCAGACATTCTCCAGCCATACTCAGTCTTCTGTCACATGACCCATCAGAAATCAGAAAAAAATTTATATAGGGGTGTAATGGTACACAAACGTGATGGTTCAGTACGTAGTATTAAAGTCATGGTTTGGTACAGCAGGGGGGGAGAACTAAACATAAAATTGCTCCTTTTTTTTCTTCTATTTTATTAAACAATGGTTTATTGAACAAATTGTGTCTCTTGAAATAAATTCAATTATAATTAACATTTTTAGGATTTAAAAAACCTATCTCAGCTAATGCTTTAAACAATATACAGAGAGTCCTTACTTGCACATTACAATAATATTAAAGGTTAATTAACAAGAGCCCAAACTATTAAATTCAGTTGCTATTTATTTTTAGATATAATAATAATAATAATCAACACTCGAATAAAAAAACATGCAAGTTGCACACAAGGGAAGTTTTGCATTAACTTCTAAATCTATTTTTCAATTATTTTTCTACTCCAATTTATTAAAAAAAAAGTTACTGTTATAACTTGTTTTTGATAAATGTATTTAAACATATATTAAATAGAGACATTACTAAGAGGTAAAGTAAATATAATGAATATATAAGTTAATATAGTGCATATATTTAGTGAAATGCTCCCCTCTAGAGTCCATTTCTCTAGTGAACTAACATGCTGTGGACACTAAATGACTTCCCTGAGGTAAATGTAATGCTACGTGAGAGATTATTCTCAAGCTGTTTTAATGACGTCCTTCCGTGGTTGAAACACTGGTTGAGAGATTACATGTAAACACATCTATGCATAGATCATCTGTTGTTCTCCGCTTTTTCCTGTTGTGGCAGTTAGCAAACAGCGTTGCATTACCACGCGTGCCCCCTTCTGGATTGGAATGTGGATTGCCTGTAACTGACCGTATTCTTTATCTGACTCTATGCGCCGAACCGCAACGTCCGTACCGTGATGGTTTGGGACGAATGCATGTACCATTACACCCCAAATATATATCACAATATTACTGTATTTGTGATCAAATAAATGCAGTCAGGTGAGCATAAGAGCCTTCTTTCAAAAACATAAAAATGTCTTATCCACCCCAAACTTTTGAACTGTAGTGTATATAAGTGGTCCTTAACAGGTTTTGCTTCAGTAACTAGAAATTAGACTGAACATCAAGTGGCATCCATGTTGCGATCTGCCTAATTTGGCTAGCTTCTACTAAATGACAGATTGGGTGCTTAGCCTTTGACGTCAACAGGAAATATGGGAAGCTTTTCATAAGCCTATTTATTTTTCTATCCTGCAACTAACCAATAAAGCATGCATTTGTTTCTTCCCTGGTAACTGTGACTCAACCGGAACAGACCCGCAACCATTTTTGGTGTTATTTGTTGGTTGTTTGATTGTTATTCTGCTGTCGTTTTATGAACTTGATGATAAAATATGTTGCTCAGGCTGTGTGTGTGGTTTTCCATCAGTATGTTTGGAACAAGTATAGCACTTTTTCACTCCCACTTCAATGAACTCTGCCAGTACAAGTGCTCTCCCCTCCCTCTCTTTCTGTCACTCCCTCTCTCTCTTCCTGTCTTTACCATCCTCTCTCTTTCTCTGCCAGCTGTAGAGCTCTCATACCCATTATGTAAGTATCTAGCACTTCTCTATCTGTAAAGCAGAGTGTAGCTCTTATATTTCATCTGCCATGTCATGGGACAGGTATGGAACTATGTGCGTGTGTGATGCTTATTTGCACAAGACAGTGGTTTTCACAAATGTATATATGTTGCTGCTCAGAGTGTGTCACTGGGTCATAATGCCATGCTGTTGTCACCTATAGAGATTGAGCGAGGGACAGATTTCTAAAGTGTCTGCGAAATCGGACAAGTGAGTATTTCCTCTATGCAACTGATTATTTTTCAATATATTTATAACGCACTTGAATCGCAGAGGTTGCTGGACTGAGTGTGTTAGTGTTGTAATGTGCATATTTTAAACAGTTGCTGTATTGTTTATTATTTATTTGTTTAGAAGTCTCTTGTTGCCAGTAGCAGAGGAAGAGGAGGCCATGCCAGAGGCGGTGGAGGTGACGTCAACTGAGGTTAACTCGCCAGGTAGGAGGAAGTTCCCTGTTAATGTTTGAAGTAGGGATGTCAAATGTAATTGTATTCCATCAACAATTTAATACAAAAAAATGCATGCATGTACCAAATGTATGACTGAAGGACGACTGCTTTTGCAACAATCAAATGCACTTCTTGGTCATAATGTCGATGTGAAAGCAGATTTGCCATTGCATATTTTGATTATCTAATCAATTTAAACTAATTGTTGAACAATACTGACTAGAAAAAGAGAAACCCAGCAACTGTTATTCATTTATTTGTTTTCATTACTGACTGTTTACTTGAATATTTACTTAGAAAACCTTAGTACTTAATTGACAAATACTTGAAGGTTACATGCCATTGTTCATATTTAAATTTATATTTTGCTTTTTAAATAAATATGTTTAGTAGCATTTGGCTTTTGCTGTGGATTTAAAATTAATATTGAGAATTATGAAATCTTGCTGTACTGCTATTGGCAATTGAAATTTTGGTATTGTGACAAACCAATGAAGAACCTTTGATAACTCTGTAGCTTTGTTGCAAAACCTAGTGAGCTACAGTGTTATTGTTAAGTAAAAATATAAATATTATATGAAGTACTAAACTTACTCAAACTAAAACTGTGCAATATTCCAAGCCTAAAAGTTAAGTGAAGTGACATAGTGACATGTGACATGTGGCCAAGTATGGTGACCCATACTCGGAATTTGTGCTCTGCATTTAACCCATCCAAGTGCACACACACAGCAGTGAACACACACACCGTGAACACACACCCGGAGCAGTGGGCAGCCATTGCTGCAGCGCCCGGGGAGCAGTTAGGGGTACGGTGCCTTGCTCAAGGGTCTCACCTCAGTCGTGGTATTGAGGGTGGGGAGAGCGCTGGACATTCACTCCCCTCACCGACAATCCCTGCCGGACCTGAGATTCGAACCCATGACCTTTGGGTTACAAGTCCGACTCTCTATCCATTAGGCCACGACTGCCCCTAGTTAATAGCAAACATAAATATTAGGGAAAATCCATTTTTAATACAATTCAGTAGTATTGAATTATTAAATAAGTCTACAATATTTCTCTCACCTTGTCTGCTTTCCAGCTCACTAGGTTTCAGAACAGAGCTACTCTCTCTCTAAAAGTCCCTTCTCTTTTGTTTATTCCTTTTTAGACAAAGACAAGACAGACACTAAGAGGACAAACTCAACAGCCTCACCTGATTCATCAAAGGGTCTTTCTGAAAAAGCAAAGGACATGACCTTTGACTCCACTGCCAGTGAGGGAATTCTTCCGACAGTTCCTGCTGTGCAAAGCTCCAGAAAAGACCCCCTGACTCTGAGGAACAAGCTCAAGAAGGTAAGAGCCACTCTCACCAGAATGTACAGTATGAACTAAACAAGATGTAACGAAAGCCAGGCGAATGCAGTCCTACCTGCTGTTCCAGATACTTTCATGAAATACTTTTAATTACACAAGAGGTTTGTGCTCTTATTAATCAATATTCATAACATGCCATCTCAGATGCTCAGTGTAAACTACTGTAGTAAATGTGCTGAATTTGACATGTCTGTGTTATATCATATACAAAGTAAAATGGTCCTCTTACAGGAAGTCAGCAGTATGGAAGCCATTGAGGAACAAAAAGCTCTGGAGGACGGTGAGCCTTCAGTGGCCACAGAAAAAGAAGGTGCATGACTGTAGATAAAATGCTCTCTCCCCGTCTGACTCTTTTTCTCATCTAGTTCTACTTAAGATATTGTCTTGTCTCTCCTCAATGTCAATCTCCTCCTCCACCCTCAGGTGACACATCGGTCTTCTCTGAAAATGCCAGTGATTCCACCAAAGATGACAAGAACAGGTTATAATGCTTTGTGTACTGAATTGATATCCATAAATTTTAATCTGATTCATAATTCATGCCTTCACATGATTCACTTGACATATTCATGTTCCCATTAATCTGAAATGTGCATTTCATCTGCAGCCTGTCGCCAAGTGACAAAGAGATTGAGGTAAGGTGTTTTTTCATTCAGTCCCATGTCAGTGTGTAGAGCGTATTTCTGTTTAACCATATCTTTAAATGTGAAAAAATATTTACAAAAGCATATCCGTTTTCTCGGTGTGAAATGTTTTTAAAGTGTTTACCATGTGCTCTCCTACCAGGCGGAGTTCCACCGTCTCTCTCTGGGCTTCAAATGTGACATGTTCACCCTGGAGAAGAGGCTACGCCTGGAGGAACGCTCACGGGACCTGGCCGAGGAGAACGTCCGCAAGGAAGTCAACAGTTGTAAAGGTCTACTGCAGGTCTGTCATTTTGTGCACTCTCTGCAGGCATAAAATCACTTTTATTCTTTAGAAAATACATTTAGAGCAAGTGTGTTTTGTCAATGCAACCAAGTAGTCCTCTGCTCAGCTCAATTAATTTTTCAACTCACAACAGAAAATTCTAATTTAAATGTAATTACTTCACAAATTTGATCTGAATTCCTGTTTGAATAAGTAGCTTGAATATAACACTGTGTGTTTTGTTTATAGGCCTTGATCCCACGGTGTGAGGAGGATAACCAGTCCATGGAGATCATCCATCGTCTGCAGAAGAACCTTGAGATCCTCATCCAGTCCATGACCAGAGTGTCTAGCCGTTCAGAGATGCTTGGGGCCATTCATCAGGTTTGTGTGTTAACTCTGGCTTTAGCGGGCTAGTTCAAGCTAAATCTAGCAAAGAAGCTTGCTTGTTTACGTCTCTGCTTCCTTGCATGTGTAGGAGACCAGAGTGGGTAAAACGGTGGAGGTGATGATTCAGCATGTGGAGAACTTAAGGAGGATGTACACCAAGGAGCATGCGGAGCTGTTGGAGCTCAGGGAGAACCTCACGCCGAATGAGAGGCCCTTTGGGTCCTCTGAGAGGGGTAAGTCACTACCAAAATAATAATTAACAAAAAAAGTAATAATACCAGTCACTTTTGTGTCTTAAGCCAGGGACACACCAAGCCGGTGGGCAACGTCAGGCCGTTTTTGAGTGTTGGCCGACTTAGTTTTTTTTTGGTGTGTTCCGCACCGTTGGCTGTAGTCTGATGGCATTGTTTTTGATGGCAACAAATCTGTGCACGAGAATAAGAGCAAAAGTGATGAAAGTGAGTTATGACAGCACAGACAGAAGGCTTTTCTAATTTTACGTCATCTTACCTGAGCATTCCACTGTGTGAATATTTTCATAATAATGAGCAGAGTGGAATAAAGATTGTGGTCAGCATGATTGATATTCAAAATTTGTAAGCAAGCGCTGCTTTATTCATGGTTTGTATACCTACAGTTTCGCTTTCCCTTTTTGAATCACGAATATAGACGAATATATCTGCTTAAATAGACTGTTATCTCCTTAACACTCAGGTGCAGAATGTGCTAGTTGACAGTTGTCTGTAGTTCTTTCGTTGTGTATTTTTTCTTCCCCGATGCAGCCAATGTGAAGCGACAACACAGTCTGGTTTTATTAGCGCTAGTTCTTTGGCTTCGGTTTTGTGTGTCCTTACCCTTAGTCACATGAGATTTCTTTTGTATTTGCAGATGACTTTAGAAACAAGAAGCAGTCAACCTCAAACATTTTCAAAGTGAGTTATGGCACAAAACACACCATGTTAAGCTTGAAGAGTTTAGTTTTACAGATTTTTATGTGTTCTGTCCCAAGACTACTAGCCGACGCATCAGCATAGCCACCATTCCCCGCAGCGTTGGAGGACAGACCCATTTTGACATGGTGAATAGTCCACTTTCTTCTAAGAGAGATGCATTTGGTAGAGAGAAGTGGAACATCCGAATAAACAGTGGTTTCTAATTTACAGCCCAAAGACATGGCAGAGACTGAGGTCGAGAGGCTCTCCCGTCGGTCACCATGGTAAGTGTACAGATGCTTTTTTTGAGATTGCATGGTCCACAAAACACAACTGCCTTTTACTTTGTCCCCCCCCGAAAACAAGAGTTGGTGTGACCCAAAACCATTTATTCATTTGGCAGACACTTTTATTGAAACTTTCATTGAAACCTAAAACATTGAAATTACACACTTATCAGTATGTTCTCTGGAAATCAAACCAATGAACTCTACTGGAGTTGCATGCCGATTGTTTTTATAAACTTCTGCACTTCTTTGCACTGCGAGAAAGGATGTCATGGTTGTGTGTCAACCACTTTACAGGATCATGACAGCCAAGAGGCCACCTCTAAAGCGCTTCGTTAGCTCTGGTACTTGGGCAGACGTTGACGAGCCCACTTTGATGAATAGGTAAGGTCACGCGTGAAGAACTGTTGTGTACCGTTCGTCTTTTGCATCGATTTCTTGTCAAAATCATGAAGCAAATGTGCCATCGAAAGGTTGTCATGCAGACCCACAATGGAGGCCTTGAGCTAAGATGGTGGACACTCAGTGCAGTGTGAACTTTGCACAGGTATGGATATGAAACAGACTCTCACTCGGAGGAGGAGCAGAAAGAGGAACCAGCGGACAGAAGGAGTAGCATAACAGAATTAGGCATCAAAATCACCTCCTTCATAATGCCGAATAAGACGTTAGTGTATCTTCCGCCTCCATTATTTCTCTGCTTCAGCCTCCAGGCATTATCTACTACAAATCGAGGGTTTTCTGTCAATGATGTCACTGCCTTTTTCTCCTACAGCTAAGCTAGGGAAAAGTTACTTTAATTATGTTCTGAATGGACGCTGGACACCTGTAATTTTCCATAGCTTTGCATTTATCTTCAGCACACATTGTGACACACTGCACGTCTTCTGCTTCGGTTTTCAGCAAATAATCTAATCAGCCCACCTGTGGTTTCAGAGAAAAGACAAAGTTCTTGTTTTCTCCACATTGGTGGACAGTTGCGGGCATTTGCCAATATACTTTGATCCCACAGTTGTGTGCTGACATTATCTGGGGTATTTTCTTAAAAACAGGATGAGTGGTAGACCGATACCACTTATGTATGTGATAATTATGTATGTATGTATACTACTGTTCAAAAGTTTGTGGTCAATAAGGTGTTTTTTTTTTATTTAATTTTTTTTTTGTGTGTGTGTGTTTACAGTATATTTTACTATAATTTTTAATCAATTTAATGCATCTTTGCTGCATTAAATGGATAAAAAATTACAGTAAAATATACTGTTATAATGTTACAAAAGATTTCTATTTCAAATAAATTTTATTTTAAACTCGACTTCCACAAAAATATTAACCAGCACTTTTTATTTTTTATTATACAATATATGTAATATTATACAACTGTTTTCAACATTGATAATAATGTTTCTTGAACACCAAATCAGCATATTAGAATAATTTCTGAAGGATCATGTGACACTAAAGACTGGAGTAATGATGCTGAACATTCAGCTTTGCATCACAGGAATAAATTATATCTAATATGTTAAAATAGAAAAGTTTATTTTTTACAATATTACTACAGTATTTTTGCTGTATATTTCACCTTTGTGAGCATAAGAGACTGACCCCAAACTTTTGAAGTGTAGCGTAAGTATAAAATATGAAAAGCAGTAAAATGGCAATTAAACTCACTTCTCTCAAATTTAAATAAACACTCAAGAATGAAGGTGAAGAAATTGACCTAGCTGGTATATTTTGAAACTGCAGCTGCTTCTGTTAATCGACCCAATCAGTTATTGGCTGACCTCAAAATGGTAAAGTATTGGCTGACTACCCGGCGTGACCTATATATGTATCGGTCTATCACAGAACATTCATATTTGCCTTGTTTATCATGTGCCTTGTCAAACATTGCTTTCCGCAACAGCTGTCATTTTTCACATTCCTTTAAATGTTCAGCCTATTCTCTTCAGGTCGCCTCAGTCGTCTCACCTATTCAGACTGACCTTTTTTTTTTATATATATATATAATTTGATGTTTTTTATGATCTGCTTTGTATATTTCTTTTTCTAATAATAAGGCCCGGAACATACTCTATACAAGTATGTGTATGTGAATGCTTCTAGCTATGTAAGCTCAATTTCATGTGTTATTGATTCCTGATGAATGCACATTAAGTATGTACGAGACCACATGGTTGCTATTGTTTGCCATGTCTGTGTTTGCTTGCTTGTACAGAACATGTTACTGGCCTAAAGATATATAAAGTTTTCTGCAGCTGATTACAATAGCATTAACATTTTACTTGCTCCTTCCTGGTTTAGCATAAGAAAACACCTTGCTTTTTGTTGCTGAAGGTTTGCTGTTGTACTTTTCTTTAAACATCTCTTTCACTCTCCATCCCAGTCCCAGTCCCAGCCCAACAGATCACGCTCCACCCAGTCTGACAGAGGGGAGGCCTGCAGTGTCCAGAGGCACCAGGGGCGTTTGGATTTGGGTGGCCTTGTTTGTAGTGCTAGCTGTTCTACTGGCCCTCTTGGCGAGTCTGATGTTACAGCCCGCAGTAGATGCAGCACCTGTGGGCACCGGGGACTCCTGGATGACCATCCAGCAGCTTCTGTGGCCCTATACTGGGCTGAGGCACAACGCCCAGCCCCCTGTGTGACACCAGGGGGTCTGCAAGGCTGGAATAGCCGGTCCTGACATTCAGAAAAACTCTTCCGGCTACACAAGCTGTGATGCAACACTGCTGCCTGTCCTTCTAACAGAACTCTATTTGACCATTTCTTACTGAAGGTAAAGAGAAACGTGGGCGTCTTAAGAGAGATGCGCTGCAGACTGCTTGGATGCAGTGTACACAAACCGTTGTGTTGGCCGTGTGTATTATAGGCATTTGTATGAGACACTCAGTGCCAGCCAATCACACGGTGAATATTTGGATTGGAGTGAGAGCAGACTGCAACAACTGAATGTCAAACATCATACATCGGTTGCCCGAAAAGGCTGCCTTTTTTAAACATTTTAAAATTGATCAGTGTATTTTTTTGGGACGTTTGAAAGAGTATTGAGATTTTAAAAAAAACATTTTTTCTTTTTGTTAACTTATTGTTTTTACAGTTTTATGCAGTAGATTTTTTTTCCCTGATACTATTAATTGTTACAAACACATTTTTAACCTCGTTAAGCTGTTGGTTTGGTGTTCATTGTTAAATGTCCATAAACTTTTGTATGTTCCAAAGAGGGGGGGGGGACTTTGCACAATAAAAGAAATAATTCTGATCCAAATAATTTAACTATTTATTGCAGGACAACAAGCTAAATGGATCATGAGGCTTCAGTCAGTCTGTTTATATTTAATAATCGTGTTTGGGTATGTCATACATTTAATTGTTCATCCAAGGGTAGTGATATAAAATGAGGTCAATGTCAAATAGTAATTCAACATGAGTATAACAATCAATACATCTCATTTGGGAGAATCTCACCAAAACATGTCTGGGGCTATATATAAAATAAAATATAGTATGTATGTTCACACTGCTAAAAATATCTTGATGCTCCTTCAAAAATTCAATTTCTTTGTATGTTATTTCTTTATTTAAAATGAACTTAATTTTAGGGTAAGTCTGGTCATGTTTTTGTCAGATTTGATGAGCTGAAGGTTTATATTCTGGCACTATAAACATTTCCTCAACGTCAATGATTTAGCCCGGTGGTCTTAATATTTTTTGCAATTGATTTTGTTGTAAATTTTATTGCTGGTGTCAGAAATATTCATTCAAGATCATTTGGCTCCACTTGCTGGGTATATAGAGAAGTATGTAGGGTGTTATTTCATATCCTCAGCATATTATCAAGATGTTGCAATGACTATCACAAGTTCAAAACAGGTGTCAAATGTTTTAAATATTGTTGTGTATGCTTTCTCGTCTCAGGAATATGTGAGGACACGTGTTGCACACAGGAGCCTCTGTACAGTGTCTGTGTAGAGATAGTGAGACTGACGGACTCTAGCTTGTCCCTCGATGCTCATGTCCTGTCTAAGCATGTGCAGAAAGGTGGAGTGGAACTCGGTGCCCTCTGCAAGTTCAGGAGAGAAGCTGCTGTCATGCTCCTTCATCTTCAGATGCTGGTTTCTCTGAGCACCCAGCAGGTAAAGAGACCACGCCTCCTCAGCCACTGGCTCTGCCTTTAGCTGTTCACATGCCTACCAATCAAAAGGTTAAAAGTCAGAGGTACTGCCTGCTTAAAAAGAAAATATAGAGTAGTTCAATAGTGCTTCAGTCTTTCTATAGGAGTGTATGACATACCTGAAGAACAAGGTGCTCTTGTCTGCATTGTGTGTTCCAGCGGCTCCAGGAAAAAGCCACTGCTGAGGACATTAGGGCCATTTGTTCATACACTGTGTGCTCGATTAATGGGTCCTAAAAATGAGAGTGTATAAAAATATATATGTAAGCTCGAAGCTGTCATGCCATGGGTTTCTATAACTGGTCTATTTGGCTTTTAGGCAATTCAGCCCTTTTGTTACCTTCGAGTTGATGCTGACGTACTTGTCTGAATACTCATTCACAAATATATTGATCCCAGTTCTCTTCATGGCCTTCCTCAGTTCTGAGGGGCTCATCCACTTCCCTAAAAGATGATCCAGGTCCCTTGTCTCCTCCATGTGCAGCATACACTGCTTATCCTGCAAATCAAATTATTGAAGCTATCAATCAGTACTGGTGATTGCACACAGAGGGCAAACCATTTTTAGGAGCCTTCGGCATGTATCAAAAACAATCTGGCCTTGAAATGAAGGCTTGGATAAATTAAATGGCTCAATGACAGGATCTTTCAATGACAGTTCTTTTTTGTTGTCTATTCATATATTCAAAATTACGTTAAAAATGTAATTTTGAGTTAATCAACTCAGTGATAAGAATGTATTTTAATAAAACTATTCGGCGGCTTCTTAATATTTGAACTACTTCTGTCCTCCAAATCAAAGTCCTATATAATGTTTAAATATTTGATGAAAATATAAGATAAGTGGTCCCCCCCATTTTCCACAACAATATTTAAAGGACCCTCTCACAATTTCTGCCTGATAAAATATTTTACAGCTAGGCATAACTAGAAAGAAGTATATTTGTTTAACAAATACTAAAAATATCTTGATTTTTAGCTGTTTTAGCTTATTTTTAATGCTGTTTTGTCTCATTTTATATAAGGCAATATAAATTATATAATTTTGAGTCATGTTTTTTCAAAACCATATGAAACCAACATGAATACCTTTCTAAGAATCTGGCACGATTAAAACTACATATCTTTGAATAGGGCCTCTCTTGCCTTGATGGTGATGCTGACTTCAGTAAGAGCTCCAGTGATTGTGAACAATGCTGAGTCTTGGCCCAGAGGCCTCAGCTCCCATGACTGGAAAGGCATATTAGCGTAAGACTCTTGCAGTAATGTGAAGGCATAGAATGCATTCATCCGAAAGGAGATGCTGCGGGTCTCTGCGTCATAATTTGTCTCAGAGATGCAGTCCGTCCGCCAGTGTTGACCTGCAGAAAACAGACCAACAACAGGAATGAGGTAAAATACTCTACTAAGATGAATTTATACAATATAAAATCTATTGACGCATCACCGATAGGATCCCAGCGTGCCACTTGAGGATCCTCCAGAAACAATATTGAGTCAGGCAGAGCTACAGTGACCCCTACAGGCAATAAGGCCACAGTGCTACTGTGTTCATCCAGTCTCACCGAGGTAGAGCTCTGAATGCGAGACTGCTCTGTGGGATAGGGGAAGACCTGGAGACCAGTCTCTAACAACTGTGAGAAGCACAACGGCAAATGATAATTAATACAAATTACTCTCTGTGATATCTTGCAGAGTTTCCCTGATTACAACCCAAGATGTACCTCTCTCATTTCCCAGCCCTTCACTGTACGTGACTGGGGTGGTAGATGGAAGACATCAAAGTAGAAGACTCCGCCCAAGGGTGTGAACTGCTGGAGATCCACTATATGTATGTCAGCACTGTCAAACACCAGTTCAGCTGCTGATGGGTTGGAGCCATTCTGATCTAGAAACAATTTAAAATAACAATGTAATCTTTGGCAGATCTCAAAAGAAAATCTATCTTTCATACTTTGTTACACTTTTGTGATGCCTAAATTCACTTGTAGTATGGTTTTCTTTTTATTTAATTAAAAGGAGTATAGAATTTTGACACCAGTGATTTATTGGATATCAAAATAATTTTACATTTTTATTGACTAAAATTTTAATGCTTAAGATTTTAGTATGAGTAAGCAGTGTTTTTAGGTGCCATGCAAAGCATAGTTTAATAATAATAATGATTAGAATAAACATATTTTGCCACTTAATACAGTTCAGTAGTGTAACTATAGGATTTTTATGCCAAGCAACAAAGCAACTATAATATGTAAATGCTAATACAGATCTCAACTCGAACTTGTGCAGTCACAGATGTGTGTGGGAGCAATTTAAAACACCAGTGTCCATATACATACTCAATTAATAATAACCACAATAAAATAAATAAAGCTGCAAGCAGCAATTAAGGGACCAAGCACAAAGGCAGGATAAGTCCTGCCAACATGGCTGAAAGCATCAGACCAACTGCAACAATGAGCAATTAAAGGCATATTAAGATGATTTTAGGCAAAAAGGCTGAAAATCATAAATACAGTCATTTGTAATTTGATCTCTTTTGACCGATAGGTGGCGCTGTGACTAAATTGATGTTGTGTGGTCAGAGTAAGGTGACAATGACATGCAAAGTTTGGTGTCAAAGCATTGCAGACATACAGCCTTTAGAGCAGGGGTGTCCAAACTCAGTCCTGGAGGGCCACTGTCCTGCAGAGTTTAGCTCCAACTTGCCTCAACACACCAGCCTGGAAGTTTCTAGTATGCCTAATTAGACCTTGATTAGCTGATTCAGGCGTGTTTAATTGGGGTTGGAGCTAAACTCTGCAGGACAGTGGCCCTCCAGGTGATCCCTGCTTTACAGTCATTTTGGCATCATCCCTTAAATTTGTTGCTCCGGTATATGAAAATGGTTTCGTCTATCGAAACGAAATCCATAACTTTTTGTCGGCACAGTCTAAAGTCTTGAATTTGGTGAAAATCGGACAAACGGTCTAGGATGAGTTCAGAAAAGTAGGTTTTTAAAGAAAATCAAAATGGTGGACAGGAAGTTCAGCCAACTATGGCAAAATTGATATCTATCCCTGCGTTCCATTCGGAAGGGCTCATCCCTATGCCCTAATCCCTTCAAAGGGTTTACCCTCTGGAGTGAGAGCTTCGAAGGGATGAAGGGTGTAGGGGTAAAAAAAAAAACTTTTTGTGAACGCACTTCTGCATCATCTTAATGAGACAATCAAGGAGGAGTAGATTGTGCAAGCTGCACCTTTTGTTTAACTTTAGTTTATTTATTTATTTTCGGTTTATCGCACCATATTGTATATGTATTTGAAACATTTGAATGGACTGATAAAGGAAGCTGTAAAGTATTTTTGTTGAAGTACAATGTCGTTTTGACCATTATAATATACTAAATCTAACTCGTATAAATATTACAGTAGTACAGAAAAATACTATACATACATTTATAGGTAAAATCGAACTCCGAGCCTCCTGTACCCATTCTGTGACTACAAACAACTTTACTGTGCAAAGGATCATGGGGGCCCGAAGTGTCCATCAGTTGTACCATTTGAAATCCTTCATTCCGAAGGGCCCTTTGAAGTGGCCAGTTTTGAGCACTTTGGTTTGGAACGACCCTTCAATATGGCGGCCATGATTGTTTTCACTCCGAAGTGCCCTTCGGAGGGCGATATATCCCATTTGGAACGCACAGTATGTTCTCGGCATGACCCAAGGAATCATTTTCATTACAATAGACTAATTTAATCAAAAGTTATTAGCATTTTTGAAAATTTCATTATAACTTTTGACCACAAAGTGGCGCTGCCCTGAAACATTTTGAGTACCGTCTGGGCATGGTCCCAAAGACACACACCGAGTTTTGTAACGATATGCCAATGCGTTAGTAAAATATAGAATTTTACAACAAAATTGATAATGGCCGACGACCAAAATGGCCGATATTGGAAAATTAGGTATCGTTCAACTCGATTGGTGTGCCCTGCTTGCCACAGTTGGCCTGTCTGATAATATTAAAGACATTGCACTTGGCCCATTAATTCTGTGTGTTATTATTATAATTCAACTGATGTGCATCTTTTGACTATTAAATGCGAACTTTACATGTATTTTTCAAATATGGAACAATCCATTTTATAATTTAAAGCATTGGCGGTATTCTACAAACAACCAGTTAACTAAAACAAATTATAAATGTTATTTTTATGTGACAAAGATTTCATTCTCTTCTCATTTTGTTTCATATAAAGAAAGAAGGAAAAAAGTTATCTTTGAATGAGTAAAAGGGGACCAAACCAGTTTCTAATCCTGTAGCGATTGCCTCCATCTGACTTTCTCCTTCCTCTAACAGCTTGACTGAAGAGCTCTTCCTCCCCTCCTTAGCTGAGATCACACTCACAGCACTCTGACACATGGACACACACTGATATTGTCAGCGACAGAATCCACTAGAAAACAAGTACATAGTGTACACATGATCAAAGCCTCACTCACCATCTTCCTGCTCTCTGATCTGACTGAACGGCTCTCTTCCTCCACCTGCTTTGAGCTTTCTACCTCATCCCCCTCTCCCTCCACCTTCCCATCCTGCACCGCTGCAGCAGTCTCAGATGGTGAAGTGAGAATGCTTTCCATCATGGATCTCCTTCTTTGGACCTGTTCACGCTCACTGTGGTGGGACAAGTGGTCATAGCGTGTGTGAAGGATCCGAACAGCGATGTCACACACAGCCAGTGGCTTCGGCAGCTTGAAGCCCAGACACACCTCCGCAAACCGGTAACCTTTAAACCTGGAAACATGGATTGTCAAGCATTTCCTTAATCCTACAAAAGGGCCTAAATTTCACAATGAAGGCAGACAAACCTTGGATTTTTGTTGAGGTTTGCCCACAGACAAAGAGTCATGTTGTCATCCTGGACTACAGTCTGCATGTTGCCAGTCTCAATATCAGAATTAGAATTTGCAAACTGGATGGGAAGCAAAACATATTATATCCAATATGTGTTGAAATAGAGATATGCTGCATGGGAAGATCTCAGAAGAACTCGCACCTTCAGAAGCTCCTCAGTGGCCTGGTTGAGTTTGTAGAGGATTATACTCTGGAGACAAAGGATTGTTTCTCGATACTGTTGAGCAATGCATGGCTCAGGACCCTCACTCAAGAGGAAGTCCAGTTCATCTGTCAACTGTCCAAGAGAAATGGTTTTAGATTTTCTGAAGAAAATCTGCCTAAATGCGCATAAAACTCACCATCATGATGCTACAATGTTTTGGGTGGTTGCCAGGGCATTGCTGCTATGTGGTTGGTAGTGTGGTTAAGTAGTCAAAAAAGCCCACCCTTACTTCTCTATGATACTGTGGTCTCTAAAATTTGCTTGGATATGACTCAATGTACACTAAAGGCCAAAGAATGAGAACTATAAAAATTGCCATCATGATAACCACTGTAGCATCCACACCAATGGACAATAGCGTTCTCTCTTTTTTTTTTTTAAATGGCCATTCCTTTTTGCATTCAACTGTGCTGCTTTTTCTATTGTTATTTCTATGCAAACATGCACTAGATAGACGGGTTTGTCCCATTTGAGTCTTGTCTCTTGTGCACGACACTTACATGCTTAAGTTAAAATAAGGATCACCTGAGTCATCAATAATTAAGTTGAAACCATGAAAATGACAGATACAGAGAGCAGGTCTCACCTGAAGAGACAGAGCACAGTTTTCCAAGACCCGCTGGATTTGGTTTTCTGAGTCTTCTCTCCACAAACTGATGAAGGAATTGATTTCCGGCAACACAGATGGGTCTGGACTGCCGTCACAACGCATGTAACGCTCCCACTAATAATGATCAAAGAACAAATCATCCTGTAACACACTTACAGTAGCCTCAGAATTAGCTTGAGACTTCCGAATGAAGATATATGAGTATTGTACGTTAGCTTTGTTCCTGCATTCTGTTTCCCACTCGGTGACTGCAGAGTGATTCTCATCTAGAATGTGCCGCAGTTCATTCAGCTCGTCCTCTCTGCGCTCTCTGTCCTGTGGACATTGACAGGCGTCAATCAATCATCACATCCAGACTTGTCACACACAATCCATCAGTACAGACAGCTGCATATGCACTAAAGCCTGCAGGTAAATGTCTGCAACACAACTGTGAATGTTCAAATGAAAGTTCATCAGACCTTTAACTCAAGTAGCTGTTGTTTCTCTTGTTCTATTCGCTCCCTCTCCAGTCGTTCACTCTCCTCACGTTCTGCAATGAGACGAGCTTCTTCTACAGGACAAAACACAGTATACAGATTTGTTATCAATCAAAGACTAATTTAAAATTAATTTAATTTAATTAAAATTGCAGATATACCTTCCTCTCTCAATCTTTGTTCATCTGTCTCTCTCTGCAGTCTCTCCTTCTCAGCCTTGCTGATGTTTCCTCCTTTTTTTGTTGCAGACTGGATACAAAATGCAAATTATTTATGATGTGGAAAGTGAGCAGATTATTTCTTTCCTTTTTAATGAAACAATTTTTGAGCTTAAAATGTATTGCTGTTCAACAAAACTGTATAATTTCTAATTGTTATTCTACAGAATTTATTTTACTGGCAAAATATGTACTTTATTTTTTAATAAAGCCTACCTGACCAACAAACATTTATAATGTTAATAAAATTAAAACTAATTTTAAGTTGAAAGCTGTTAAAAACATATTGACTCCCATCAAACAACACACCTTTCCATCCTTTGGTGGCTGTTGAAAAACAAAAAAGAAATAACTAGATTACAGGGAAAACATTACAGAAAAAAATGTCAAAGGTAAATAATAAATCAAACAGACTAACATATGCCAGGATGCTAAGCGAATATTTTGGCTTGAGACTTTCGCTTTTGCTAATTATGTTTCATCAAATAAGCAGCCAAGATCGATTAAATATAGAATTAATAGTACATACGTGCATATATCTTATTGCTTTAACACTTTTTCCCCCTCAAAAACATTGGGAAAACTTGACTCACCATGTTGATAAGCTATCGGGCAGCAGGCGGGCGTCTTATCACCATGGCAACGGCGCACGCGAGATAGAAAACAAAACGGCTGATAGAAAATATCCCAAAATACAAAGAAGAAACTAACAAAGAACCATTAAAAGTGTACTCAACGTCCTGATGCAGTAGTCCAACAGAGTTTTGTTCATTTTACAAAAAATAAGGTTGTATGAAAGCTTGTCAATATTGCCATCTCCTGGCCACGTTTAAAAACTCTTTGGCTTTTGCAGCAGTGTTGTCTTCTTTACACAAGATGGCGCACAAGATGAGTCGTCTTCGTTTTTCAGCACAAAGACTTTTTGAATCTTCTCTACATGGTATTTAATGCGTTTTCCTATTCTTTATGATTAGGCAAGCTGACATTAATTTGCTATTTATTGATAACAAATGCTGTTTCTCGTATTCAATCAACTGCCCTCATTCCATTTGCAAATTGTCAACATACATTCTGTACAGGGAAATATATGAAATACAGTAACGTTAGGCTATTAGTGTCCATCGTTTCAGATTGGCTAAGTTTCTCATGTTATCTGTGTTTTAAAGCTAAACATATTAACCCTCTCATTGCATTAGAGTCCATTTACTGGTTATGGTAAGGTTGTTTACAAAAAGCATAATAATGAAGTTTGCAGTGCTAAAAATAGAATAACAGTTGTGTCTATTTGTTAATGTAATATTAAGCTAACTGAATCCTCATTTTCTCTCCAGTGGCAGCTCGAGGTGATCTCATGATCAGTGTTCAATATTTCCAGTTAGTGCCCCACTACATTGTGAGTTAACCTTTGGGTGGTTATGTGGTTAAGAGGGTAAAGTCATTGCCTTAAATTCATCTGCTGGTCAAAGGTAATTTGCACTTCATATGTTTAGGACAGTCTTCACTCATCTTGAGGAAGGCTGGCAGAAGCGGCACATCCAGCCTTTTGGGAACCTGTCCACACACCCAGGCTGTTCTTTCTTGCATTACGCTGCACAGGTCTGTCCTCGCCATCTGGAGTTTCATCTGTGTGCTTACACACCACATGTCTATCCAGACACTGAAACAGGAGCATGACATTGTCATGACAAATGCAGCCACTTGTTAGACAGACAGACAATAACATTATTATATTTATTTGGATCACTGATGTTGTTTGTAAATATGATGTTGTCATCTATCTTGGAGTGATTTAAAAAAAAAAAGTTTAATTTAATTTATTTATTTTTTGATAAACAGTGCTGTTATTAAAAGAAGAAATCTCATCATCTGAGATTTATTAAAAAATTATTGCATCTCTCAAAGAAAAGATTCTATCTCTCTATCTATCTGTCTATCTATCTATCTATCTATCTATCTATCTATCTATCTATCTATCTATCTATCTATCTATCTATCTATCTATCTATCTATCTATCATAATATTATAACATTTTTGAGCAAACTAACTAACAAACATTATTTTTTTTGCCTTGTAGTGTCTTTATACTCAACGTGAAAGAAACAGCTTTGTCTCCAGACTGCCAAAAGAGCTTGAAGATATTCAGGTGTGGCACAGTTGTCACACGCTCATTGACACACAGTATGGAGTGTGTAAAAGCCCTAAATCAGGTATGTTACTGGGGTATTTATAAAACTAATCGAAAAAGGTGTTTTCTTGTCAAAACGAAAAAAGAAAAAAAAAGAAAAGAGCATGCTACTAGGCTATTTACAATGTGCTTTCTTGAACTTAGTTTGAGCTGAACAAAAGCAAACCAGATAATTCTTGTTTAGGCTTGTGTGAGGCCAACAGCTCGCTTTAAATCACTTTTTCTCTCTCATTATTAATGTTGTTTAAGGTCAAATGTAGGCGGCTTGCTGACAGGATCTAAACCTCAGTGTTTTACACAGCAGGTGAAGCAATCCGACCTCTCCCTACATCTTTGATATCAAATTCAGTGACCTGGTCATCTGATAATACCATCTTTCGCAAAGCCGTTGTTTAGAGTGACAGTGCAGGGCTAATGTGGGATTAATGGTTATCCGGAGAGAGGCAGTGAGCAGATAGGGCCAGACATTTCCCTTCAACTCTTTCATTATGCTCAGTTCGTAATTACACTAAACCTAATTATTGTCCCAGGCTTTTGTGATCTTCAAAGCCAAGATGTGACAAATAAAGCTGCTTGAGCGCAAGCAATGCTTAGGAAAAAACGCTTAATGAACAATAAAATCGACAAAACGTTCCAGAAAAAAATGAGATTGGAGCCGATGTTAAATCTGTTGACATTTAATTTGCTGGCGAAACGGAAACACGCTTTCCTCTAAAAGACAACATTCGGGCACAAACAAATGTGCCGGCTATGAGAAGAGGAGAAGGATGAAAGATGGGTTTACTAACACGTCTCTTCGTCTCTCTTTCATGTTAATTAGAAATCGCATCCCTTTGTTTCCTTTTGCTGGCACTTATTTATTTTCCTATTCCATCCATTAGAACAAATTTGCAACATGAGACACAAATAATTGGATTTGTCTTCATGGCCGTCGTGGATGGGGGATGTTTTGCTTTTGTTTTGGGTTTTTTTTATTTCCTGTAGTTGAGTTTGCAGATTTGCCTTTGGATATTTTGTCCTTTTGCTGTCTGAGAGAGAAGATTGCAAGGTTTCTAGTGACCTTTATGTGACCTTATTCTCAGCTCAGTGACATTCCATCCCTCACCTTTCTCCTTTTAATCATATTGGGTTCAATTGAGTGGATTGTTCAAAAGAACAACATTTATTCTTAACATAAATCTATTGTAACATTATAAATGTCGTTACTGTCACTTTTTTATCAATTTAATGCATTCTTGTTGGATAAAAGTATTTATTTCTTTATGACTAAAAGTCCTTTTAGCTACACAAGAGTACATATTCCAAAAAACTGCTTATTAAACCTTGTATTTGGGTCATTGACTAATAAGGTTTTTAAAAGGGGGGAAAAAAAAAATGGAGAAATAATTAATTTTGAAGTTTTAATAAGTGGTTTTTATAATCAATTAACAGTGCTTTTGTCATTTTTTATAAGATGGACAAAATTTGTCATCAAAAAAGTCATTCGGTTTAACCAAAATTTCGGTTTTACAAAATGACACTTTTGGTTATACCGAATGACGATATTTTCAAACAATGCTAACAGGCTAATATATAGCTAGCTAGCAAAAGGACAATCAAACATTTTATATTTAGTACAAGTTTTTAAAATATTACAACATTTTCCATGTTTTATAGCGGTTGTACCAAATGACCTGATGTTTTGGGACATGCGTATGAGCAAGTGAAAACATGAATTTTCAAATAGCAAAAAGAGAGTTAGTTTCTTTGCTTCATGACCATGTTGTCCTTTGCAGGTGTCTGAATGATGTCACATCCTGTCACATGATATTGACCACATGACTTGATCCAAAATGGTCCCTTTATATTGGTTACTCCGAATGACTTCAATGAAATTCATTTTCCCGGACATTTTTTCTCATAACAAAGCAACGACTTCTACACATAATTTTAATACCATTTTGCAATATCTTGATATATGATGTTATAAAATCATGCCAGAATATAAAATATATACATTTATTACATTTTAAGATATTTTAATCACAAATGAAATGGCTTTATTGGCCTTTGGACAGTTAAACCAAATGACCTTTTGACACTTCAAAATCTTTAAAATACCTTTTATATGTAGCAAAATATAATTAAAACCTTTTGGATTCAATAAATTTGTTTTTTTTAAATTATTATTAAGGCCTTAGGACAAAAAAATGACCTGACACATCATTGACCCATTTCCCATTTAAAATGACACTTCAGTGCACATATACACATTTAAAGTAGTTCCTTCAAAAATGGAAATGTTGTTCCAAACCCATGACTTAAGGACTCATTATTCATTTAAAATATTCCATTGTTTTGCATTTTTGGACAGAAAAAAGCACCTGGGACAATCTGCTAAACTTTTCTCATCATGTTCCAGAGAAGAAAAAACACATACAGGCTTGGAATGACATGTGGGTGAGTAAATTATGCCATTTTTGATTGAACTATCCCTTTAATTTTTGTTATGCTTCAGTTTATGGCCTATAACATTCTAAAGCATCTTGTAGAAAATGTGCATGCATGCTGAAGGGGGAGTGAGAGCACATATGAATGAGGTAGAGGAGTGCTGGGACTGTGTATTGTGATGATATATGAGAGGGTTTGTTGGAGAGCATCTCTTAGAGTTTAGAAGCTGCAGGGCTGAAGCTGAGCTCCACTCGCTCACACTTACTTCCTGCTCCGCTGTCCTATGAACACACTTTATACACATTCATCATTATAACATGCCCTACTTACTTTAGACATCATTAATTCATTCATGCCTCTCTTCCAAACACACGCACACACATACACACGTAGGATCCCAGGAAGGAAGAGAAGCACTCCTCCTCTTACTTAAATTTACAGAGACAAAGGAGTTCTCTGGCACTCTCGAGGAGCGAACGTGAACTAGAATTGGTGTGAACAACCCGCTTTTGGACTCCGATCAGGTGTGACTGAGTGACAAAGTGTCGGTGTGCTCACCAGCGCAGGTGATGGAGTCGGCTGCCAGCTCACTGTGTGAGTGTGAAGCCACTGAAGGCTCTGGAACCGAGTCAAACTCATCAGCATAATAGATCAGATTAAAGCTGCAAACGCTTGACAGCGCCAAGCCAGCGGGCACTCGCCGTCTAAACGTTCCTGTAAATCTCGGCTTAAACAATGTAACATGGAAAGCGTCCAGGAACTGTTGTTGTTGCGCTCACTCCTTTCGAGCATTGGACGTCAGAATGTTTGTTGCCTCTATCTATAGTGGCCTCAAAGCATATTTGGACACTTAAGTCACATTAAACATAATGTATGTCAGTGCATAATATAATATAATCAAAGCAATGTAGCTCAAACACAATTTCTGAGGATTCAAATGACAAAACAATAATGTTCAAAATGGCAACAAAAGTATCTGGATACTTACTGGTTGTCAAACGATAGTGGAAAGTTTATTAATATAATGAACTACACTTGTGATTACTCAGTTAGGAAATCTTCATCGAGGGAAACAATGGAAACCATTTCCACCTATAAAAAATTAAGGTTAAAATAAATCAAAATAAGTCAGATTGCATCATAAAAATATATTATGAGATAGTTATGTGAAAAAGACAATTGCAAGATATAAAATCACATCACATTTTAAGATGTAAAGTTGCAATTATTGCCTACAACGGAGTGTCTATTTGCACTAAGTGCCTATTTGCACTAAGTGCAAATAGCATCCCTTGTTGGCAAATGCTATTTACACTAGCTCCGCCCACCAATGTCTGGTTGGGCCACTCAAGTTTTAAAAAAGACACTTCTTCAGTGGCGCAGCAGTTGCGAGTATGGCTCACAGACCTGGCTTTTAACGCGATCGTGTTCGAATCCGCCTTTTGACGAGCTCGCATTTATTTTCAATAAAAGTGAAAATATTGTTCTAAAAGTGGAAATAAACTGCAAACGAGTGTTTAATAATATTAAAAGTGTTTATTGGGTAGGGTTGCGGGAAGGTTTTGATTCTCCCAATAAGGCAGCATCCATTTAATAATTTTAATAATTATAATCATTTACACTCTATGATATTATTGCATCCTGTTAATGTACAAAAATACTGATGTGCAAATAGTATTTGCCAATTTAAAGTATAGATAGTATCTAATTACTATTTACTCTTATTGCAAAGAACTGCTACTTTTACATGGTGTAAATAGAATCTATCGCTATTTTCACCAAGTGTAAATAGCATCTATCACTAAGAAAATATGCTATTTGCACTTAGTGTAAATAGCATCTAAATATAAAGTCACAGTTATGATAAATAAAGGTAAACCTTTGTTTCAATAGTCCAATTTATACATTCTACTAACTATAAGAAGTAACTTTGCAACTACATGTCAACTAACAGTCATTAGAGTATAAGTAGACTGTCTGCTTAATAAACACTTTTTTTATGGTCCCCCAACAGACATTTTACTAAGTAATTTGCAAGTACATGTCAACTTATTCTACTAACCCTAACCTAACAATCTACTTATGAGAGTTAGTTGCAAATGTACTTATAGTTTGTAGAATGTCTAAAGTGGAATATCGAAATGTAATCTAAATAAATCACATAGGTGATTGTGAAATATACTGTAATGTTATAAAGAGAAATAACGTCACAATGATCTTTTATTTTATTTATTTAAACAGAAATTGGCTTCTATAGAGAACTGCTATGGTACCAGTTTGTAAAAAAAAAAAGAAGTTCTGAGAAAAGTTTAAGCATCCATTGGTTTGCAGATCCCACTTGGTTTTATATTTTGCTATTTAATGCAAGGACATTCAGACAATTTAAAATGTCCAAATACTTTTTTGAGTTTCTGTAATTCAGATATTGTATGTATATGTTGCTTTTCTCTTGCGCAGTGGCTCTCATGCTCTCTAGAGGAACTATGTTTTTATCTGTGAAGGTGCAACGATGATAAGCCTTGAATTGATGCCCCTTTGTTCTCATCCTTTCCGGTCGATGACCTCTGTTCTACTTTAAAGAGTTTGGGTAAATCTGAAATGAATCCTTCATTGGCTGTGCTCCGAAACTTTGGTCTCTGTAGGGTGGGGGTCTGGATCTTTGTGGCCTCACTGAGGCCAGGCTAGTTTGGCTTCATCTCCCTCAATGCTGCAGCTGTCTACTTACTGACCTGGTATTCTGCCCAAACAACCTCTCTGTTTCTGCCTTCCACTTTTCCTACTGTTTCCCTCACAAAGAGTCAAATACATATCCCTTTCTCAAGCTTTTCAAGCTCATTTATTCATTCAGATGCTTTTGTCTAAGTGAGAATAATAAAAGCAGAAGCGATTCATTCAAATCCAACACAAAATAGCTAGTTCTACCATACCACATTTCCCTAATTCGTGAGTAGCACATTATAAAGCAGAAGTGCATGTATAGAAAAGTGCTCCCAGAAGAGGTTTTTAAAGGGATAGTTCACCCTAAATTGAAAATCACCCACTCTGGTGTTGTTCTAAATGCCATTCTTTGTTTTTCGAACCACAAAAGGAGAAATAAAAAAAATAAAAAATAAAAAAGTCCAAATAATGGAAGTGAATAGTGACCAGCATCAAGCTTTTTAAAAAGATTCAGAAGTATCACAGAATGGTCCCATGCAACACTTGTCATATATATTTCAAGTGTTCTGGGGGTATACGATAGGGTTTGATGAAAAACAAACTGGAATTATTTAATGAAAATCCTGACCTTGGGAGATGGTCTTCTGTTCCCGGTGCTCGATTATGACACTCTATTTAGTGCTGCAGTTCACACCAACTCGCCCAGAAAAAGCACACAAATTGTGAGAAGATTACTAAAAACGCAACTTAATACAACTGCTAGAAATCCCCAAAAAGTATCTGTGCACTTTCTTCACCAAGTTAAATATCTCCGGACCGTAACTCCGGTTGTCAGATGATGGTCAGAATAACAAACAAAACAGATATATTCTCCTCAGAGAAGAAAGTACATGGATTGTATTTCATGTCGCGTTTTTATTCATGAATGTGTCATGAACACGCGCCGAGCACAGAAGACCAACGGCCAAGGTCAGGATTTTTTTCAAAATAATACATTAAATTCTGTGACACTGGTCTGAAAAAGAAAGAATGGCATACGGCATTAGAGGGTAATCTATTCTGATGCTGTGTATCGATTCTGGTTTTCTAGTAATTCTGTTAACAATTCTTTTAAAACTTTAGAGAAAAACATATTTTTAAAAAAAGAAATGAAATTCAATTGCCATATAATTTTGATTGTAAATTCAAAACAATTCTTGATAAAGGTGTTTACACTGACATTTTAATGACTTTTTACAGTCTTTTTTAGAGGTGGCACAAATTTACTATATATAACTTAAAGGTACAATATGTAATATTTTTGCAGTAAAATATCCAAAAACCACTAGGCTAGTGTTATATATTTTGTCCAGCTGATTACTAACAATATCTCTAATGTTTTCAACTACTTCTAAATCATGAGAAAATTCCCATTCTAAACAGTGACACGGGGCAGTGCAGTCGCCTGTCAATGACATCAGTTACCCTTTGTTACCGCCTTTACTGACGTAGAAACCACATGACAACAGTGTCGTGGTGGACAAATGCGGAAGTAGTGTCCACTAGCTTGCTTCAAGCAGTTCCTTATTTACTTCTTGCACGTTTTATGGTGGATTGTGTTACTTATTTATGGAACAGAATTGCTGTTTACCATTTGCCGCTGGTCCTGTCGACAAGGACAGCTCCCGTAAACGTAAGCGTACGGGCCAACCAAACGACCCAAGAAGAGTTTGGGACAAGAGGCATACACGCCAAACGCAGGGCATCGCGTCTCTAGACCCGCGCGAGGACGCGTCTGATCCATAGTCTGATCGCGTCTTTGCATTGAATTTGTATGTAATCTACTCGCGCAAATCGTTGAACTCGCGTTTTCTATGTATGCCCACTTATTGTGTTTGAATGTACACGAGTGTATATATTTGTTGAACAAGTGGTAATCGTTTATATACAATTTAAAATATATCAAATGTTTTTAATAGTTTACATAACTATGTGAAGTGCATATTCTTAGGTCATAATGAAGTTGCAATTCATCATGCTTTATTTTATATATTAAAAATGTGTTTTCTTGAAGACCAAAAGTTTATGCAGGTGCAGTGTTATTGCATTTTGTTATTTACTGATTTTTTTACACTGTCTTCTTTCACCTGACAAGTTAAACAATGTAAATAAATACAGTTAGTGTTATACAGAAATATGAATCAATTATTATTGCAAATGATATTGGTAAGTTCAAAATAACATTTATTATTATTGATTTGAACACTTGAAACTGTGCTGTACCACACCATCGAATTGGACAAACATTCTAACATCTATGACTAAAAATTTCTATGTAAACCTTCCATTACTCGGGTCTAATTCAATATAATAAAACTATGACATCAAACACAACATTTATAAAACTTTACCTCAACCGTTAAATCCATGATTTATCTTTCCGTCTGATTGATGGCCGTCAGCGGTTGGGTAGAAGACAACAAATCCCATCATTCCACGCACCTTCTTAGCGTCATCAAACCACGCGATTGTTATTGTTTTGGTAGTGCGCCCTCAAGTGGCAGATTCTACGAACTGTACCTTTAACCTAGATTAAATAACAATACCAACTGATTAAAAATATGGTAACATTTCATTGATTTATTTATTTTTATAAAATACTACTGACATAATAATTATAATGTATATCTTTAAAGGAGGGAGAATATAATGTATATTTAATTAGCTTTTATTTAGCTTTTATTTTTATATTTTCAGTTTTTAGTAATTTTGTTGTGCTTTTGTCATTTTCATTATTTTTTTTTTTCGCTTTAATGAATTTTTATTTGAGTTTTTTTTTTTGTAATTTTAGTACTTCAACTTCAACTTGTTTTATTTCAGTTGCAAAATTTATAATTTTAGTTTTTTAAATTTTTAATCAAATATTTAAATTTTAACTTATTTCAGCTTTATTTCAATTAACGGAGACAATTTATAATAGATTTAGTTTTAGTACAATAGCAACACTGATATGAGCAACCACTCAGTCACTGCATTGGTTTAACTCTCAGCTGTTTGATTCACTAAACTGAGCCACTCATAAGAGTCATTCATTTGAGAATAGTACTATGCTTTAGATTTAGTATAGCGCTTTTACTGGGCTGCTGAATAGTAACACAGAAAACATTTCAGCCGTAATTTAGTACAGCTTGTCGTCCGCATTAAAGGAGAAATGCATGTGCAAGAACCGTTAACGCAACGGAACGAACATTGTGCTTTTTTTTTTTAAAGGAACTCGTTCTTGATTCCTAACCATTGAGTGACTAAAGATGTGCTTTGTGAAATTGGCTTGAATCAGCTAAACCTTTAAAATCATCTTTCTCACTTTCTCACTCACTCTTTATTTACCCCACAGCGTCGGATGTAGCACACAGTTAATCTAGTCCTTAATATTCTCCCTCCTTTCCCTTAAAGGAACATTTTCAGCCTTCTTTCTTCCTTCACTGACCCCCCAGTGCCCTAAGAGGTTGTGTTACTCTGCCTTACCCATTGGTGCTGGGCCTAAAGACAACCATCATCACTTTGACCCCTGATTCCATGCCCAGGGGGCAGATCAGACAGTTTCTGTGGCCTCTCACCTCGCTCGCTCAGGCCCTGTGGTGAACAGCACTCCGCCAGCCTTGCCAGCACATCTTGATTTGGAGCGCCTTAAGAGAATGTTTTAATTGTCACTTCTCATTTAGTGGGAGAGTGACATCGCTGGGCGGACAGGCGGGAAAAAGGCGGGCCGCAGTAATCAGAGGCGATGAAGACAGCTTACACGCTGCAGTAATTGCACACACACTTACGCTCATACGTGCATATATACACACAGAGTCCCCAGGAAGCTATTTGTGATGAGCTGTTCCTGCTTTTGGCTCCAAGCACCGGGAGGTTCTCCGCTCTGCTAGGCCATGATCTGATTTGACAAGCACGCTGCTGTCATCTCAAGTTTGTCCGATTTGAAATTCTAATTAATGAACTTGCAGCCACTTTTGCGTTGTTTCCTTTTGCATCTGTTTTCCCATCTTCATTTGCCCGAGTTGCTGTTTATTTCCTTTGCAGGATTCGTCTTCTATTTGTCTTTCCCTCATCCTTCTAAGTCTCCTTTGTTTTCTTGACTAATTGACTCCTGAGCCCCAGCGTGTTTGAGCATGTGACCTTTCCCGCCACATTGCTGATGTTATCAGGAACAGCAGAAGAAGGGTCACGCTCTTGTAATTAAACCTTGCATAAGCTAACGCATAATGACTTGAGATCGCTACGGTTGATGGCTTTGCGACAACACTGAAGATTTGATCATTTAATAATAGTTCCCTCACTTCCTCAACACTTTGCTCCCTCATTTTGATTATTTGGGCAGTGCAAGAGGCTGAGAATGTCCATGCATTGGGTGTGCGAACAGATGACAGCCTGGACATTTACTCACCCATATACATGTTGTTCCAAACCCATATGACCTTTCTTCAATGGAAAACAAATTAGATAATTTTGAAGAATCTTCACACAGGTTTCAGTACCAAAAGAGTTTGCATATGGTCAAAAATGCCCACACTGTAAAAAAAAATCCCAGTAAAATTTACGGTAAAAAACCGGCAGCTGTGGTTGCCAGAACTTTACCGTAAAAAATACAGTAGCAACGTAAAAACAAATCTGTTAAATTTACGGTAAAATAACGTATTTCATTAACTGATATAATGTTAATTTACCAACCTAATGAAGTACTAATATCTGTTTTGTACCTATATAATACACTGACAGTCACCAAACACCGTGGTGATGAGAGTCACATGATGAATCAAAGTTCATCACAAGCAGATTTTCCACAAGCTGAGAAGGACAACACTAACATATAGAAGGTGCACACAGTGTCATTCACACACACGCTAAACACCATCATGGTAACATGCATGAAATTTTAAAAATGCAATAAACATTAATTTAACAACATTAGATGTAACATAAAACCCTAATGTACATAACTGATTAGAAAAAAATGAGAAAAACTAAGAAGAAACAGAGTTATTTCAACGAAAATATATCAAATGTGAAGTGTCACGCAGGGAATTGTGGCAATGTCAATTTACGTTTTTTCACTGTAAATTTTACAATGAATTGTTATTTTTCACTTCCAAAAACTGTGAATTTAACGGTATTTTACCGTAAAATTACATGAAATGTACCGTTAGATCTATTACAGTTATTCACCGTATATAGTACGGAAACTTTCTGTAAACCAATTAACAGTTTTTCACCGCAGCATTTTTACAGTCTTTTACTGTTAAAATCACGGTCATTTTTTACAGTGCACCCCCCAGTAGTCTCACACATTCACAGGAAATAGCTCACTTATGCAAGACATATGATATTTTTGTGAGAAACACACAATTTAACTTGAAAATGAGGCTTTATAATATAAGTACTTTAAAATAAGGTTCAATTTATTAACATCAGTTATCTACATTAGTTAACATAGACAAAAGTATTCTTCTAAAGCATTTATTAATCTTAATGGTAATTTCAAAATTGACTAATACATTCAAATCAGAAGTTGTAGCTTTTCATATTATTTAATAGACCTGAGCTAACATGAACTAACAATGACAAGTTGTATTTTTAATAATTAACATTAACAAAGATTTATAAATACTGTAACAAATGTATTGCTCATTATACTTAAAGAATTAGTTCACTTCAGAATTAAAAGTTCCTGATAATTTACTCACCCCCATGTCATCCAAGATGTTTATGTCTTTCTTTCTTCAGTCGAAAAGACATTTTTGAGGTTTTTGAGGAAAACATTTCAGGATTTTTCTCCATATAGTGGACTTCAACAGCTACCAACAGGTTGAAGGTCCAAATTGCAGTTTCATTGCAGTTTCAAAGGGTTCTACACAATCCCAGACAAGGAACCTTTTTTTTTTTTTTTTACCTTTTTTTGTAAAGGCCATTTGACTTNTTTTTTTTTTTTTTTTTACCTTTTACCTTTTTTTGTAAAGGCCATTTGACTTTGCTTTGTTTTGCTAGATAAGACCCTTATTCCTCGGCTGGGATTGTGTAGAGCCCTTTGAAGCTGCATTTAAACTGCAATTTGGACCTTCAACCCATTGGTAACCGCTGAAGACCACTATATGGAGAAAAATTCTGTAATGTTTTCCTCAAAAACCTCAACAATTTCTTTTCGACTGAAGAAAGAAAGACATAAACATATTGGATGACATGGGGGTGAGTAAATTATCAGGAACTTTTAATTCTGAAGTGAACTAATCCTTTAATGTTAGTCAGTTCATTAACTGACATTAACTAATGAATTCTTATTGTGAAGTGTTACCTTTATCTTACAATTTCAGAAAATCTTCCTTTCCAGTTTCTTTGAGAACCACTGTGAATGGATCATTGAATCAAGTTGTTCAGTTCCATTTGTGAACCAGATCAATCTGTTTATAGCTAAAATGATTCATTCAATCGTCTGAGCTCGACAGATGTGTTCACTATAAAATTCTCTTAAATTCTACTTTTTATGGTCCACAGAAAGAAAGAACAAACAGCATACGGGTTTTGAAAGCTTATGAGGGTGAGTAAATAACAGAATGTAATTTTTAGGCTGAACTATTCTTCTAACCCAGCAACCGAGGGTGATATGTTCCCATAACCACCAGCAGGTGGCGGTAGTGCTCTTAGTGGCACTCTTCAGGTCACTTGTGCTCCATCTGTCACAGTACGCCTCATTCTTCATATTTCCATATCTGAGCTTTTTGGGTCTCTGCCAGTCAGAGTGAAAATGGATGTAGAACTAATCTATTTCCACGGACATCTTAATCCCCTAATACAGTGATGGAATCATTAAATCGCAAATCATCATCATCTCCTGCCTCTCCCCTCCACTGTTGCGTTAAATGTTTAAATAACAGGGTTTGATGAAGAGCGGCTTTGGACTCTTGTCGCGTTTTTGTGCCGCGTTGTTGTGACATTAGATCTGCATTTATCCGCTCTTCTCTCACATTATCTGCCTTTGCTGAAGATTCAGCCCATTTTTTTCACATTCAAAGGCTTAACACGGCCTTGTGGTAATGTAGGAAAAGAATCACGCCTCACTCATTTTCCATAAACTCTTGTCAGGGACAGCAACTTAACGTCTCCTGCCACATTTAAGGATATTTTTCCACCCTTTTCACTATTTTCCTCTGTCCATACACAAATTACCTTGAATATTCTTTGGATTGCAGATCAGAAATTGGTCTGAAAGCGTCTGTCAGTGCTGCTTGGCTACTTGGATGTGTTTACAAATATAAAAATTCACCATCGCAACTTGTTCCTTGGGTTTTCTAAACCACTCAAGCCACCCACTGCTACCATAATTACCTTTACGTCATTAGAAAAGTCTTTTCTCTTAAGTGTACTACTGTATAGTAATTTTCCAATACCCTCCCTACACATTTTTGCAGCTGGAAAGTAGTGTCTTGAAACAGTAGGGTTCCTTATGGAGCATAGAGACCTCTGTCTGTGACCCTCATGACTCTTTAATATCAGGCCCGTTGCTCCGATTGCTAACAGATGACTTGCGGTTGCAGCTCTGCATCCCTGGCCCTTCCTGAGAGTGTAGCGGTTTCACCGTCTTCCCAATCACCTCCATCAACAGAGGCCTTGTCTGAGCACAGGGGGCCCGATACGGTTCAGGAACAGAGGAAAGAGAGGAGGCGCTGCCTGGGATCTGGCTAAACGTACGAGAGAGACATCTCACTGGTGAGTAAAGCGTCTTCTGGGCTTTGGTGTGGCCAATTTTGCTGCAGGTGGGTGTGTAAGTGGTGTGTGTGCGTCGGTCTCTCTCTTTTCATGTGACTCAGATTGGCCGTCTCTGTGCCAGCTCAGCCATCCAGCAAACCATCGCTATGTCAGTCAAGGAGCCATGGGGCATTTCAACCAGCGGGCATTATTGCGCGCCAGGACATGCCAGCGCAGAAGCAAGATCCCATTCTCTTGCTGTGCAGAAGAGCTAATGACCATACTGCATGCTCATGGTAATTGCTAATGCTAGAGCTGCACCATGACAATATTCACACTCTAAGATTGAATTTGAAAAAGTGCACAAGAGTTGGACAAATGCACATTGTCTCTGGTGGTTAACCATTCAGAAGCATTTGTTTTTGGAGGGCAATGAGAGAATAAGAAGCTCAGTTTCATATTACGGTGATTTATTGCCTAACCGGTCATGTAGGGCACAGTCAGTTGGTTTCTCCCTTGATTTTCAGTGCAGTTCACCTGATAACAATCTGATTTGCAGCATTATTATTTAAGTTACGTAATCAGATTACTTTTTTAAGTATCTAGTAAAGTAACGCATTGCTTTTTCAATTAACAACTAAATATCTAAGTTACTTTTTCACATTTATTGACTGACAGCTCTCTGTTGAGACAAAGGGGGTACTGTAAGTGCAGAAGTTTTGTGTGAACATGATGGTTATTGTAGTTCTAGACTAAATATGGACATGCATTTACTCATCTCTCTTGCACAAAAACATTCAGTTTTCCTCAAACTGAATAAAAACGCTAAAAAGCAATCTCAGAATTTTACGCAAACCTGTAATAATTAAATATATTAAATTACACAAATATACTTTATGTATTAAATCTCATTTTATTAACCAATGTCTTTGCTGCTGACCTTCAATGACTTAATTCAACCATACTAATAAGCAAAAATGACTTTATATTAGATTTAGAAATAAGAGTGTTGAACTTCCTTCTCCTGTATCCTATTCTTCTTTAATCCAGAACAGCAGCACAGCTGAAAGGTTTGTTTGAGCTGCGCCCTCTACTTTACAGGCGTAAATATACATTTCCTTCAGCCTGAGGCTTATTCATTTCACTCTTGGTGTAAAAGGGCCTTAACATTTGCCAAAAATATAACTTTTTTTGTTGTTATAAAAAAAACAAAAAAACAAGCAAGCCCAGCCCAGGTGAGAAAAAATAAAGCAAAAGTAATGTAACGCATTACTTTTCATAAAAAGTAACTAAGTAACGCAATTAGTTATTTTTTAGGGAGTAACACAATATTGTAATGTATTACTTTTAAAAAGTAACTTTCCCCAACACTGTATATATATAAGATTGGATTTAGTTCTGCTTTTAATTTCCCAAAGCTGTATTACTCTCAGCCGAGAACATGATTTGATCAAGTCCATGGTTTCTACTGTAAATCAGACCAAAAAAAAAAAAGAAAAAAAAGAAAGAAAGAATGAGAGACTGCAAAAGTGACAGAGGTAAGTATTTCCCTGCTGAAAAGACCAGCATATGCTGTTTTGGATGCTGGTGTACTTGTTTTTGACTAGCTTAACCAACAATATTTCCCTGGGAAACTAGCAATTCTGTCATCATTTATTCATTATTGTATTGTTTCAAACCATATGATTTAATTCATCAGTAGAACACAAAAGGAAATGTTTTTGCATCATTTTCCCCCATACAATGAAAGTGAATGGTGACTAAGGCTTTCAGAACAGAACATGCCTCTAGTTTCACGTCTTTTTTCTTTTTCTTTTTTGCCACTTGGCATATATGAGTTTGATGCATCTAAAGCAAAAACAGTTAGAAAACAAAATTGGTTAGTAAACAAAAAATTAGTTCTGACTTTCTTCTCGGTGCATTATTGCCTATAAAGGTTACAGAGAGAGAGAGGGAGAGGCATAGATAGAGGTCTGAGATTGGAGTCCCAGGTGCTCTGTGTGTGTGTGAGGTCTCTCATCCCCTCCATCAATTTTGCACAATGCCCCGAGGCAGCCATGGGACTTTGTGACGCCTTCCTCCTCCTCTTCTACCTCCATCCCACATCTTTCCTTCTCCCCTTTCAATTTGCTCATCCACCACTCATTCTCTCTCTTGCTTTCCATTTTTCAGACTTAATCTCAACTTTTTTCACCTTCATTTCTTTGCATTCTTTCACATTTTTATCCTTTGATAAAACCACCAATAAGTCTTATGGAGGAAAATAATTGAGTAATAGCCCTCCGTGTACCTTGATGTCACAATATTTTGACTCAGACAATAGCAGCAGTTTCAAAAGAATCAGTATATTATGTGACTCTATATATTTCCATAATTGGCATTTCTTTTAAAATGAACGAGACAAAAAGTGTTTAATTGCTTGAAGAATGACCCACATAACCTTGTTTCAGACAGCCTACACTCAATCAGCCTTCCCGGTGCTTTGTCCATCAAAGGAAAAGTCCCTGGGTCCTATTCATCTGGGAGAGAGAAGAGAGTTGTGAAGCTGCTGAACACATAGATGGTAAACACGGAGGCAAGCAGGTCAAGGCCACGGCTAGGACAGAGGGAGGAAGAGGTTGGTTTTTTTATACTTCAATCACCAGACCCTGTCTGTATGATGCTTCTACAGTTGTTTCCCACATAGAGCTGTTGCTTTATCTCTTATGTGAAATCCAGTGTGGACTTACTCAAGGTTATCAACTTTTGAAGTGACTTTTGAAGCTTCTTGCTTCCTTTTGAGCATTTTCATTGTTCATCTTCAGTTGTCTTTAGTGTTGTTCTCCCTTCCCTAACCATGAACCGGGCCCCACCTACAAGCAATGATGTCATATTTGACATCATATTTGGCAACACAAGGAGATATATAATATCTGGAGAAAGCTATTAAGGTTAAAAAAAAAAAAATCATTTTCCATTAATGGCCATTCATAAATCAATCATTCATACATGAAAATTGTTTGCAAAAAATATTTCATGATGGTTAATTTTCGAATTACCGTTTTTTGATAGAATATATATATATATTTATATATATATATAAAATATAATATAATATATATTGCTTTTTTGTTTTGTTTTTTGTAAGCAATTTTACCATTCAAAAATGTGGGGTTGCATTGATCAAAAATAAAAGTTATATTGTGAAATATTTTTACAATTTAAAACAACAGTTTTTTATTTTAATATATTTTAAAATGTTATTTTCAGCAGCCATTACTCATACATAGTCACACGAACTTTCAGAAATCATTCTTATGGTTTCTTATTATTATCAATGTTGAAAACAGTTGTGTTGCTTAATATTTTTGTCCTTTATATTTTTGTGGAAACTGATCAATTTTTTTCTGAATTCTTTGATGAATTGAAAGTTTAAAAATAGAAATTTACTGTCACTTCTGATGAACTCTCTAAAACGCTCTGTGAAATCTGTACTTGAAATCCGTTCTGCACGATTCTCTTGTTCGTTCAAATTCTCGAGGGTCTGAATGTCTGAATTGGTTTGAAATTGATGCCATCCTTAATATTTACACCTGAGCAGATGATACTTGCAGTTATGGTAAAGGGCGTGACATTTCCGGAACATGCTCTTAGCAGTTCGCCAATCACAACACACTGGGCCAGCTAACCAATCAGAGCACATTTTGTATTTTGGAAGGAGAGCCTTCATCGAAGAAGGAACTAAATGGCACGTTCGAGCCAGACTAGGAAGAGAGTTGCTGTAATAATGTAAAATATGTGAAAAATAATGCGTTTTTTGATCAATCAAGCATGAAAACCTATTCTAGCACACTCTAAAAACAAAATCAAGACTTCGTAAAAGGGTAAAATAGGACCCCTTTAATTTTGAACCAATCAGTAAATACTTGACAGTGATGTCCTGTAAACTAGAGGCAAGTGATTCGGCAGCAAAAATGAAAAAATGCTTCATTACAAAACCAAAGTGTAGACTTCAAGAAGGACTGCAAAGGCTTAGAGCAGCGTATGGGACAGGGCCTTATTTTCAATCCACTGTACACGCGAATCAACCATCAACATCTGCATGTGATCAACTGCTTCTTATATTGTAAATCCATGCAAATATGTTTATGCCGCCTTTGTGCATCTGTGTAAATATGTGATATATTTGCATTGTTGTGGCTTCTGTGCAGTATAACAACAGCTCTAGACATATTTAACCATAATACAGTTGGCTCATAGTGGTTGTTCTCTTTCTCCAACTTTCTCGTTCCCCTATTTCTCCGTCTCGTGTGCGTTCTTGCTCTGGATTTGAAGAGTGTTAATCCAAGGGTCTGGATCTGCTGCTCTAATCCCTGATGGAGTATCAGAGGGAGTCTCTCTTTAAGCTTGTGAGAGGCATCTGTGTTTGTGAGTGGGTGGATAGGTTTTAAACCCTCCCTAGCATTTCCTGATGTTTAAATTAAGACTGCATACCTAGCTTCCATGTCGCTAAAACAACAGCCTGTCATCGTGGCTGGATTAATGAAAAGCAGAATCGAATGAAAGAGACAGGGAAACGAAGAAAGAGAAAAGGAGCTATAGAAGGACATAAACAAGCCATTGTGTGTCTGTGTTTTGCTAAACTATAGCTGCCGGGTTAACAGTTTCACTCTTTCTTTCTCTCCATCCCCCTCTCCCTGTGTTAAGTTTGATTAGGTGACCACAGTTACATATTCCCCATAGGAGACGAAAAAGGGTTGCCGTTTCCTGTGAAAATAGAATGGACACAAAGAGCTCTTTCAGGGCCTAGGCGGCCCGTTGCGAAGCTCTTCCATGCCCCCAACACCAGCCCGCCTGACTCACAGAGACCTAGCCAGAGACTGACACAGGCCCCAGCCCAAATACACAACATTTCCACATCCTCCCAGGCCTCTTACATTTACTGACACCAACTGTTAATACACTGTGGCAAAATGCAGCTATTGCTCATTCAGAACAGTTGAGTGGCAAAGCCGTTGAGTTTACACCAGTTATAATATGCAATGCACCTCCGGATTCAGTTTTAGAATGAATCTCGTTCAATGCTGTTTCGACGAAGTGCTACTGATGGGAATGATACATTAGAAATGGTGTTGTAGTTGCAGGTTTGTACAATGAATTTGTAAGGTGTTTTTTTTAAATAATAATAAAATACATAAAATATATCTATTATATAAAAATATTTCTGTCATGACAACTCTCTGAGTGTTTGGCATGGTAATGGGTATGTCAATGTTGTATGTTTGGTCTTGGCAGAATAGATCTGCTACGCTGCTGCTGTAGGTTGTTGCTGCTGCTGTAAAGCAAGTACGGGACTTGCTACTGCCAATACATACATGACACTCTGCTGTGAGCATGTAAGACATGCTGCTACTGTACAATATAGCATACATGAATTACCTGTAGCAGATCTATACAGGTGGAGCTGGGGAAGGTGGAGGGTTTCTGAAAGTGTGCTGCATTGCTAAGGCAAATGCTACCAAAGTATTTTGAAGGTGGAGCATGCAAGCTCATTGGCTACTGGTACAGCAGGAACCAGTCAGCTGTGCCCTATAGATAACGATGTGATTACAAACAGGTTGAGTTATAGGACCTATTAGCCTGTGCCATCTAGAGTTTCATGACAGAACTTTGTATACACTTTACCACTTTCTCCCTGTACATCTTGTATAAGATGTATGAGTAAGATGTGGATAATTTATTTATTTTTTCCCACCTTGACATGGTTGCACCCAACCAATCTGAGTTGGATCTTTGTAAAGAGTTTCATCTCTTTAAACAAATGCTCATCACCATTCAGAGACTAGTTTAGAAATCTCAGTGAAAACACAAGCGAATCATGCTTATTTGCTCAGTTAAGGCTTTCTTAAATGAATCACACCCATTGTATGTTAATACACCCATAACTGAATTACTGTGACAGCAGCCAGCCATATTTAGTTTCATGCACTTGGCAGTTTTCCCAAAGGGAGAAGAAGGACAGTCTGCCTCATAAGAGCTCTCCCCCATTTAGACGAGAGGTATGACAAACAAACCCAATGGATGTTTACGCTAGGAAATGTCAGATGCAATACTATATATAGTCAAAGCTGAGTGACTCACAACTAATCAACAGATGTGGATGCTTTTGACTGATAAATATTCCGTTCTTTGTGTCGAATGAATCAGCCGACTGGCTTTTTTCGTCAGTAGAATGTGGCGGACTGGCGATGGGGTAAAATGTCTCCCACATGAGGCCTTTGTCAGACTAACACGTCTACTTTTGTTTTTTTTTAGCAAAGGGCCTGATTTCTCTCATTAAGATTGCGCTCTTATCGAGAACAAACGGTCGTCAATATGGCCACACTCGAGCCTCAGATCTCCTGCGCCGAAAATCAGTTGGTCTGGTGAGCCGAATCTGGGCTGGAGGAGTTTTAAAGGCATGAGGAACGTTTGAGTGGTATATAAAAGCTTTCTCTCTCTCGCCTTGATCTCCTACTGTAACACACCATCTGCACATCTGTCGCACAACGTTAACACTGCCCGCCAACACGGTCTGTTTGTCCTATTCTCTGTATCCTCTTCCATTCTTTATAGGTTAATAGAAAAATGCTTGCCACAAAAGGTGCTGTTGTGAAGAACTGGGCCCCGCTGCAGGAATGAGAGTAAATATGTCTCTCAGCACCCCCGCGATAGCCCTTCAGGATGGCTTTGGACAGGGGTTATTGCAGAAAATTCCCAGGCATTTGTTCTTAAGTGGATCCGCCAAACAACTGCATGTTGCAGCTAATGTGGGTGTGAAAGCTGCAATCTGCCAACAAAAACCCAGTTTTTGTGGGTTAAAGCCTTATAGCGTTAGAGAACACACTTTAGCAGTCAAAGGGTCTTGTCGCTGAGGAATGTTGCATTATTATGGGTGAAAATATAGTGAATATAGACATTTCTTTGAAAGGAACGAACAAAGTTTTCTTATAAATACGGGAAAAAAGAATACGAATCTAGAAATGTCAACCTAAGCGATGAAAAACAAATATTGTATGTATGTCTATATCAAATCTTAAAGAGGAAAATGTATGTCTGGATTCATCTGGATGCTTTCATGTTTGTGTTTTTGTGTACTTCTTTCTGTTTGTGTCACTCTAGGAGACCATTTTTGGTTGTGACAGGACTGTATTCAGCTCTATATTAAGGCTGTGGGACTGGGCCACTTTGGTGGAAAACACTCGGTCTCAAGGGACCAACATTACCATGAGATCCTACCTGGAACAATGTGATCGGCCACGGGGCTGCCTGGCTGCCACCCCACCCCCGTCCAACCCTAGGTATCAGCCGCAGGAAGTCCCACACAGCCACTTCCTGTTGAGCGCACAAACAATGGACATTGTCGCTGGCTGATATGGTGTGACCTCAGCTCCGTCTGCCATGCCTGGTTAACCATAAATCGTCCACCTTTAAACAGCTTGAATGGTGAAAGATTGACGAGAGCGCGGCGCCGAGGAGCGCAAACAAAAACAGAACGCAACAAAAAAAACAGCTCTCTCAAAACGTGTCCAGGTCGTAAACAGGGGTTGTTTATCCGGGGGTTGTTTTCACTTTATCACACGGGGTGAAAGTTATCAGATGTCTACAGAATCACTCTAAGTTTCAATTGTTCCATTGTCATGTGCAAGTTTGTTTCAAAGTTTGGGTTTGGCGGATTGTACACTAGACTTGTTGGTGGATTGTTGATTGGGCCTGAAAGATTTTGAGCCACCACAACCTACAGCCACCGCTTGTTATCTTACTATGAACTCGACTGTATAGTCCAGTAAATTCTACACATAAAAGCTATCCCACAGTTCACAGTGGGAATCTTGGGGTCAAGGCGAGATCACATAGAACATTCAGTGGGTTCACAAAGCCTGAAATCAAATTGAAAAATTTATTCTAAACCTGGGTATGAGCAAAATGTTTTAGGATTTTGAAAAATCTAAAAGAAACATCATGATATCAAATTAAGAAAGAAAGACTGATATTTTCTTTTCATATGATATTTACTTCATTCACTTAAATTATTTATATTTAGTTTTCTTTATTAATCTGATTCTATAGTGTTCTAGTGTTTTTGCAAAGGCCCAATCATAATAAATAATGATTTTAATAAATATAACAAATAAAATAAATTTACTTAATTTAAAACAAGCATTTTTACTAGCACTCAGATGTTTAGGACTTAAAGGCACAATATGTAATATTTTTGTAATAAAATATCCAAAAACCATTTGCACAGTGTGATGTATTTCATGCAGCTGTGTACTTACATTATCCCAAAAGTTCCCAAGGATTTGTACATCCAGAGAAATTCCAATTTTAAATAATGGCTCGTCCCTTGTTATTGTCACCGTGCTATCTCTGGTTTTTGCTTGTAGAAACTATGGCAACTCACGTGGACAAAATGCGAAAGTGTTGGTTATACAGCATTTAGCACGCCACTGTTGTGTCGTTCAGTCATCATGCAGGCTTTAGGACAAAAGGAGAAATAAAACAAGGATCAATGTTGGCGTGGCTTTTTACGAGATGGAGAGAGCTTCGCGGACTTGACAGAGACTCCACTCTCGCATGTTTTAATAGACAGGTATGCAAATATATATTATTTATTGAACAAGTAATTGTCATGTACAGATGATAAAACTGCGCAGCATTAACCAAAGCATTTGACAAATGGTCACATATCAGTAACAGGCTAATATAGCATTAAATTTCACGTTCCTTGCAGTGAATTCATTACGATTACATAAAATAGTGTGATCAAAAGTACAGATAAAACAAAAACTCATACCTCATCCGTGAACATGATTTGTGAATTACATACTTCTCTGTTCCACTCTCCTTCATAGCGTCATCAAGCTTCGCCTTTGTTATTGTTCTGAAAATGCGACCTCTGGCGGCGAAAACTCACATAGTATGCCTTTAATGATGAAAACAATAATAAATAAAATATTTAATAAAAATTATAAACTATTTAATTAAAAAACATGCATTTTTTATATTTTTGGGAATTATT
>RJVU01079805.1:9129797-9147418 GCA_003731715.1 Anabarilius grahami | reverse complement strand
CTTATGGGGATTAGACAGAACTCTCACACAATCTGTCTCTCTGTCTCTGCTGTTCCCTGATGCAGCACACAGGGTTGTGGGGCTGCTGTTTTACCTGGAGAGGTGAGGTATCCTTTTAGTGGTGGCATTCGCTTTCCGCACAGCATTAATAGCTCATTCCTTAGCTGTTGATGACAGTCGTGGCTAAATACTGGACACCGAATGAGAAAATGTGGGGTTGTTGTAGTTAATTTTGTGTGGGATCACCTTAAGTTTGCATATGCTTGTGTGTGTTGCATGTGTGCATGTGTAATTTTGTCTGAGGGAAGACGGTTTAGGTTGATTGAGTTTTATCCTACCGCCAGCAAGAATATGTCACATTTTGACTTCTCTGTTGTGCGCACAGAGCGGTCTTGTCACTTGCCCTGTGTGTGCGCTCGCATGTGCGAGAGAGAGAGAAAGCGAGTTTTTGGGCTCGCTGTCGGCTTTAGTTATTAGTCACTCACTCTATCAAGAGATGCTTTCTCCCCCCCTCCAAATGATTCTTTAGTAATAAAGCTTTAAGCAGACAGCTGTAAGCTGGAGACCAAATACACCCATATATTAAACATCTCCCAGGCTGTTTGATATGGGCTGATGAGAGACTGTCTGCATTTGTATCCTCCTCTCTAAATCCCTTCAGCATTAATCACTGTGCCTATAACACAGATAGGCTATTTAGATATAGAAGAAAAGCAGACTGGAAGATTACCAAATTCCCATCTTATCTTCTGTGAAGACAAATGGGGGTCCCAAAACTCGCAAGACTTTAAACCACAACAAATAATATGGAGAATCCAATAATGAAACCCCAAAATGAACATTGCAGCAAGGGCATTTATAACAATGTGAGACAAAAATTGTTCATTTGCTGGGTTCATTTGCGGGGAGAACCTGAACTGTCCGCCTTTTGTGCAGTTTATTTTTAATAAAGCCGTTCAGTGACACAGTGTGGCTTTATTATAGAAATAATCAAATGCATTTAATGATAGCTGGACTGTCTTTTATGAGTTGATCACCTCTAGAATTGTCTTACACTGTAAAAAAAAAAATAATTTTATAGTAAAAATCTGGCAGCTGTTTTATACAGTGACAATGTTACAAGCATTAAAGGATGACATTTTGATGATTGTATATGCCATTAAAGTATAAAATGTTAATGTACCAAGCTATTTGAGCTATTACTGTAATGTACCAATCTACTTGACAAATGAAATTGAAAAATTTACAAATGGCAAATATATATATATATATAGGGCAATTCATGATTTTTACTTGGGCTTAATTTTAATGGTATTTTACTATAAAAGTATTTCCATTGCATTAATTGTTGAATATTTATATATATTTTAACTATAAGCCAATTCATTAATTTTTCCAGTTTTCTTTTTCCACAATATTTTACAGTAAAATTGAGAACATTGTATTTTATAATATATTTTAACTGCATATGGTAAGGTTAATTGACAAGTTTTTTTTTTACTTCAGCAATTTTAACATCGTTTTTCCATTGAAATTACTTATATTTTTGTAAAAGTGTTAAAATGAATTAACACTTGTCGCTTATTAATAGTTACATCACTTTCAGAAAAAAGGTGTCACTTTTGTACCTTATTTAACCCTTAAGGGGCATATTAATATCTTGAAGGCACATATTATTATGCTACTACATATTAGTACCTAAATGGTACATATTAGTATATTTCCAAAGGGTTTCGCCTTTGTGACTGCTTTTGTACCATTTGTTTCTGAGTGAGACCTTAGTATGCATTAATAGACTGACATCAAATCTGAGAAAATTTCTGAACATTTAAGATCATACTTTTATTACTCATATTTTTATTTTTACTTATTCAATAACAGTATTTTTTTTAATAACATTATACTTTATTTTATTATCATCTTTTTCTTTTTTTTTATAATAGCTGGTTTTATGTAACATCTAATAGCTCCAAGTTTATTACAGGCACTAAAAGGAATCTGAACAGTTAATAGAGGATGTCAGTGACTGTAAGAAATTAAAGGATTAGTACTGGGCAGTTTCTCGGATGGTAAGCACAGATATGGTTCAGCTTGAACAGGACGCAGGATGCATAACTTTGCGTATCGTTTGAAACTGTTTCCTTCATTCTTTTGCTTGGAATAGAACAGACGGATCCGTGTTTCCGATGTGGCAATGAGCTGTACATGACTGTGCATGAGAAAGAGAGAAAGTCCTGCAGTTTGACTGTCAATGAATAATTATAATTCTCTACCTGCCTGCAATAAAACTTATCCACCGCTAGAGGTCAGTTATGACTATTTTTGAGCATTGAAGTCTGTGCAAAAATATCCTCTCAATGTGATTTACATTCTGTACCTACATGTCTTACATGTAGGTTATAAATACACATTCATGTATCATAAAATATAATATGCAGTAGATTAGATATGGCTTATTAATGGGGCAAGAGAAATTTCAAAATGCTATAATTTCCTCTCATCAAAGGACTATGTAAAGATTAAGCATTAGGTTTTTAATATTCTGCTATAATTTAACCTGTAAACGGTGAGCTTTACCTATTTGATTTGTGCCGTGTTTTCACCCTGAATAACTGCCTTTAACTAATTTCCCTAGAAGCAGCTTCATTCTTGTTTTGTGAAGCCCACGACATAACAAAAATACCTCATTATGCTTGCTTTATTTTTTAAACCTTGACTTTACTGATAGTCTTACAACACTGGACAATAACGTCAATGTCATTTCAATTGGAACATTAATAACCAGTTGCTCGTCTGTTTTCATATGACAAACATCAGGGGTTTTAAGTTTTAAATGCCAATATTGGCCTTAAACCTGCAAGTTAATAGCCTACGGACAATCCACATTTAACAGGGTTAACTGTTCTTAAGGGTTCAAGTTCACTATTTGAAGACAGTTAGCAATTTGAGGTTGTTGTTTTTTAAAGTGGGTCTTTCGATTTCAGTCGACGTCTGTATTACTTGTCTTGTGTATTTTATTATTATAAAACAGAAGAGCCCATTCACAGTTTGATGCTATAGGACTGCGCACGTTCGATGGCGCGCGCAGAGGAACCTGAAATGCGCGTGCACGCGTACTTGATGCGCGCGTCAAACTTCTGCCAGAACGTGATAACTAACTTCAAAGAAACTTCTACGCATCTAATTGACAAACTTTTGTCTATTGCAACTCTACAAATAAGAGAAGGAGGTATAACATTTATCATTTTTTAATCTATTGAATAAACCTGAACAAAAGCTCCATGAAATTTAATGTTTCACTCAAATAATAAATTGCATGAAATACAGATCTTATTGAATAATCCACGGATGTTTGATGAAATTAAATTTCATTTTAGGAAATCAAACGTGCATGTCTGAGTTCATGGCCATTTCAGAAAATGGCTAAATTGTGTTTTGGTTCCAATTAAATTGAAGAAGTAACATTGTATGAATACTACAGCCTATTACATAAATTATTAATCAATGTAAATATTAATAGCCTAATATGTGTTTGTATAAAAACATTTTAAGCACAGCCCAAAACATTTTGCCAACACTAGCGTGTTGTGTAATTGAGATGCCCTGGCGCGTGACTTGACAGGTGAATTAAAACAAACGGGGCGCATGTGGGAAACTGCTGCACGAGCTCATGACGGGCGCGCGATGAACACCTGTGCGCATCCCTGCGCACCGGTATACAAGTATAAAGCATTTACACACCTCCTGACAGTAATTTTAGCCAGAATTTATAGAGGTTAAAGAGTAGACAAGTTAGCGTCGCTCGCGAGAGAAGATGACATGACGGTTATTGACATTTGGAAAGTGCTCGCGCTGCATTTACACCTTAATATAAGGCACCTGAAGGGGCTCGCGCTGATTAGACCCCAGTAAGAGGCGTTGAAGTGCGGCTAAGGACAACTGTGAATGAATAACAGTCAAGTGTCAAAATTGCACTCTGCGCTCACTCGAATTTAGACATCCCAAAAGCAGTCCTTGCGTTCGGGAGACGATAGTCTACGTTTAGCGAAATATTTGACATTAGCTGAACGAGAAACTTATGAACGAGAATTACATTCAGAGAAGTACAGACGTCGTGTGCTGTCGCCTGTAGCTCGCGTTGCGCCTCAGGTAGAGCGCGCGCACATTAACTGCTTTGAACTGCATGTAGCGCTTTAGCCAAGCCCAGTGTGTTGGATTTAAATGGTCCAGTTTTGACACATTTGCTTTGCTCAACCGAGCATTGGCGCTAAGGTAACCATTCTTGGCTCAGAGCCTGTTGTTTAGAACACGAAACAAATTGACTTCTCCTCCCCCAAGTCTTTGCCTTTTGTAATTTGCTCTGGCGTTGTTGTTTGTGTGTGACCAGCCCTGGGATTTCACCTCGTCCTTGAGAGACCAGCGCAAATCAACCCAAATAAAACATCCCGACCCTGTTTACCTCTCCCGGAGGGTCGTTTTCCTTCGAGACACGTGGACGAAGCCGTACACAACATTAGGTGAGTGATTCGAGACCGCATTGAACTTTAACTTGTGATATGTGCCTATGTTTATGTGCTCGGAATGAGAGCGCGCGGAGCCGCGGCTCGCGCGACTGCATGTTGTTGAGCGCCGTTAACGGTCAGGAGCTCAGCGATCTCTCCCTCTCTCAGCCCGCTATTGCGATCTTTCCCTATTCCATAGTCATAGTAATCCAGCTGGGATTAGAGCGCGTTCCCCTCCAATCATCAGCAACGCGATCATTCCTGCCTCAAACCTCAGCAGCTCTCAATCCAGTCAGTTTCACTATATCCTCATCAGCTCTTTACAGAATGATTGATTTATTTTTATTTATTTATTTAGCTGCTATGCATATACTGATCATTTGCACAGATGGCTAATATACTTGTTATTCTTTCACCCCAACTTTAAATTGGTCTCTTGCACATCTTTGAAGAGTTAGCCCACAGACAGTGCTTTATTTTGGAAACAATGTAAAAAACAATAACCATTCAAAATTGAACTAAAATAATATATTTATAAAGTTGTAAAGCTAAAATATAGTTTTTGGATAGAATAAAAAAAAAAGAAGCTTAATCGCTTTGCTGAAAAATTAAACCACTTAATATGAACAGAAGATAGTGTTAGTGCAGATGTGCAGTGGTCAGTAGATGAGCCTTATGATTAATTATGTACTGCAATAGTGGTAAACAATGAGGCAAATCATAGTGAACTTTCACATATTTTGAAAAATAAGTTGTTTCTTCTGTTAATCGGTGTATGGAAAACTATTATGTCATAGCAAACGCATCTCTGAATTGTTGGTTTGACATGCACTTAATCATAACTTGATTTACAGGATTTTCTTAATATAACATAAGAGGCACTTTGACATTTAAATAAGAGATGAATATTGTTTGACTTCTAAAATGAAACTTTATGAAGTTCAGTCACCTCAGGACACGTTCAAACTGTTACTGTTTTTAATTTTCGGCGTGTACTGTACAGTATATCAATCGATGTGCTGTTTCTTGCACTCACAAATATGACTTGCACAGAAAAAGTATGATTTTTAAATATTTTAATGGGTCTTACTGCTGTATAACAGATCGCAGTGAACTCCATCATAAAATCCAGCTGTTGAGTTCACACATAAATCTTATGAAAAATTAACGCCGACTTCTGTTGAGAGGAGAGATGTAATTTGCTCAAGTAAGTCATATATTACTGGGTTGACTTTAATACGCTGGTGATTGATTTCAGTGCTCACAAATTTATAAACGTTGTGATAAAGTAGTCGTATAATCAACTGGTGTGATTTCTATAATTTATTATAGGAATGAAATGTAATGTAATAGGAAGACAAGGGTTTAACAAGCAAAGAGAAAAACGTTCCTATGAATTCTGATGGAAATCCATAATGCATTTTGTTGTTTTGTCAGAATGAATTCATTCTCTCTTTAGTGGGGTCATGTTGAATGCACAGAGGCTGTTCCTTTTCTTTTTTTTTTGGTAAATGTTTTAACACTTTACACAGAGTGAGTTTTGGCTATTACCCACAAAGCCTTGCCTCATAATTCTGTCATAATTTGAATAATGACTGCTTTTTTTCCTCTTATTTTTCCCCTTTACAAGAGTCTCTTATAAGAGACAGTTTTTGTGTTTCTTCATTCAGAACCCACTGACTTTGTTGTGAATGAATACTTCTCTGATAAGTACGTAACCAGACATTCGATCTTAGACGTTGCTGTTTTTAATACATGAACTCCAACAGAAACTCCAATCAAAAAAATAATCTTGTCGAAAATATCATGTTGTAAGAGTTATTTTAGGCCGTGTTAGTCGCAGAGTTTCTCCATATCTCCACGCAGAATCAGGGATTGGTTTCCGATTGCAGGGAGGGAGAGAAAAATCACTGTGCATGCGCTCTCTCTCTCTCTCTCTCTCTCTCTCACTTACTCACTCATTTACTCTTGTCATTCAGATAGATAAATTCACATTGCTCTTTAGATGATCTCTTTCTTAACCAGTTCTGTGAATACATTGCTCCGGCACAGCTGGATTATTGACCAGATATAGTTCTTATCCCTGAAGCCATATCTAAACTGACTCTCAAAAGAAAACAAAAAACTCAATGAAAAAGAAAACTGAGTTTTTGAGTGCTTTCTGGGGGAATTTCTAAGAGCCAGGATTTCATTTTCTGTTTTGTTTTTTCAATCTCGTCAACAGTTCATTTTCATAAGGCAGGTTATTCTGTCATTTACTCACTATCATTTCTTTCCAAACCACAGACCTTTCTTTTTTCCATAGAACTCAAAAAGAGAAGTTTTGAAAGACACACTGGCTTCTCTTTTCCATTCTATTATAATGAATAAGGGACTGGAAACTGTGGCCATCCCCACAGTATTAATTTTTTGTATTAAACTCTGCTGCTTTTCCATTGTTTTTCTATGAAAATATACACTAGACGTACATGTTCGACCATTGCACTCACATCTTGCATCTTTTTTAGTGACTCACGCATGAAACAAAATGCACTCAAGCTAAAAGAAGTTCGAACACGTCTTTAGACCTTTTTTTCGGTCCACTGCCCCGCATCTTTAGGTCCTAAAAGTGACCCAGGATCGTTTCTGAAGTCATAAAATTAGGTTGTTAATCACAGAAAAATGTCCTTTTATGTTTGCAAAAGAAAATAAGGGTTTGCAATGACATGAGGGTGAGTAGATGATCTCAAGTTTTGTTTTTTGGGTGAGCTGTCCCTTTAAAGGTGTGTTGACCCTCAGGAACAGAAGAACAGATCAGAATCCTTTTCGCCTACCATATCTCCTCTGTTGTCCGTTTGAACTGTGTTGATCACAGGACAGGAAACGGTAAACAAATTCTTCAACATGTGGCGGCCTGCTAGAGCATACTTTTCCTTTTCTATTTGTCTCTCTCTTTTTCTCTCTCTCTTCACCATGAGCGAAAAGCTTGCACTTCCTCCCACCTCTTTTACTTACTCTCTTTCTCTCTCTCCCGCTCCAACAAGCCAGCAGGAAGATAGTGCTAGCAGATCTTGGACTACGCTGAATAGCATTTGCCAAGACATATGAATTATAAGGCTAATGGGCTTAAAAGGCTTGTCTTAACATTGTCTCTACTTAACCATGCAGAAGCTGGCTTATAGAATGGCAGAAATAGATTGGGAACCAAAATACCCCAATTTTGAGGTCGGGATTAGAATGGATGAAAGACACTAAGTTTCTTTACGAAACCATAAAATATTCAATTGTTGGCAAATTGAGAGATATCTCTCCCCGTTGCTCTTCTCTGGCGAGCTGTCTGCCAAGCGCATTGTGATTGTGTTTTGACATACAACTGATGTGATTCTTCTCATAACCACAGAATCTGGGACAGGTAGTCATTATCATGAGGGGTGGAAAAAAAAAATGCAGCGAGAACGAAATAACTGAGTTTCTGGGCTCAGATTGTGCAGGCAGCCCAGCAGAGAAGCACTGGCCATGTGTTCAGGCCATTGCTCTGGTGGCTTTGGGCCGGGCATCTGCACAGCTGCGCATGATGCTCGTGCTCTCTGCTCCAGTTTGGGGCTCGTACGCGTCTCTGATTGGATACTAGTGCATCTGTGCCGTGTGCTTATTGGTTCTTAGTGCTTGATGAACTCTTTCTAGTGGGGTCCAGTGTTTGAGTTAGTTGGATGGGATCTGAGGACCATTCCTGGCAGTTCCAGTTGTGTGGCAGGTCAGCTGCTTGCCTCCCTCCCTTGCCCTCTCAGCCCTTCTGAATAAATGAGCTATTCTGGGACATGCAAATATCCAGAAATCTGGAAAGGTCTGTGGAATATGTTCAGGGAATCAAAATACATTAAAACAGTGGTTTTGTGAAATATTTTATGATTGAAAAGAACTGCTTTTAATTCTTTTTAAAATGTCATTCATTCCTGTGATGGCAAAGCTATTACTCCAGTCTTGAGTGTCACATGATATAGAAATAGAAATTGTTAGTAACATTACCAATGTATTTACTGTCATTTTTATAGATTTTTGTCCTGGAATTATAGTATTGATATCTTCTTAAAAAATCGTACCGATCTCAGGCTTTTGAATGGTAGAGTGTGTGTATATAAACTATTTGTTTTTTTAGTTTTTAAAAAAAAATTGGAAATACAAATAATTTGTATGTGATTCAAGTTTTTTGACACAGCTTAATGTGGGGCAACTTTTTTTTTTTCAGAAATATTGTTTTTTCTTTGGACAACTTGCATTTAAGTTAAAGTTAAGTTTAACTTTAAGTTGTTAAAAAAATAATAATAATGGATTAATAGACTCCTGGTCGCTTTAGAAACGTGAAATGTGTTAAGTTGTTTTTTATGTTTATTATTATTATTATTATTATAAACTTGAATAGGTAAGTGACCTTACAATATGTTACATTAATTTCAGAGTAACAAACCTGATGTGCATTTTTGTGTGCTCACATTTTGAAATCAGGAAGAAAGTGTGAGAACCTCTTCTGCCCACATACTGTAAATGCACTTTTTATCAATTATTAAAAAATATGAAAACTACTTTCTCCGCAACTGTCGTTATGTTTTTTTATGTCTGTGAAATTGTGCTTTTTACTTCAGGGCATGCATAATTTTTCTATTGTTTTGTTGATAAACCTGGCCCTGAATGGCACACAAAACAAACTATGGTTGGTTGCTTTACATGTCGGTCAGATGGTCTCTTCCTGTTTAAGTGAATGGAAGTAATGTCAACCAGACCTAACGCCAGTGTTCTCAAACTCAGCTCCTGGAGGACCACTGTCCTGCAGAGTTTACATTTAATAATTTAGCACATGCTTTTATTCAAAGCAACTTACAAATGAGGAGAGCAACAGAAGCAATCAATCCAACAATAGGGCAACAATATGCAAGTGCTGTGACTAGTCCAAGTTAGTCTAGGACAGTACACGTAGCAAGTTTTTTTTGTTTGTTTTTTTAATAGATATATAGAGAAGGAATTGTTAGTATTAATGGGTCAAGTGTTGACAAAAAAGATGCGTCTTTAACCATTTCTTGAAAATGGCTAAAGACTCAGCAGCTCAGGTTGAGTTAGGCAGGTCATTCCAACAGCTTGAAACGGTCAAGGTAAAGGTCTGTGAAAGTGAAGGTGTGCCTCTTTGGGATGGCACCACAAGGCACCGATCACTTGCAGAACACAAGCTTCTGGAGGGCACTTATGTCTGAACTAGTGAGTTTATGTAGGGGTGCAGAGCCAGTGGTTGTTCTGTAGGCAAACATCAGTGCCTTGAATTCAATGCGAGCGGGAATTGGCAACCAGTGCAATTTTATGAGGAGAGGTGTGACGTGTGCTCTCTTTGGCTTTGTCTCAGGGGTAGGCAAGTTCGGTCCTAGAGTGCCGCTGTCCTGCAGAGTTTAGCTCCAACCCTGAAAAAAAAACCTTCAGCTGCCTATAGCCTTAGTAATCCTGAAGAGCTTGATTAGCTTGTTCAGGTGTGTTTGATTAAGGTTGGAGCTAAACTCTGCAGGACAGCGGCTCTCTAGGACCGAACTTGCCTACCCCTGGCCTACACCAAACAATGATCCTTAAACCTACCCGTCACTGTAACCTCAGCCAATGAAATTGGTTGCAGGGTGGGATTTACGCTAAACTGGTTTGGGGGTAAAAAATCATGCCTCCAGGAGCTGAGTTTGAGACCACTGCCTTACGCCTTTTAAAGGGATAGTTCACCCAAAAATGATTTTTTTCCCCCCCATCATTCTCATGTTGTTCCAGACCTATACGAGTTTTTTTATTCTGTTGAACACAAAAGACGTTGGTAACCAGACAGTTGACGGCACCCATTGACTTCCATAGTATTTTTTTTCCCATACTATGGAAGTCAATGGGTGCGGACAGCTGTCTGATTACCAACATTCTTTAAAGGTGACCTATTATGCCCTTTTTTACAAGACGTAATATAATTCTCTGAATGTGTCAGTGAAGTTTCAGCTCAAAATACCCCACAGATCATTTATTATAGCTTGTCAAATTTGCCCCGATTTGGGTGTGAACAAAATCAAGCCGTTTTTGTGGGTGGGTTGATTTAAATGCATTCCAATGCATGCATTCGCTTGTCATTCCAATACATAATACAGCAGCTAACACGCCAAATATAACTCGCAAAATGGATCATTACAAACTGTTCTTGCTGCAGCATATAACATGGTTATGGCATGTATTTTGTGGATGTTTGCTAAAATTCGATTCTGAATGATTTTGATAGCGTGATGCACGGCTAACGTGGCTAAAGCTACACACTGTTGGAGAGACTTCATAAGAATGAAGATGCGTTTATGAATTATACAGACTACACTCGTTTTTGGGTTAAAAATGAAAATAACGAAATGGCTCTTGTCTCTGTGAATACAGTAAGAAACAATGGCAACTTTAGCCATGTTTAACAGTACATTAACAACGTACTAACTAAACACATTCAGGAAAACAATTTGCAAACGTCATGAAATAAATATATATGAAATTAGATCAGTTGGTATTGATCCATCTTTTTGAGAATCAATTTCTGTGCAAATCCTGTGTTTTACTGACGATCGTGTGAAGCATTCTAGTGTTAATGACTTACTGGTATATTTATCTAGTCACATTCCCTTCATAAATAAAATTGCACCACTGCGTCCTTAGTGGCTCAGATGCCAGGAGTTCATGGAGACTCATATGTTTGCTATTATAGCCATTAACAGATCAGTGATAATGTTTACATAGCTGAGACATATCACAAGCTCAGGGACGGTCGTTCTTGAGTGCTGCTGTCCTGCAGAGTTTTGCTCCGACCCAACTCGCCTTCCTTCACGTAGCTTTAGTAATTCTGAAGACATTCAAGTGTGTTTGATCAGGGTTGTAGCTAAACTGCGGGACAGCTGCTGCTGCTGCACTCCAGGACCAGTGTTACTAATGACAAAATTTTCATTTTTGGGTCAGCTATCCCTTAAAGGCCCGGGTATACTTCACTTTCCGCGCCCAGACGCGTCTCGCGCGCAGTTGTGTCCACGCATCTATTAAAGTATACTCGACCGCGGATGTGCGCGGATAACTGAGTTCGACACATGCGCAGTACTTTTTTCTTCTTTTTTTTTTCTTCTTTTTTTTCTTTCTATATTCTACCAGACATCGTGTCATCAACGGGACATTCGCTGGGCAGGATCGGAGAAGAAAAATAGAGCATCCACCATTGCAACAGAGTTCAGAAAATACACCAAGAGAACAAGAGTCAAAAACGATGGAGGAGGATATGTTTCCAAGTTTACTCGTCTTGTTTTTGAATCGCTCTTTCCACACTCTTCTTCGATGACTGCACACTGTGCTCAGTACTGTGTGTATTGCCACCTAGTGGACTCTTCTGTCCTACTTGCGCATACGTCCTACGTCCTTGCGGTCTTGAAATTTGGGCGAAAATTACGTCATACGGACAGTGTACGAACGCTGATGGCCGACGTATACTTTGGGCTTTAATCTGGCTATGCAAGGCTTTTTGTCAACTGATTGGTCATCATAAGTAAACTCCATGTGAATCAGTATGTTGGAGGATGAAAGCTAGCTTCTCTTAAAATGTTTGCCATGGACAGTCTTGGGTGATAGTGTCCCTCTATCACACAGAAACACTTGAAAGGTCCGCCGTTGAAAGTGGATGTGTGTGAGGGCTGTGTTGCCTTGACACTTTCATCAATCAAGGATAAATGAGAGGACATGCTTTTATTGTGCTGAATAATAATGACGAGCATTTGTCGTTTGAATGCAAGTGTTCCTGAATGTACGTCAAGAGTTGATGCTCTTTATCACAAAGGCCAGGAACATTTTAAAAACTTCACGAAGACTTTGTTGAATTAATTGATCTGTTTGTTTATTTATATCATCTCCGTTTAGTGGTGTCAGATTTGCGACACTCCAGACTTTGCTCAAAAGAGTTTGCTGAATAGCAGCTCATCTCATTGTTCCTTTTTCAAAAACCGATTGTTCTCGTGGTCTTGTGGGATTTCAAGGTTTCTGTGTTCCTCCTCTAATCCCTGTCCTTAACCACCACACTCTGAGTCATCTCGCCGCATAACTCAACTATTTCGTTTAGGGAAATTAGTACGTTCCAGCCGACCCTGTCTTTCATCGTTTGCCGTGGTGCATATTTAAGTCCGTTCCTGGGCTTATTTTCTTAATTGGTGGCCTGTACTTGCTCAACACCGATTGCCTTTGATCATCTCAGATCATTACGTTTACCTCATTAATTTGCTCAATCCATTTTTTTTTCCCCTCCCCTGTTGAGCCAAATTTAAGGGCCCATGTAAAAATTGGATTAATAATACATTGTATGAGCCAAGAGAAAAATCAGCTCCCTTTGTGGTCTCTCTCTGTCTCCCTTGTCTTTCTTCTTACCCGCTGATTGTGTTTCCCTAGTGTGAAAGACACAAGCCAAACAATGCCTGATGAAAGGACACTCTCTGTGTTTGTTGCTGTTGACCTGAATCTAGTCTGAAAGGAAGCCACGGACAGGGCGGAGAGGAATGAAGATACAGGGAGGAACGGTATGGTTCTGTTTGCTTCGTGTGGTTGAGAAAGTTGCTGATTAGATCCCTAGTGCTGGTGGTGTCCTGCACTGTGATCATGGCGAGGGAGGTTCTGTGTCCCCTGTCTGTTGAAGACGCTTTGTGATCTGTCTGACCCTGCACTCCGACCCTTCTCTCCGGCTCTGTGCATATGTGCCTTAAATGGATGTTGAGGTTATAGTCGACATCAAATCAAAATCGACACAATTTCCTCATCTTATTGTGCACGATTCATCTGTGCAATTTATTCTGAAAGGTTTGTAGGGATGTATTGATATAAAAAATCTAGCTGATATGTTAAAGGAGACATAACACACACAGTTTCTGCCAATTTCATGTTAATCTTGAGTACCTATAGAGTAGTATTGCATCCTTTCATATCTCTAAAGAGTCTTTATTTTATCAGATTTATAAAAGACAGCTGTTCCGCTTCTTTCCGAAAACAGTCAAGCTCCTGGAGGCATGCCGTGGGCGGAGCTAAAGAGTCACACAGACATTTGATGCCGTTTAACTTACCGCCTGCGGTTCCGACTCATGACCAGGATCTTTAATCGCTGGGACCGCTCCATCTCTCAGTTTCAAATGATCTGCAAATCCAGCGTCGAACTAGGCCTTGTTTATAAAACATTCATCACCGAAATGCCGGGAACAAACAGACACACTTGCCCTGGAAAAACAAAATGCATCCACTGTTCCCTTAACACTGGGTTCTTTGGGAAGCTGAACAAGGTTATCTTTCCCTCACAACCAAAAACACACTTTTTTGGTGACATTGTTGATTTTGTGGTCTAAAAACAAAATCTTTCAAATCTTTCTCAAGCCAGTCCTGTGTTGCGCTGCCGACGACTTCCATAACACGAACAAAGCACATTGATGGGCATGCTCTCGCTCTGGTTGATGTGTGTGCACGTTCTTCTGAAAAAAGTTCCCATACAAGGAATTCCGCCCTTTTATGATGTCATACATGGCCATATTCAGAAAAAAAACTTTCAGAAACTTACACGAACCCTGAAGGAGTGTATTTGGCACAGAATTACTGTCATACATCCAAATCTGGGTTTTTTATTTTTTTTATTTTTTACTTTGGCCATGTTTTGCATGAGAATCCAACTCTTTAACAGTGTAAATAAGCCAGAATGCATAAAAGAGCATTAGACATCCCCTTTAAGAGGCAACAGTTACTGGCCTTTTTCATTTCCCCAGATAAACGACGCACTAGCTTCCACCTGATCTTAAAGAAACTGCGATTCATCAGACCAGCCATCTATCTTCAATTGCTTCATGGTCCAGTTCTGATGCTCACATGCCCATTGTAGGTGCTTTCGGCAGTGGATGGGGGCTCATCATTGGCACTCTGACCGGTCTGCTGCTACGAAGCCCCATACACAGCAAACTCTATCATGGGCAGCATTAAGTTTTTCCGCAGTTTGAGCTACTGTAGCTCTTCTGTATTATCAGACCAGACAGGTTTGCTTTCACTTCACAGGCTTTCGCCGGTTCACCACATGTCCTTTCTTGCACCGCTTTTGGTAGGTACTAACCACAGCATACTAGTGTTGTCAAAAATGTTACAAATTTTACACTTTGACTGCTGTTGAGCAGATTCGTAAACACCTCTGATTGGCGATTGTGTTCATGCGCTCAACATATATGTCTGTGATTAGCTACAATGATCAACGCACGGAAGCATTTGAATTTGAAATTGTTTTGAAAGCGGGAGCATTTGAAAGCAGCCTAGACAGTGTGTATCTATGTAAGTGCTTGGTGAAGAGCTTCATTGATGTCTATTTTACAACATGTTTTTGAAGCGTTGATCATTGTAGCCAATCACAGACATATCTGATTAGCGTGTGAACACAATGGCCAATCAGAGGTGTTTAGGAATCCGCTCAACAGCGCTCAAAGCATCACATTTTTTAAATTTCATTACCGACTTGGTATTGAAGTCGGTACTTTTGACAATACTACAGCATGCTAGGAACACCCTACAAGACGTGTCGTTTTGGAGATGCTTTGACCCAGTTGTCTAGCCATTATTTGGCCCTTGTCAAAGTCACTAGAATCTCTTCGCTTGCCCATTTTTCCTGCTTCCAACCGACTGTTCACTTGCTGCCTAATATATCACATCCCTTGGCAGATGCCATTGTAATGATATAATCAATGATATTCACTTCACCTGTCAGTGGGTTTAATGTTGTGGCCTAACACTGTATTGGGCATCTCTATGTTTATCTTTCATGAAAGAATTCACTTTCTCTCAATCGTTCCTTTTGTGACATCAAAAGTCTCCCACCCCTTTGCTCTATCCTGGTATATAATGGCAACTTTCTCAATTAATAAATTTAAGTTTCGCCCTTGTTGCAAATATCATGACTTCAAACAAATGATGTTTGAGCAAACATTTTACATATAAGTTTATTTCATCACTGCCTTTCTTTGTCTACCACCTCTTCATCTTCATCTCCTGTTGTTTATCCTTTTTTTGTGTTGTCTTAATTTTAGTCTTTTATCCATGGTCTCTTGTCTTGAAATGTGTGCATTTGCCTCCCACACTTCTACCTTAAAAAGCCTCAGGCCTAACACTTTTGACAAAGATACATGTAGACTTTAAAAGCAAAGAATTCATCATTTATTGTCTTGCTGCCAAATAGGGCACAAATAATCCACTCCAATTAGGTGTTTGTGCCATGAAAATTGGATTTTCTCTCTCTTATGAAAACGCATATTCTAGAACACCATTGTTGATTTTGAATTCCAGTGACGACAAGAGAACAACATGCCAGGTTGATTTCACACAACCATTTGCATATACAGGCCGTAGGTAAATATAGATCTGTATCTTCGGTGCATACTTTGTTTTTACTGTATTGAGGCCGTTATTGTCCTTCCCATGTGGCCGTATACATATCATTGTGACTCAATCTCACAATCCATGGACTGATGTCTCAGCCAGCACACAAAGGAGAACGGCTGTCTTTGTTGAGAGGCATTTATTGTCTTCCAACCCAGAACAAGCAAACAAACAAAGTCGTGAGGCGTCTATTGAGCAGATTGCAGAGCACATGATTTAGTCTCAAGGCTTTGGGTTTTTATGTCCACATGATTGTGTGTGTCTTCATATTGTTTGGTTTCAGACGTCTTCCATTATCATATAGATAACTGAACATTGTTACATGGATATGAGAAGCTGCGGCTAATGTAATGTCATCTCTTTGCGTGTGAGTGACTTTTTCCCTAGCTTTTATGATCCTGTCTTTCTACTTTATGGGAAGATTGGAGACCGACCAGAGAAGAGGGGGAAAATACTATGGATTTTTGCACTCAATAAATCAATGACCTACTTTGGTATTTTGTGAAACCTTGCTTATTTTTCACATGCCAGTGGGGGTCGTTCTGTTTATTTTGCTCTGTGTGTGTGTGTGTTTCTCTGAGTGTGTATGCCATCGTTCAGGTCCCAAGAGAGTGTTTCGGATCTATACTCATTGGCCGGTTGCAGCAGTTGAGCTCTGTTTCAGATCTGATAGCGAGTGTCTTGTGACCACTGATCTGAGACCATCGCTGCCATTGATGTTAAATGATTCCATCAGGAATTTGGGTGTGTTACACTGGTCTTGGGTCAGTGTAACAGGATGACCTACAGTTTACCCTGAAAGTCCTCCAAGTGTGCAAAAGCACTCGCTGTTCCCACTTTGCACAATGCTTGGTTACAGTTTAGCTCTATGAACCCAATACATCCAAAAACAATAGCAAAGGTGTCAATGATATGTTACTTTTTTGTTTATATATATATATATATATATTACATTATAATTATTTATTTATTTCAATACAATTCAATAAAAAAACCCTCATCAAAATAATGAAATTCTTCAAGGTCAGCATAAGTGCCTTAAAGGGATAGTTCACCCAAAAAAGAAAATTACCCCATGATTTCCTCACCCTCAAGCCATGTGTATATGACTTTCTTTTTTCAGACGAATACAATCAGAGTTATATTAAATAATGTCCTGGCACTTAAATAATGGCATTCGCCGTAAATCAATGCGTACAGCCGTCTGGCGGAAGCTAGTTATTTATCTAGTTATTTTAGAGTTTTAAATATGGATATTTTTCTTACACAAATGCATTGCTTCACTTCAGAAGGCCTTTATCAAACCAACTGAGCTGTGTTGATATCTTTTATGATGGATGGATGCACTTTTTTTTGGGCTTCAAAATCTCATCTTCTATTTACGGCCATTATAAAACTTGGAAGAGCCAGGACATTATTTAATATAACTCCAATTGTATTCGTCTGAATGAAGAAAATCATATACACCTAGGATGGCTTGAGGGTGATTAAATCAAGGGGTGTTTTTCATTTTTGGGTAAATTAACTCTATAATATATTAAATATTTTGACTTTTCCGTGGCAAAGTTAATGTAAATGTAATGTGGTGTAAATAATATTTGATGTATTTATTATAAGTTATTAATATAATTTATTTTAATTTTTTTATATTTATTCATGTTTGTAAAAAATACTTTGTAC